>JAAALK010000287.1:78448071-78609422 GCA_019279435.1 Zizania palustris | reverse complement strand
TACATCAGGATAGTAGATCAGAATTAATAAATAGCAGCAGATTAATGATAAAATTGTTATGATCTATGGATTGGAATCAAACAAGGTATGCCATTTTTATTGAATGGAATAGGAAACATGGAACCACATGGTTTAACAAAATGGAACAAGATCAATTGATGGGATAATAAAGTATATGAAACAACCTCTTAACATGATAAAAGATTGAAATCATAATAAATTGAAACAACATAATCGTAATAATTTATTTAAAAATTGGAAAAGCAAGAAAGGAAGATGGACTTACCGAGGGGGTAGGCAAGATGATGCAGCTATGGAGATTGTCAAAGCAAAGATGATGGTGGCAGGGATGAAGAGGAACCCATGGGATGTAGTTTCTCCTTCTCTAGACCGCGGCGGAGAGAGGAGTAGTGCACGTGGTGGAGCAGCAGGCAAGCGGCTTGGGCACAGGCTCGGTGCGACAGAACATGGCGGTAGCACATGACAGAATGGTGATGGCGTGAGTAGGAGCAACAACGCGCGGTGACAGCCTAGTAGCGAGGAGAGGGCTAAGCATAGGGAAAAGAGAGTAGGGGGTCGCTAGGTATTTATAAAGGGGAGAAGGTGTAGGACCAAAGTACCGACCAAAGGGGGGTGAATGGGTGCCTAAAAAATTCTTTTGAACCAATAGCCTACTCCCAACACCCAAAGCACCTCAACAAACAATCAGCAGAAAACTAAAATAGTTCTAAAGTGCTAAAAATAATCTAGCCTAAAAATGACCAGTGTCCTAATCGAAAATACACCAACACAGTGCTTAAAGGCATATTAACAGAATAATTAACTCACAAGCATTTAATCAGATCAAGATACATGTAGATGATAAACTGTGATCACAGATGGTCCAACCGATGTAAAAGCAGCACACAGATCAAAAGCTTGCAATGCATAAACACTTCAGTCATTCACTGGCATTTTTCCAAGTTCATATTAACAGATTCAATATCATCTATTCATTCAAACAAACAGATGAGGTGCATCAATATACTGTGATATATCTATGAAAACATCTCTAAGCAGTACACCATCATAGGAAATCAGAGATTACTGAAAATACTGAGATAAAAGTAAATGCACGCTGTTGGCGTAAAAGATTACGCTAACAGGTTTCTGTAGAATAGAAACTAACAAACGAAGTGTTTGCGAAGAGAATTGTTCTAAGCCTCCGAAAGGATAACAACTTAGAATAGTTCGAATGTGTGTATTGAATAACTTGTATTCGGTCCCTATTACAGGGTGAAATGGGGGGTATTTATAGGCCCAAACATTAAGGAAAAGACCTATTTACCCCTCTATTACAACCGACATAGTGGAAACTATTCGGTACCCTTGATAGGGCTAAAATGGTAAAAGACTAATCTAATAATATAAAAGATAAATCTTCCATCTTAGCTGGCAATAAAGATCTCAAAGAGCCTTAGTTCGAAGATGTACTCCGAACCAAACCTATCTTCGTGCTTCGAGCTTGACTCAGGGTATCTTCGAAGAAGGACGTCTGGAAACCTTCGAATTCACTATCTGCTTTCATGCTGTTGCGGCAATAACCCCGAAGATGAGATATTTTCCCCCAACAGTAGCCCCTCGAATACGCTTCTCCGTTTAACCTGTAATGTTAGGAGAGCAGTATACGGAAGGAAAAAATAACCAGACATAGGGGTTATTAGATTTTAATTCATCTCCGAAATGTATGAAGATATAAACTCCGAATCAGTCTTAAGATAATTACTTTTCGAACTATCTTAGAACCGACTTAGGAAGTGTGAAAGTCTTTTAGACTTAGAGAAAATAGCCGTTAGCCTTCTGTTCCTAACGGAAACTGCAGAAAGCATTAATTTTGGAGGAAAGTAACGGCAGGAATGCGAAACGGCATGGACTAACGGTAAAAAATGTAAAATCTAGGCTATAAATAGATGGCCTAGAACTTACCCGGTTACCTTTTCACTGCTTTCTCGCAATCAAACACCTTTTGAGCCCCTTGAGTTCTTTGAGCCCTAGCCTCCATTTTCCGCAAAGCAACCTAGTGACTGCAATGGTGAAGACCAAAGGTTCTGGAGCCCCTTCGGTCTTGGCTCGTCAACAGGCGGCTGCAGCGGCAGCGGCTGCGACGTTGGCGGCGGCGCCTCCGGCATCGGCAATGGCATCCATGGCGGCAGGAGGGAGAAATCCCCAAAATGTCGACGATCAAAGTCTCTGCCCGCCATCGACCAAGTACCTGGACTAGTCTTTCCAACTGGGATCTTCTACCTGCAAGAGGGAATCGTTGGCAATCGCAGTGGAAGGGAAGATTAGTACCGGAGTTATGATTCGGAAGCCCGGAAAAGAACTCATCCCATCACCAAGGCCCGGAGAAGTGGTTGTCTTCGAAGCCTTCTTCGAAGCTGGCTTGGGCCTCCCAGCAGTTGACTTCCTAGCGGAGGTACTCGATTTATTTCATGTCACCCTCCCTCAATTATCTCCGAACGCAGTAGCTAGACTGGCTATCTTCGAATGGGCATTGAGAGCCGAAGGTTGCGAAGGGAGGGCAGAGATCTTCGCTGCGCTACATAGAGCCTCATGTCAGCCAAAAACCTTCGTAGGTCCCGGAGGTGAAAAGGTAGTGGTAGCCTTCGGAAGCATCAATTTTAGGCTTCGGGATGAATATGCCCTTCAATTCCCTGCCAAGGCCATCAATGCAAGATGGTACACTGATTGGGTGATGAGGTGGTTCTATGCCGAAGTTGGGGCGAGCAATCCTCTGGCCGGACCTTTGAAAGAGATTCAATTCCGGAAGGAAGCCTTAGTGCATCCCGACCAAGGTCAGCTCGAAGCTCGTCTCAACCTACTTCAGAGGATCAGCCGAAGGTTGAGCATGCGAGACTTAGCCGAAGAATTCCTCGGATTACAAATTTCTCCACTGATGGCCAACTGGCCTATCATCTTCGAAGAGGATTCGGAAGGCGGTCTCCGAAAAATTACCGTGACTTCGAGCCCTGCGGGTAACTTCGAAGACAACATGTATTATGCATATTCATTCGAAGAAAAACTAACTTGATTTATTTTTAGCTTCTTCAGCCCCTGTTACTTCGGAACAAATCGTAAGGGCTTCGGAGAAGATTTTGGGCGCTCCAACTCCGACAGAAAAAGAATGGAGAATCAAGCTAGTCGGGAGTTGGGAGAGGTTTAACAGAGTATGGGGAATGCTGGAAATCACTCCGCCCCCTTTGATGGATTGGATGCCTTCGGATAAAGGACCCAAGAAGAGGAAAGCCGAAGCTGGGACTTCGAGCTCCGCAAAGACTCCGGTGAAGAAGGTGGCTCGGAAGCCAAAAAATCTTGCACCTTCGAATCCTGCACCTTCGAGCTCAAGAGCTTCAGTTTCCGACTCCCAGGAGGATGAAGGGAGATTGCTTGTGCGTCTAATAGAAGAGAATGAAATTCAAAGGACTGCACAAGCCGAAGTACCTGCGAACGTGCCGGAGTCCCAAGATAATCTTGATCAACCAAGGACTTCGGCAGTTCAGGAAGACGTATCTCAGGACGAAGTTCCTGTAAATGAAAGTGGGGTCGAAGTTACTATAGCTTCGATTCCCGAAGAAGCAACGAGGACTGCTGAGGACGATGCTCCTGCGGTCCAAGACTTAACGGCTGATTCGGATGAAGAACTAGCCTTCGATCCACCGAACAATCCGACGATGACTCCTCTGCAAAATGTCGAAGGTAGACTTCGAATAACTTTTTCATGTTTATTTTGAGTATTTATACAATGTATAATACTTTTCATTATTTTTTATAGAGTCCACTCCTATGGAAGAAGTCCGACAGGAAGAAATAATTCCTGGACCTTCGACAACTTCGGAGCCAGCCCAGAGAGTTACACAAATGGGACCTGGAAGAGGCAAAAGACATATAGAGCTCCTCCCTGCTGCGAGTTCCGGGTCAACTCCGTTTGATTCAACAGACGAGAGCCAATCTTCCGGGGAGGGCCAATCTCCAGTGGCTCCAAAGACCAAAGGCCAAAGCTCTGGTCCTTCGCTGAACGAAGATGACCAACAGGCAATAAGCATGCTCCCCCTGCTAGCTCCTTTCTTATGGCAAACAACTGGTCTTCGCACTTTGCTCGAACCTTTGGATCGAGCTAGCCGTGACATAGGGGAGACCAGCTTAGTAGCCATTTTGAGCAAGGCGGACAGGACGGAGCTTAATGCCGCTATAGAACGTGCAGCCTACCAGGTACGAAGCACCTGCGAAATAACATAGAATTCATCTACGAATAAATATTTACCTTAGTTTTTTATTTTTGCAGCAAACTGTCTTGGCCCGTGCTGCGAATATATGCAATGACGAAGAGATCGCTCGTCTTCGGGAGGAAAATAGTGTCCTTCAAAGGAATTTTAACATCTCCGAAAGTCGAGTGGCTCAAATGGATAATATAGTGTCAACAGAGCGAAGGGCCAGGCAAAGTTTGGAGGCTGCGAATAAAGAGCTCGAAGCAGAAAGAATTGTGCTTCGAGCAGAAGTTGAAAAGTTGCGGGCGGAGCACGCTACTGCGGGGTCCGAGCTCGTCAGACTCCAGGAGGAAGCTAGCCAGTTGTTAAATCAAAAGAATATTTTGACCACTGAAAATGCTAGACTTTCTGGGGTTTTGGGCGAAGTCACTTCGACGAAGGACGCGTTGAACGAAGACAAGCTGAAGTCTGAGAAGGTGGCTGTGGAAGTTATGAGTCAGTTGTTAGGTGTCCTAGAGTACTTCGGTACTACTGGGATACTTCCTTCTAACGATAACATCACTCTTCTGCGCCGGTTAAAAAGGATCCAATGAGTGGCGAAGCAGATGAAGACAGCGGACATTAGATATGGAGAACTCTCCGGACATGTGGCTGCTGTCGGTCTACTTCGCTACTATGAAGATTTGGGTCGAACGATAACTCCGGACGCAGGAGGGGGCCCAATCACCTTCGACGACGAGCGACTTCTGACACCTTCCGAAGGTGTGGCTGCTGCCTGGCGAGCCTTCCAAACTTCATGGAGAGCCGAAGGTCGTTCCGCGATCAAGGCTTGGATTGACGAAGGCCAACGCCAGAAGCAAGTTCGGACCAAAGCTTCGAGCAGTCAGCCTCCTCCGAACCCGCAGGTTTAGAAATAACTTGGATTTTTGGCCATGTAAAGCTTTATGCTTATAAACATTTATCAATGGAAATTTGTTTGTCATATTTTTAGGCTTTGCCTCTTACGGAAGATATCGAAGTGTTAGACCTTAACGACGAAGTTCGCTCATTATGGACCACCTTCGATCTTCTGAAAGCTTATAAACGCCCGCGATTTCTAATTCCTCGAGATGACTCCGGTGTAATTGCGCCCGAAGTAATCAAAGATATACTGTCTTATATTAAAGAGGAAGAAAAAGATATTAGCGTAAACACTTCGTCTTCTGAAGACGTTATATGGTCTGAAGACGAAGATGAAGCTCAAAATAAAAAGCCTGAAGAACTTGGAAGCTGGGAAAGGAGTCCCGAACGGCTTCGAACTTGGGCCGAGCTTCAACAAGAACAGAAAGATTTTAGAGCTTCGAAGGGGAGCAAGAGAGTTAAACGTAAAGTTATTAGAACTCCCGGCGCTAGAACTAGTCGTTCCACCCCTAGCTCTAGGGACCGAAGAGGTCTTCGATTCCTTCTTGGTATAGATACCAATTTTTCATAATGTAATCTGTAAACACATTCGTTTGAATAATGAATACCGATTTAAAATTGTCTCCATATTTACTAGCCCCTCTTTGGGTATAAGCAACTTCGAAGTGTATTCAAAGATGGTTATGCGCAAAGAAAAAACTTCGGAGTACAATTTTTTGGG
Source organism: Zizania palustris (assembly GCA_019279435.1). Lineage (NCBI taxonomy): Eukaryota > Viridiplantae > Streptophyta > Magnoliopsida > Poales > Poaceae > Zizania > Zizania palustris. The sequence continues at coordinate 78,603,557 of JAAALK010000287.1, read as the reverse complement.
GGTTCGGAGCCCCTCTATAATTTAAAGATCTTTTAAAATCTTATAACTTAGTACCTTTGTTTTTTGAAAGAAATCACTTGAGATAACTTTCAAGATACCTTAGTATCTTAGATAATTTGTCACTTTGGACTGTGTTAACAGACATTCGAAGCTCATGGCTCAAATTCTGTTTTGCTTTAGCCACCTTCGGCTCATTTTTGCGATCTCTGTTGAACCAATGGTTCGGAGTTTGCAATGGTCTCTTTGGACTCTTTTTACGGATGTCTACCAGCCAATGGCTTGGACTCCATATATTTTGGCCACCTTCGGCTCTTTTTGCGGAAGTCTACCAGCCAATGGCTTGGACTTCGCAGGTTTTGGCCACCTTCGGCTCTTTTTACGGAAGTCTACCAGCCAATGGCTTGGACTCCGCATGTTTTGGCCACCTTCGGCTCTTTTTACGGAAGTCTACTAGCCAATGGCTTGGACTCCGTAGGATGTGGTTTTGGGCTCTTTTACGGATGCCTACAAGCCGGTGGCTTGGACTCCGGATTATGTCAGCCCCCACGTCGGAAGCTTCGAACCAATGGTTCGAAGTCCGAAAATACAACCCAGCTTCATGACACTTCCCTCTCGGTCGACCCCGCGGTTCCAGTGCGTCCACTCGGAAGCTGGAAGTCTATGAGGGGAAGGCACTATCAGGATCATATGCTTTATTAATTTGGAAGATGATTACAAGTGAGTTACAAGGAGCCCTTATGCGAAGTATCGCTTTAGGTGCTCCGCATGCCAAGTATGTGCTAACTCTTCACCTTCTAAATTAGCTAACTTAAAAGAGCCAGGGCGTCCTGAACGAACAATTAGGTATGGACCTTCCCATTTATTTCCTAACTTCCCTGGCGCTATAATGCTTCGTAGAACAAGATGACCCGGTCTTAGTTCATTAAGCTTAACCTTCGGGTCAAACCAAGCCTTCGTTTGCTGATGATACTTTGATAAATTTGCCACAGCTCGAAGTCTTGTTTCTTCTGATAAATCTAGCGAAGCTTGTCTTTCTTCTTCAATCTCCGGTTCGATGCTGCGAAATGATCCTCCTTTGAGCTCCGTTGGAGTCATAGCTTCATCTCCGAATAGTAGTCTGATGGAGTAAAACCTGTGGACCTTGTTTGCGTAGTCCGAATGGACCACAAAATCTTCGGAAGCTCTTCGGTCCACAGTCCCTTTGCTAATCCTACTATCCTCCGATTTAGCCCTGACAAAATATTTCCATTGGCTCGCTCTACGGCTCCATTAGACTGAGGATGTCTTACTGCAGCAAAACATAACTGAATGCCTAGATCTTCGCAAAACTTCCTGAAAGGTTCTGCATCGAACTGTGTTCCATTATCAACTGTGAGTTGTCTAGGCACTCCGAACCGGCAAATGATATTCTTCCAGAAGAATTTTTGTACATTGTTCGAAGTGATAGCTGTCAAGGGCTCTGCTTCCACCCACTTAGAAAAATATTCAATAGCTACCACTGCAAACTTCAGATTTCCCTTGGCTACTGGAAAGGGACCAATTAAATCCATACCCCATCTGGCCATAGGCCATACCGGAGCAATGACTTGAAGAGCTGTTGGTGGGCGATGACTCCGTCGACCCATCCACTGGCATCCTTGACAAGTGCGGACTAAGCTCTCCGCATCAGCTGTTATTGTAGGCCAATAAAGCCCCTGGCGAAGTGTTTTTCCTGCCAAAGCTCTAGGGGTTAAATGGCTACCGCAAAGGCCTTCATGAATTTCTCGAAGAATTTCTTGACCTTCGACTTGAGATATACATCGGAGTAGAGGGGAACATACTCCGGCATTGTATAAAATACCGTTGATTATTTGATAATTTCTAGCTCTAAGCTTTAATCTTGACAGCTGTGGCTCTTCGGGCAAATTAGTTCCTCCCTGTAAAAGTTCCATGATTGAATTTTTCCAATCTGCACTAGGAATGCAAAGAATCTCTGCAGAGGGAATTTGTGGCACCGAAGGTATATTGAGCTCTTCATAGAAAGCTTCTTCTGGTACATCCACAGCTCCGGCTGCAGCTTTTGCTAAGATGTCCGCTTGCACATTTTCTGCTCTTGGTATACTCCAAATGGAAATACCCTTGAAGTGTGCTTCGATTTTACGGATTTCTTCTAAGTACTTTGCAAGTTGTGGATGCCGAACTTGGAAACTTTTATCTACGTGCCCTGCTACTATCTGAGAATCTGTCTTTATAATAATTCTGGTAGCCCCTAGAGCACGTGCTTTTCTGAGTCCCAATAAAATTCCTTCATACTCCGCTATATTATTGGTAGACTTAAAGTTGAGTCTTGCGGAGTACATTGCCCTTTGCCCTGAAAGCGAAATTAATACTGCTCCGATGCCTGCTCCGGATGCTTGGAAAGCCCCATCAGAGTAAACAGTCCAAACTCCGTCACTTGACTTCTCCGAAACCAAATTTGCAGGCGGAGTCCATTCTGCTACAAAATCTGCTAAGACTTGTGATTTGATAGCTATCCTTGCCAAGAAAGATATGCCGAAGGGTGCTAGCTCAACTGCCCACTTCCCAATCCTTCCAGTGGAATCCTTACTTCGAAGCATATCTCCTAAAGGATACAAAGTTGGTACAATTACATTGTGTGCCAAAAAATAATGTCTTAATTTCCTCGAAGCCATTATCAGAGCATAAACGAACTTCTCAAGTTCGGAGTATCTTGTCTTCGCTCCTGATAACGCTTCGGATACAAAATAAATAGGATTTTGGACCAACTTCCCATTGAAATCCACTTCTCTGACAAGGACTGCACTGACAGCAGAACCTGTAGCTGCAAGGTAAAGGAGTAGGGTACGTTTCGTCCGCAGTAGGCACCGTGAGTGTAGCAAGATTACTGAGATACTCTTTAATATCTTCGAAGCTTTTCTGACACTCCGGTGTCCATGCAAAATCTTCGGACCCCTTCAATGCTTTAAATATAGGCAAGCTTCTCTCCGCAGACCTTGATAAAAACCTGCTAAGTGCTGCCAGACGCCCAGTCAGCTTTTGCACTTGCTTTAGATTTTCCGGAGGAGCCATCTTCTGTAGCGCAGTTATTTGAGTAGGGCTAGCTTCAATCCCCCTGCTTGAAACTAAATACCCTAACAATTTTCCAGCCCTAGCTCCGAAAATACATTTTTCGGGGTTAAGACGGATCCCACATGCCCAAAGGCTATTGAATGTTTCTGCTAAGTCTAGGCTATGTTGGTGCTTTAAAGCACTCTTTATTACAATATCATCCATATACGCCTCCACATTGCGGCCTAATTGATGACCTAGAGCCTTAGCAACTAACCTCGAAAAAGTAGCCCCGGCATTTCTTAAGCCGAAGGGCATTCTTACATAACAGAAGACTCCCGAAGGAGTTATGAAGCTTGTCTTGATCTCATCTTCGCGCTTCAACCATATTTGATGATAACCAGAATACGCGTCAAGGAAGCTTAATAACTCCGAACCTGCGGTGGAGTCAACCAATTGATCAATTCGGGGCATGGGGTAGGGGTCACGGAGGCATGCTTTATTCAAGGATGTAAAATCAATGCACATGCACCACTTCCCGGAAGACTTCTTTCTGACGCAGACTGGGTTGGCTAACCATTCTGTATGAGCCACTTCTCTGATAATCCCAGCCTTCAACAATTTCTCAACTTCATCCTTCGCTAGAGCAGCTCTTTCTGCCGACATTTTGCGGAGTCCTTGCCAGACAGGCCGGGCCTTCGGGTTTACAAGTAAACTATGTTGAATGATATCCCGATCGACTCCGGTGATGTCTTCGTCAGACCAAGCGAAGACATCCAAATTCTCTTCTACCACCTTTTCCAAGGAGGTTGCAACTTCTGGAGGTAAATCTTTACCAAATTGAAATGTATACTCTTTACCATATTTAACAATGACCTTCGCTGCAATCTCTCCTTCAGGACTTGGTCTCGGAAAAGACTTCTTCGAAGCTTCGGAGGAGGCTGAAAAAATTTCTTCATTATCTTGTACATTGTTTACTTGTCTCGGATCAAGAGGGGGACCATGGCCATATTCCGCTCTCCGAGCAATAACTTGATCTTCGAAGACAGTAAGGACTCCTGCCTGTGTGGGCATCTTCATGCACAAATAATTGTGATGCGCCACAGCTCCGAACTGGTTTAGCATGCCTCTTCCGAAGATGATGTTGTAAGCGTACGGGGCATCTACAACATCGAAGATTACTTCCTCAGTTCGAGCCAACAAACCTTCTCCGAAGGTAACTTCCAGGACTATTTGGCCAAGTGCATCAAGCGGAGGTCCTGCGAAGCCTTGCAAAGGACGAGCCGCTGGAAGGAGATGCTTCCTAGAGATGCACAATTGATCGAAGGCTTGAACAAAAATGATGTCTGCCGAACTACCTCCGTCAATCAACACCCTTCGAACTTCAGTGCCCGCAATATCAGCAGTGATAACAAGTGGGTCTGCATGCGGGAACTTAATACCAGCTGCATCCTCCGCAAAAAAGGATATCAGTACATGAGACCACTCCGGCATTGCAGCTGCAGACGACGAAGTCCCAATATGGCCTACTTCTCTGACGTAGTCTCTTCGCTGTCTCTTTGACATGCTTCCGAGGGTACCTCCTCCGGATATGGGGAGGACTACTCTTTTCCCTCGATCTTGCCCTTCCTCTTGCTTCGGAGGTGGCATAACATTGGCCACTGGAGGGTGTCTTGCAGCATCAAAGTTTTCTATCCGCGCCACAGCCTGGACCAGCTCTGGGCGCGTTGCAGCTGGAACTTGGTCGGTAGTACCTTGACCCGAAGTTCTTTCTAGATACTATCCCCTTAGGGTAAGTATAGCCTTGCAAGTATCAGTTGCATGGCTTCGATTTTCTCCATGGATGCAGCAGAAAAGGGTCTGGCCCTTGCCAGCCGTTTTCCCTGGCGGCCTCCAGCCGCTGGTCTTGTTCCCCGAAGACTGTGGAGCTCTCTGTGTAAACTTCTGTGGGGGTGCAATATTCATGACTTCAGAACGAGGGTGCTTTTGCCCTCTTCTTCGATCATGTTGAACTTCGAAGACTGGTTCTTGCGGCTGTGCCGAAGTTTTCACTTCTACTTTAACTTCTTGCAATATGGATGAAGTAGCGGCAGTTCTTCGAAGCCAACCCTCTTCTGACTTCGCATACTCCTCGAAGTATGACATCAACTGAGAGACCGAGGATATGCTTTTCCGATGGAGCTTATCCAGGAGGCCTTGATGAGTGACGCCCTCCCGAGCTGCATCAACTACCGAAGATGCGGACAACCCCCGGATCTGCGACTTCGTATGAGCGAAGCGCTTGAAATATTGCCTCAATGTCTCTCCGGGGAGTTGTTTCACCTGGAAAAGGCTTCCTGTTGACATGGGAGGCACGAAGGTGCCTTGAAAATTGCTTATAAACTTCTTCTTCAGTTGCCCCCATGTATTAATTGATCCTGGCTTCAAAGACCAGAACCACCTTAATGCCACTCCTTGAAGAGCTAAGGGGAAGCACTTCGCCATGGTGTCTCGAACTCCTCCGCTAGCTTCAATTGCTAGGGCATAAGAACGAACGAACTCTCCAGGATCTTCGTCTCCGGCATACTTACAGAGCTTCGAAGTTTTAAACCTTGGATCAAAGCGAACTTTCTGCAGCTCAGGGTGCAGCGGAGATTCATTGTCGAAGGAGGCGTTCTCCGGGGCTTCGGGATAATCGGGTTCATCGTCTTTGGGCACTTCTGGGATAGTTGGGATGGCTTGAGAGTGAAGCCTGTTCGCAGCTTCTTGTCGCCACCTTGCTACTTCAGCTTGAAGGTTGGCCATTTGAGTGGCCATACCTCCAAGATTGGCTTCATCTCCTCCGGAAGGATCTTCCGGGTCTTGAGAGCTAGTAGGATCGGTTTGAATTGGGATGGAAGGTGGAGGAGGGACTCCGGGTGGTCTAAGTATGGAAGGGGTTGGCGGAGAAGCTTCGTATGTTCGAGGGATGGAAACTCCTTCCGGAGTTTGTGGAGGGAATGTCGAAGGCCCTCCGACTTCAACCGTGTCGAAAGGTATCTCTCCGGAGATCCGAGAAGACCTCCGAACAGGATTGCGGGGTGCACTCCGCTTAGGAGGCATGATGTAAGAAGTTGGTAGAGAACGAAGTTTTTCGGACTAGGTTCCCCACGGACGGCGCCAACTGTTGGCGTAAAAGATTACGCTAACAGGTTTCTGTAGAATAGAAACTAACAAACGAAGTGTTTGCGAAGAGAACTGTTCTAAGCCTCCGAAAGGATAACAACTTAGAATAGTTCGAATGTGTGTATTGAATAACTTGTATTCGGTCCCTATTACAGGGTGAAATGGGGGGTATTTATAGGCCCAAACATTAAGGAAAAGACCTATTTACCCCTCTATTACAACCGACATAGTGGAAACTATTCGGTACCCTTGATAGGGCTAAAATGGTAAAAGACTAATCTAATAATATAAAAGATAAATCTTCCATCTTAGCTGGCAATAAAGATTTCAAAGAGCCTTAGTTCGAAGATGTACTCCGAACCAAAACCTATCTTCGTGCTTCGAGCTTGACTCAAGGTATCTTCGAAGAAGGACGTCTGGAAACCTTCGAATTCACTATCTGCTTTCATGCTGTTGCGGCAATAACCCCGAAGATGAGATATTTTCCCCCAACACACGCAAATCGAGGTACGTGAAAAATAGTGTTCTTCGTTGTCTCCTGAGCACAGCCGAACATACAACGTGTGTGCACTGTTGCCTTTTGCTGCTTCTGCGCCAAGTGCACCGAGCGACTGCTCCGCTTCCCGTGCCGTGTGGCTGCCCGAGATGAATAGCTGTGGACTGCCAGCTGCTGTCGCATGCAAAGGCTAGCTGTGCGGCCGCGTGTAGGTGCTAGCCGCTGCTGCTGCGCGTAGCGCTAGCTCCCACGTGTAGTCGCTAGCTTCCGGGCGTAGGTGCTAGCTGTAGGCTACTGCTACTGCGTGTATGTGTGTCGGCCGAAGAGGAGCAGCACCCGAAGAAGAGAGAATGATGGCGGCGATGGAGATTTCAGAGAAAAACACGATGGAAAAAATTGCAAGGAAAAGGACCCACGAATTTCTGATATTGGTAAAGTGTTTTTCAAAATGGGTAACCCTAACCCTAGGTATTGGGGCCTTTTTATAGCCATCCCAATAAATGGGAAAAATCAAAAATACCCCTAGGGTTTTTACAAACACTGAAATAAAAACGAAAAAGACCGAAATGCCCTTAGGATTTTTACAGACTCGATTGACAGACTGTGGGCCTAAAGGCAAAATAGTAAAAACCTAAATAAAGATAACTTGTCTTGATGCGGAGCTTTCGTAGCAGCTACGGCTTCGCCTCAGAATGGTCAGATCCAAGATCAACGGTCGTCAGTTTTGCGCTGAAACTGACAAAGCGTCCACCGTCTTCACATCGGGTACCCAGATTGGGCCAGCCCAATTCCGCGGCTCTCTTAGCCCAATTCCGTGTACCTGAGTCAATCCCGGTCAACAGACTAGTGGATCCTCTGCTGCTCCTAGCCCATGTACTCGGCCCCTCTGCCCGACAGTCGCTCGCTGCCCATGTACCTAAGTCACATGCGGCCCAGATAGAGCATGTCTTCTCTTTTCTTCATGTCCTCTTGACTTCCGTTGACAATCACTCATCACATCTGGAGCCATGAGGCCAATGCTCTTCAACATGGCTCCTCAATCTCCCCCTTGATGAGTGCATTGTCAACACTATCTTCATCAGCTCTTCAGAACCTGCAAGCACATGTGGAAACACAAAAACAAAACACAAGAAGACAGAAAAGAAGAAAATAAAAGTTTAACCCTAATGATCAAAAAGGCGAACAAAAACCAAAACACAGTCATTATGGTTAACCAAGAAATAAAGACTCAAAACGAGTGCAATCTCAGAATTATCAACAAGGATATCCAAAGAGTAAAGGCAAAAGAGACTAAAAACTCCCCCTAAAACAAATCCCAGAGAAAGCTAAAAACATCCAAAGAGTAAAGGAAAAAGATACCAAAAACTCCCCCTGAAACAAATCCGAGAGAAAGCCAAAAACTCCCCCTAAACTCTTCTAAAAGATCGAGTAACCCCAAAATTTCTCCCCCTTGTTGACAATTGGACTCATCAAGCGAGACTAAATGCACTCTAAAAAGACACAGACTCAAACTCCCCAGAAATGCATCTCCCCCTCAAAATATGTAATGAATGCAACTGGGGTGCAGGTGAAGTGGAGAAAGCATGCTTCTCAGATATGATTGACTGTAATTACAACATCTAGTAGGTATAACAAACAACATACTGTCTAATACACATGGCATGATCAGTGCAACAGATGATATCTAAAGAAAGTCATTGGCACACATTTTCAATTTTTGCAAACAAAAGCGTCACCACATTTTCTAGTCAACAAGCAAGGTAAAGCATGAGATGCAAAAGCTAACTGATATCTACAAAGATAAGCATTGTCAAGAACAAAGTGCTTCAGCAAACTTGTTATCTTTTTAAATTTCAGGCTTTTTCTTTTCCTTTTTCATATTTGCCAAGGGTTATTTACATGTCAAACCTTATGCTAACCGCCCAAGTCAAGCCTAGGCCAGAATTGGACCATCAGAAGCTTAAGACATTGGTCTTGGCATACATTACACTATCCTAGTTCATACAAAAGTGCTATGGTAAGCAGTACAGAACAATGCAATGCGACAAAGCAAACCCACCTGGTTCTTTTCAAATTAAGCATAAAAAGGCATGGATTTTAATTTTTCTAATTTTTATCATTTTTATAGAACATTTTCCATGTTAAAGCATATAAATATCCAAGTTGCATATCTGCATCTAAGTGAGGAACTAGCTATCAGGCATGTAAAAGATAGCAAGAGCACTCAGCCAACACATGCTATTTACCAGAAGTAATGGTGATCATTTTTCAATTTTAAAGCATAAAAGTCATGCATATGACAGATATCATACATATCATGTGAACTGAAGCAAAGCATGATCAACGACAGTTAAAGAAAATCATGTACCAGCTATAATAAGTAAAGCAAATTCAATATCATCTATTCATTCAAACAAACAGATGAGGTGCATCAATATATTGTGATATCTATGAAAACATCTCTAAGCAGTACACCATCACAGGAAATTAGAGGTACGGGAAAAATATTGTTCTTCGTTGTCTCCTGAGCACAGCCGAACATACAGCGTGTGTGCACTGTTTCCTTTTGCTGCTTCTACGCCGAGTGCACCGAGTGGCTGCTCCACTTCCTGTGCCATGCAGCTACCCGAGATGAACAACTGTGGACTGCCAGCTACTGCTGCCGCACGCAAGGGCTAGTTGTGCTGCCGCACGCAAGGGCTAGCTGTGCTGCCGCACGTAGGGGCTAGCCGTTGTTGCTGCGCGTAGCGCTAGCTCCCACGTGTAGCTGCTAGCTTCTAGGCGTAGGTGCTAGCTGCCGGCTACTGCTACTACGTGTATGTGTGTTGGCCGGAGAGGAGCAGCGCCCGGAGAAGAGAGAACGACGACGGCGGCGGAGATTTCAGAGTAAAACATGGTGGAAAAAATTGCAAGGAAAAGTGACCCACGAATTTCTGAAATTGGTAAAGTGTTTTTCAAAATGGGTCACCCTAACCCTAGGTATTAGGGCATTTTTATAGGCATCCCAATAAATGGGAAAAAATCAAAAATACCCCTAGGGTTTTTACAGTCGCTGAAATAAAAACGGAAAAAACTGAAATGCCCTTGGGATTTTTTATAGACTTGATTGACATATTGTGGGCCTAAAGGAAAAATAGTAAAAACCTAAATAAAGATAACTTGTCCTAATACGGAGCTTTCGTAGTAGCTACGGCTTCGCCTCAGAATGGTCAGATCTGAGATCAGCGGTCGTCAGTTTTGCACCGAAACTGATAAAGCGTACACCGTCTTCGCACTGGGTACTCGGATTGGGCCGACCCGATTCCGCGGCTCCCTCAGCTCGGCAATCGCTCACCGCCCATGTACCTGAGTCAATCCCGGTCAATAGACCAGTGGATCCTCTGCTGCTCCTAGCCCGTGTACTCGGATTGGGCCAGCCCGACTTCACGGTCCCTCTACTCGATAGTCGCTCGCCGCCCATGTACCTGAGTCCCATGCAGCCCAGACACAACAGGTCTTCTATTTTCTTCATGTCATCTTGACTTCCGTTGACAATCACTCATCACATCTAGTGCCATGAGGCCCATGCTCTTCCACATGGCTCCTCAGAAGGCGCTAGGGTTTGTACCATGGGTGATTGGAGGTGACGCGGGCTGGTGTAGGTGACCGGAATAAGGGGCGAGATTTGGGGATTTTCTGATGTTACAGGGTGCAAATTTGGGGATTTTCCACTAGACAAGATGAATCCAACAGGTGGGACCAGTTTGTAGCAGTAGAGGAGCTATGGGGCGAGCACGGGCTGGCGTGGTTTGCACAGCAGCAGGCTGGTGGGGTCCACGCACAACTGTAGGTGTGAGAAGGCAGGCGGGTCCCACAGCACGATAGGGCTGCATGCGTGTGCTATGCGGCATGCACGCGCAGGTGCGGGTATGCATGTTGTTGGGGCCCTAGCGGAACATGCAGGAAAAAGAAAAGAAGGAAAGAGAAAAAGAGAAAAGAAAGAAAACAAAGGAGAAAATATTTTCCTAAAAAATCAAATTTGGATTTTTGAGAAAAAGTGAATTTTTTTTTGTAAAGTTTGGAAGTTAAAATAAATTTAGAAATGTTGGATTTCAAAGAAATATCTCATTAATATTTTAAAGAATAATCGATGATTTGGAAAATTGAGAAATTTTATATTCGCATCGAAATTAGAAATTCCAAACTTGAAGACAAAATCAAGGATTTGAATTCACATCAGGATTTAAAATATAATAATGATTTCAAAAAGGTATTTCCACAGAATTTAAATTACACGATGGGAAAATGTAATTTCGTCTCTGCGAATGAAAAGAGAATATAGATTCCTTTGGATTTACGACGGGAAAAGAGAAAGATGGCCGAGGATGAAGATTTAGACTCGACCAGAAAGATAAATGATATAATTACTTTTCAATTAGCATTATTTATTGAAATATTATGGGTTAGTATTCTAGTTGCAAAATCCTTAATAAAAACCTAAATTGATATGAGGCGGGAGAAATTTACTAGAAATTCCTCTAACCAAATTTTATTTGGTTTTATATTATTTTAATCACATAATAATTCTTTTGAAACATGTTTTATTAATTAACATTACTGTTTTTTGATGAATTGATATTGATTCTATCTTAATTAATTCATTTGCACTAAAAATTCCGGAAAATTTATAGGATGCAATTTATAGCTAAGAAAATTTTCGGAAAAATAATCCAGCTAAGATTTATTTTTAAACGAAAATTTTAAGCATGTATTTTAACTTCATTGTTCACTACTTAACACTGAATCACTTTTTTGGAATTCATTTATTAATGACTTTATTTTATTTTTAACGTCTGACGGAAATCAGGGTGTTACACGTCGTGAGGGGTGGAAACTATTGCTTGTCACTACTGATCCAGTGAGGAGCAGTAGTTGTCACCTGTCACTAATTGCTAGATCATTGGTAACGAACAAAAATTACCACATGTCATTGATGTTATTTAGAAATAGACGAGTACCAACATAATGATTTCATATCGTGTAGAACCCTAAACCATAGCAGCCACGCCTTCTACTCCACTGTCATTCTATTGTTGCACTCTATGCCTTTCACCATTGTTCTCCTCCACCAACGTTCCACCATCATGCTCCACACATTTCACCATCATTCTCCTCCACCATTGTGGCCTCCTCCGCTAGTCTCCGTCCCACAATGACCTCCTCCACCGGTCTCCTCTTTCGTTGTCGGCACTCCTCGCCACTGCCTCAAGGTCCTCCTCCTCCAACATGGATAGGGTTTGTAAACTTTTAAATATGTGAAGCATTGCTTTCCCGTAGTGGAAGTACATGTTTACAACATGTTTCACATCTAGGAATCAAGTTTCGTAGCTTGTGGTGTAGGGTATGAAAGCATGCACAATGAGTATTAGATTACTACGAAATTATTTGTCAAAAAGGTTTATAAAGTAATTAAATATTAGTGAAATTTAATGACTTTGTAATCCTTTATGTGATTTGAAACTTGTAGTGTGTTGTGTTCTAAGTTTTGAAATGTTTATGTATCTGCACACTCACTTATGTAATAATTGTCTTATCTAACACTCATCATATAATTTCTATGACAAAAGATGTTGACACGAAAAACATGCCCCCGCACTTGGGTCAGTTCAACGATCCAAAAGCGCGTGGATACTTAGGAACAAGCCTAAGCGTGACAAAACATTGACGTCGCGTTCCAACTACCCTTAATAGTGGGAAGTGGGGTGGAGTCGCCAGGTAATCAGATCACATAGAAATAATCCAATTAGCCGAAATATATAGATAAAAAGAATCCAATCGGCCGAACGGAGCCTGATTGGCACAGAGTATACCGTGCGAAGGGTCACCGAAGGGGGGGCTTCGACGTATGGTGCGAAGGGTGCGCCGAAGATAGTCTTCGGTGTTCTGATCGATATGACCGAAGACAGGCTCCGAGCAAATCGTGATGCATGATCGCCTCCAAACGACAGGGTTTGGGGCGAAGCCTTCTAACATGACAAAATCCAGCGCGGAGCGCTTGTGCAACGTAATCCGATACAGAGTGTTCTAGCGTGACCCCAGCGCGAAGAAACCCCGATGTGAAGTAGCTCTAGTGCGCGGGACTTAACCAGACCGACAACAGCATGATGGGTCCGACACAGATGGACAAAGTAGGGACTCACCGAAGGGTGCTCTGACAGCCTCCGAAACCAGCTTCCTAGATTCGGAAACCTTCGGCAAAGGGGGATCCGAATGTGAAACCTACATCAAAGTTAAGATCAAGTGCCAATTCGCCCTAGAGACCAAATTACTAAGTGTTACAGTATATGGAACGAAGGTAGCAATCTGTTACATAGATTAACAGATGGCTCATAGGCGAGCCAACAAGGTGATAGCAATTTATTACATAGATTAACGTATGATTCACAGGGAAACCAACAAGGCTTACCACTATTACGGCTTGCCCGACGGGGGGCTTCCAGCACAAACCCACAAAGGTGTACGGAAAGGTAAAGGAAGTAAAGTATGGTTCAAACTAGGGTTTGAAGTTGATTTGTGTTGTCATGGGTCCTATGAACCGGTGTCACCCCTATATTTATAGGGGGTAGTCTTCTTATCTCTAATGCTAATTTGATAAGATTCGGCCTAATCAAGTTTAGGGATAAAAACAAGAATCTGTATTAGACTCTATCTCCGAAACTTGCCCAAAGTGGGCCTTCAGCAGGACCGCCGAAGCCTGCTCCTCGGGCCGAAGCTTCGGTGAAGCAAGCCTCCGAAGGGCCTTCGGGCCGAAGCCAGCAGGCCGCTAAAAGGCCTCCGAGGCCTCATGAAGATGGGCCTCCGGCACTATAAGGCTTCGGCCTGTGCCAGGACTTGTGTATTTCCGGGCCAAATTACCAAAATTGATATTTTGACAATCTTGACCATTAATGCCATTTTTTGCTATCAACACATGCCCCCTTCCTTTTAGCGAACTAAGTGAGCTAAAATCACAATGGGCTAAGGATGATACCTTCCATATCGGCCTTTCGACACTTTTAAGCGCTTTTGCCACACACTTGGGAAGTATTTTTTCAAATACCTGCCATTTAAAGCTCTTCGAAATCGCTTTCCTTGTAGAGACTCTAAGAAGTATGCATTACCTAGAGCGATTTCAGCCACTTTAAAAGGACCTTCCCAACTAGGCGACCATTTACCAAATTTGGGGCTCTTAGTGCCTAAGGGCAAAATCGTCTTCCAAACCAAGTCACCAACTTGAAATGATTTTGGTTTGACTCTGTTGTTGTAGGCTCTAGCTACTCTTCTTTTGTCTTTATCTATAGCTTCTAAAGCCATCAACCTCTTATCGGTCACTTCTTCCAAATTATCCTTCAAAAGAGTTTCATATTCATCGACCCATAAGCCATCTTGTTTAAGAAATCTTAAAGAGACAAGATCTACCTCTACTGGCAGAACGACTTCTTGTCCATATACTAACTCATATGAACTAACTTTGGTAGCATCATGCTTTGCAACTCTACAAGCCCACAATGCCTAAGAAAACACTTCATGCCACCTTTTAGGAAATTCTTCAATTTTCTTATTAATGAGCTTAACCACAGTTTTATTACTAGACTCGGCCTAACCATTGGCCTGAGCATAGTATGGTGAAGAATTTATTAACTTAATACCATAAAATTTGGCAAAGTCTCTCACTTCTTTAGCAATAAATGAAGTACCTTGATCTGTTGTGAGAGTTTGGGGAATACCAAATCTATGTATAATGTGCTTCAAGATGAAATCAGTTACCTCATTGTGAGTCATGTTCTTGAGGGGCACGGCTTCGGTCCATTCGGTGAAGAAGTCCGTCGCCATCAGCATGAACCGATGCCCCTTTGATGAGGAGGATGAATTTGGCTGATGAAGTCTAAACCCCAACCTCGGAACGACCATGGTTTGATGATTGGGTTAAGTAGTGACGCAGGAGCTAACTTAATATTACTAAACTTTTGGCATGCTTCACACCCTCTGTAATACTTAAAACAATCCTCAACCATAGTCGGCCAAGAAAAACCTGCTGTTTTGAGCATCCAACTCATTTTTTGGGCCGACTAATGAGTGCCACAAAGTCCCTCATGAACTTCTCCCGTAGCTACCTTAGATTGATCAGCATCTAAGCACTTTAGGAGTACCCCATCAATAGTTCGGCGGTACAGGACATCGTCGAGTAGCACAAATTTAAATGCTTGTCGCTGAATTTCTTGATCAACCCTTTGATTGGGATTTCTTAGGTACTAGACAATGGGAATTCTCCAATCATCCTTCTAGATCTCCAGAGGGTTTGCCAATTCATTCCCTGAAGTGGCATCTAAATTATCGATTTTGAGGTGCCCCCGGGGTCTTTTTTATTTCTACCAAAGGCTAACCGGATCGGCTGTGCGGATTCGATTGGACCAAGGCCCTTCGATGGAGGGGTCCAGTGCACGAAGGCCTCCAGCGCTAGGAGGGCTTCGGTGTGAGGGGCCCAATGTGTGGAGTCCTTCGTCGAATGAAGGGCTCCAGCACGAGAGCTCCAACCCCCAACACCCTCCGGTGGACGAAGTGGTCCGAACCGGAGGGTCCGACGGACCTCGCATTCGCCTGAAGCCTTTGATTTCGGCAAGGAGTTATAGCATTGGCTTTTCCTGTAGAGAAAATTTTCCCCTCCTGACTTGATAGTCAGATGCTTGCTGACCTAAATCATTTGCAATTGAATTGGCTTCTCTTGACAAGTGAGAAATTTTGAAGTCATCAAAGGCAGCAATTATGTCTAAACATTTATCCAATTAGCTATTTAGCAAACCATTAAAATATTGAGCAATCCTACCTACTTGTTGGACCACTAACAGGGAATCATCATATGCATGAACATGTTTAATACACATGGAATCTATTAATTCAAGTCCTAATAATAGACCTTCATATTCGGCTTGATTATTAGTAGAAGGATATTCTAAATGGGCCGAGGTATCAAAGCGCATGTCACTAGGTGATATGAGAACTACTCCAATACCTTTGCCATTCTTGCAAGCTGAACCATCAAAATAAAGTTTCCATGGCACTACTTCAATTAGAGCAATATTGTTACCCCAATCGTCATCTATGTGGTGATCGACTATAAAATTAGCGACGACTTGGCCTTTCATAGCTCTCAAAGGTTCATAAGCTAAATCATATTCAATCAAAGCGTAAGCCCACTTCCCGATTCTCCCACTTAGAATTGGCTTTTGCAACATGTATTTTACGACAATGGTTTGACAAGCAACAATACATGTACTAGGGAGAAGATAGTGACGTAATTTGGTACATGCATAATAAAGTGATAAACACAAATGCTCTACAAACATGTACTTTGTCTCAGCATCCAACAAGCGGCAACTTAAGAATGTGATGATGTACTCTCTCCCCTCCACCTCCTAGGTTAGCACGACTCCTATCATGCTATCTTCTGTAGCAATATACAACCGAAATAGAATTCCGGCATTTGGTGCTCTTACCACAGGTGGTGATGACAAACACTCTTTAATTTTCTCTAAGGAGCTTTGCTGACTTTCCCCCCAAGTGAATTTAGCCTCATTCTTTAGCTGGAGTATGGGGACAAAAGCATCGATTTTGTCGGACAAGTTAGATATAAAGCGACGTAGATAATTCATCTTTCCTAGCAATTTTTGCACATCTCTTTTGCATGTCAACGCTTCAATGTTTCTAATCTTTTCAAGCCTCTTAGGATCAATCTCTATACCTCTTTCATGAATCATGAATCCTAAGAACTTGCGTGCCGACACGCCAAAATCACATTTGAGCGGGTTCATTTTCAAGCCATACTGACACATTCTATCAAAAGAGACTCTCAAATCGGCTAAATGGTTTCTCATAGCATCCGATTTGACTACAACATCATCTATGTAGACTTCTAGCATAACTCCTAGCAAGTCTTGAAAGATCAAGTTTATAGCACGTTGATATGTAGCGCCAGCAATCTTTAAACCAAAAGTCATAACGACCCACTCAAACAAGCCGACAAAACCAAGGCATCGAAAGGCTGTCTTATAGACGTCCTCTTCGGCCATAAAAATTTGATTATAACCAGTGTTGCCATCAAGAAAACTTAGTACCTTGTGTCTTGAAGCATCGTTGATCAACATGTAGGCTATTGTCATGGGATACTCGTCCTTTGGAGTGGCCTTGTTCAGATCCCAAATCTCAATCCAAACTCGTATTTTGCCAACCCCCTTCTTCTCTACAAGCACGATATTAGCAACCCATTCAGCATACCTACATGGCCTAATAAATTCAGCCTTGAGTAGTTATTCTATCTCCTATTTAACTCGGTCATACACGACCGAATTAAAGAGACGAGGGGGTTGTTTATAAGGCCTGAACCCAGGTTTGATAGGTAGCCGATGCTCTTTGAGCTCACGGCTTAGTTCGGGCATCTCACTGTATTCCCATGTGAAGCAATCAACATATGACCGAAACAATTTTATTACTTCGGCCTTCTCATCGGCTTGTAAATTTTTTTTTACAAAAGTCAGCCTTATATTGTTACCATTGCCTATATCAACCACTTCTAATGGATCGATGACGCAAAACCTTGTCCTAAATTTTTACTTCGCTAAAGTCTTCAATGGCTTCGGCAATACCGACTTTAGAAGACCGATATTGTTGTTGACACGAAAACGTGCCCCCGCACTTGGGTCAGTTTGACGATCTGTGGGATCGGAATGGCGACTAGAGGGGGTGATCGCCTTTTCAAATCACCCAACGCACCTCCAAACACTCGGTTTTAAGATTTAAACCAATTAGTAAAAAATTGGGCTCTACTAGATTAAAAACACAATTCAGCTTAGTTTGAAGATTGTTTTAGTCGACAAAAATCAAACCACTCACACAAGAGTCCAAATCAACTTTGTAAATAGAAATAGCTTGTTTCAATTCAATTTGAAACTAAATTTATCACTTCTGAAACGTTCTAGATGGTGAACAGTAAATTCCAATAAGTTTCAACATTCAGAATTTTATCCACTCTACATACTTCAATCCAGCACAGGAGATCCAAATCTGATCAGATATATTTATGAATTGAGAACAGCATTCAAACCTTAATCACTCTACTGAAACAATATTGAATTTCAATGCAAACAGGATGATTCAGCAAACCAAATTCAGAACTGAACCAAATCAGCAAATACAGTGAATCTCAGAGTGAAAGTTTTAAAACAGTGTTCAAGGACTGACTTTCAACTGAGAACAGCTTTCAATCCCTGAAGAACCTTCTCTAGCAGCCAAAATTAGTTCAATCAGATCTGACTACAATTTGAATCAATTGAGCAAACATCAACTGAAAACTAGACATAGTATTTCCTGTATCAATTCAGAAAACAGAATATGTTTCTAACTCAAAACAGAAAACCAATTTCAAGAGACTACTTATCAGATACTTTCAATCAGAGGATTGAATTCAGTACAGAAACTTAAACCTGTCCACAGAAAAAATCTTGACATAGTTGAACTTTAAAGCTACTCAACACACTGAAAAACTCTGAACAAAGAACAGAATAGCCAATTTCAGAAAAGTTCAGATTTTAGGATTTGTTTCAATCTGCAGATTTCATTACTAGAGCAAATTTTGATCTCAAACCTTCAAACTTCAAATAGTCTACAAATTGACTGAAACCTTGATTTCATAAAGCAAATCAGAGAGAATGAAGTTAACTGCTGTAAACAAGACAAACAATAGCAGAATTGAACTTTTTAAATCAAAACAGTCTACTTCAGCCTAGCATTCTGAACAGCAAATCAAGGCAAAAATGGTTTCAAAAGTTCTACTCATTAACAACAAATGAACCTTGTGCTCAACTGAAATTCTGACTGAAATCTGAAGATCAAACAGCAAGTAATCACTTTCAAATAGAAGATTCAGTTAAACTGATTCCCAACAGACATAAACTTGCTCACACATCACATATACATATTTGGAATAGAACTACACAAATAAAATTGATCAACTGGGATCACACAGATTCAGTGCCTAAATCCTGGTATTAATATGAAAACTAAAGTGATTCAAGGATCAAATGTATTCAGCATAGATCATAAACAACTCTAGATGTTATCTCACAAGAAAACAATCCAAATCATCACAAATTTCCAGAGAAAACGAAGGAGAACTCACTGGTTTACTCGCTCGAATTAGGAGATGCAAAACGATGAGCAGTGCTGTCGAAAACTGCTTCTGTAGCTTGTCTGAAAATCCTTCTACCAAACATTGTATCTCATCTAAAATTCTGATTTCTCAAGTTTTGAGTGGAATTTCTGTGCCCAAAAGTTGTTCAACAAATTTTGGTTCGAAATCCTGTTAAAAAACTCAGCTAGCACATTTCCTAGATGATGAACAGTGGTAGCAACAATTTAACAAACATGTTGCATGCAAATACTAAACTGAAACAAAATTCATTTTTAGAACTGAGGTGTCTACTTTGATCAGCAAAATAATTCAGAAGGACTTACATAAACATGTTGCAACTTTCAAAAATAGAATGTTCAAACTATCCTCAACAAAAGTCGTATGAACTTCAACAACAAGTTCTGCTAAAAATTCTCCAGAAAAGGCTCACAAAAACGATTTCAACCACAGAAACTTTGCGCTGAAGAACTTACTGAAAACTGGTGTTGTACTGTAGCCTATCCGAAAATCAATCCACAGATACTGTATTTTGTCAAAAACTGATGAACTCAAGTGTTTTTCTCACATTTCTGAATTGAATAGCTATCTCAAGTGTTCTAATCGGATCAGCAAACTCAGGGGGATAATATCCTACCAACCCTTGTTCTAGAAGCCCCCTATTTACACAAAACCCCCTAGTAATTTCAGAATTAACAATTCAGAAAATTACCCTTTGAGACCTAAAGTAAAAATTACAAAAGACTCTCCTCTTAATATATTTTCAGAGTTGTCCTGGCCTTCCTCTCGCAAACTCGGTCATCACGCCGTCGCAGTTAGCCGTCCGTCCAAGTCTTGCTCGGCCTCTTCGTGCACTCTTGAGATCTTCTCCAACTTCGCCTAGCCTCCCTGATCCTCCGACATCAAGCTCCCCGCTCGACCCTCGATCACCCACCATCGACAATTGGTTAGCATCTCCTCCCTGCACATACAAGACAAGCCAAGACACGAACGCGACGCACCACCGAAACCCTCGGCACACACTCCTCCACATTACATTGAAACCCTCGATGCACTCGACCAACCTCAACCACTGAAACACTCATCCTTGTCAATCACTCATCATCCAGACCGAAACAACCCTTGGTTTCAGATGATCCAAAAGTGTGCGGATACTTAGGGACAAGCCTAAGCGTAACACAACATCGATGCCGCATTCCGACTACCCTTAACAGTGGTAAGGGGGTGGAGTCGCCAGATAATCAGATCACACAAAAATAATCCAATTAGCCTAAAAGAAATATATTAAATAGAATAAACCATCAAGCCGAGCGGAGCCTGACTAATTCGAAGTATACAGTGCGAAGGGTATCGCCGAAGGGTACCTTCGGCGTCTGTTGGCGTAAAAGATTATGCTAATAGTTTCACTAAGATTAAGAACTAACAAACAATGAGTTTGTGAAGTGAACTATCTCAAGCCTCTGAATAGGATAATAGCTCGAAGTAGTTCAAAGTTATGTATTGAATATCTGAGTATTTGATGCCTATTACAGGGTGAGAAGGGGGGTATTTATAGGTAAAAACTCTAAGGAAAAGACCTTTTTACCCCTCAATTACAACCGACATAGTGGAAACTATTTGGTACCCCGAATAGGGCTAAAATAGTAAAATGTATTCGAAGAAGATAGATAAGGCAGACATCCCGTCAGTCTTGCTATTTCCCACTGTAGAGACGGAGTCTTCGGAGGGTACCTCTGAACTAGGATTCGGAGGACCCTTCGGCTAGGAACTTCATCAACTTTGGGGCAAGCTTCTGTCCTAAAGCTTCATAAATTGTTTTTGCCTTTTAATCTTAATGGCCCTGGGGATGAAGTATTTTCCCCCAATAGTAGCCCCTCGAATACGCTTCTCCAATTTGACCTGTATAGCAGGAGAGTAGTATACGCAAGAAATATCTTCATATTCAGGGACATAGAAAATTTTGGAGGTATTACAACTATTCGACATCGAAGTACGTCCGACAAAAGCATTGAACTAGGACTCTTGTGTGAACGCTTCGCAGGGAAATGAAATGTTGCGGAGGCGAAGCATCATGAAGAGCCGTTAATTTTGAGTCGTTACCCTTCAAGTAGCCGTTAGGCTCCTGGAAAAAGTAACAGTCAAAACTTTACTGTGGGTTCACACCTTTTTACCTCCTGGTCCCACCTGTCAGCGATAGAAGTCGAGCCTACAATGTGAACACATGTTCAAAATGCAGTAACTAGCGGAAAAGCTATAAAAGGGGGAGCCGAAGCTCATCGGAATTTTTTACAGAGCTTTGCTTCTAAGCTTCCTTTCTTCAACCTCCTAACTTTCCCCAACTTTATAAGCAACCAACCAATGGCGAGGACCAGCACAATGGTGCCGACCGTGGTGGGAACACTGGCGGAAAGGCAAGCATGGGAGGCATCAGCAGCGGCGGCCATGGCGGGGGCTCCAGGGAGTTCTTAGCCAAAGAACCCTCGGGAGCTCCGCCCACCGTCCAAGAAGCCATTGCCGCAGAGCTTCATCCTGGGGCAATCGGTGAGTATTGTAGACTCCATCGAGGAAGCGGTGAATGGGAAGCTGGGCCCGGCATGAGGACTCGAGTCCCTGGAACAGAGATGACCCCGAGGCCACAGAGTGGAGAAGTGGTGGTCTTCGAGGCTTTCTTCGAAGCCGGACTAGGACTTCCTGCGATCAACATCCTGGCAGAGGTACTCGACATGTTCCACATTACCTTGCCACAGTTGTCCCCCAATGCCATAGCAATACTGGCCATCTTCGAATGGGCCCTTCGGGTGAAAGGATGTGAAGGGAGATAAGATGTCTTCGCCACTACTCACAAAGCTTCCTGCCAGCCGAAGCCACAAGACGGACCTGGAGACACCAAGGTGTTAACGGTGTTTAGAAGTGTTTACTTCCAACTTCGGAAGGAGTACGCGTAGCATTTCCCAGCAAAGGCCATCAACGATTGGTGGTACACCAATTGGATCCTCCGGTGGTTCTACGCCAAAGTCGGGGAGGATTCCAGCTTCGTAGGGCCCCTTCAAGAAATTTGTACCAGAAGGAGGCTGAGGTTACTCCAAACCCAAGCTTGCTTTCAACGCGGCTTGGGTTACTTTCTTCAATAGCCAGCCGTATGAGCATGCGAGATCTGGCGTAGGAATTCATCACCCTATGGATCCCGCCTCTCGGAGCCAATGGGTCGATTGCCTTTCAAAATGTTTCGGAGGGGGAGCTTCAAAGCCTAGGTAAGTCTTCGCATTTTCTGCATTAACACATTAGAAACTAGATAACATATTCAATGGAATGCTACCTCTTTTTAGCGGCTCCTTTAGCGCTAGCTCCGGAACAGATTGCAAGAGCCACTATTGGGGGAGATAATCCCGATGGAGCTTGGGAGTGGGCGGGATGTGGAGCGCTATTAGAAGGAAAGGCTCCGCCAGCTGGAGGTTGGCAGAGGCATCAGCCTTAGGATGGTATAGAAGCCAGACACTCCCCTCCGAAGGAGTTTGGAGGACCCGAAGCTCGGAGGACCGTGGTCTCGAAGCTGCGTAAATGACAGGAAGCCGAAGCCATATCCCTGAAAGTTGCGAAGGGCCCAACACCGAGACGAAAGACCGGGACCAGTTTGATCAAGATGGTCTGGCGGTAGGATCGTGATCTTCCGTGCAGCGTCTGGCGCTTCTTCCATGCTCGGAACGGTTGATACGTTGTCAGGGCTACACTTCATGTTTGTATTAAGGGCTGCAGTTCTTGTCTATACTATAGGGTTGCGATAGGCAGTACTGCTATTAGAGGATTTTGGAAGTATCGGACCCCTTTTAGGGCTCCCCTATAAATACTCCCCCTCCCTAGGTTGTAAGGGACAGGACACTGGATCCAAGAAACACTTTGATCTGAGCTTCTCATTCTATACACATTCTTAAACATGTTGGTCTAGTCTGCTGCACCAATAGTTGGCGCCGTCCGTGGGGATCCTAGTCCAAGAAGCTAGCATCCTCTACATCCACCCAAGAAGAAACATGTCGGGCTAAAAGGGCGTGAGCACGGCCCCCTCCGGAGATTAGCCCGCACCACCGGGACAGGGCCCCTCCTGGCCATTGGACCCGATCCTCCTGCAGCTTCCCCCATCGTCACCCCCCCCCCCCGAGGTGCCAAGCATGGGGCCATGCCAGGCCCCAAGAGGGGCACCGGAGGTGCGGGATCCCACCGGCTCAGTGGGGCCAGCCTCGGGGAACCCTCTGGCATCTCAGGAGGGGCTCTTTAGGCTGCATATCCCTAGTGGCCCCCAGCCATAGCCCTCCGTATTGACTACGTCCGCTCGTAGGACCAGGAGACAGCCTCAGAAGGAAGCGAGAGCCAAGCTGACGCCCTGACCGCTAAAAATGCAAGGCTGAAGGCTGAGTTGGCCCAATGGCGCCAGGAGGCTTCGCTTCGCCCCCCCCCCCCCCCCTCCCCGAGCCCTCCAGGGCGTTGGGGGTCACGGCCATCGCATTAAGTGCCGATGAAGATCAAGGGGAGGAGGAGAATGCATCCTACGATGAGGAGTCTCCATTGCACCCCGACCTACAAAGGGTGCGATTTGACTCGAAGTTCCACGCCGCAAAGCTCCCAAAGTACTCCAGAGAATCTGACCCTGGAGAGTTCTCTCGCTCATACACCTTGGCGATAGAAGCTTGCGGGGGAAGCCAGGATACCATGGCTAAGTGTTTTCCTTTGGCTCTCGAGGAGATCACTCTCCGATGGTTCTGGTCGTTGAGGCCAGGGACCATCAGGTCATGGGACCAGCTGAAGAAAAAGTTCGTCAACAACTTTCAGGGGACCTTCGTGGCCACGATGTCCACCAGGAGTCTTTTTCAAGTAAAGCAGCAGTCTAGAGAGATGCTACGGCAGTATTCACAGCGCTTCGCACACACCAAGGCACAGATCAAGGGGTTGTCAGCCTCCTCCATCATTGATGCTTCCCGGGAGGGTGTCACCAACCCGGGACTCCTCGACAAGCTCCACCGGATGCTGATATCTTCGATGGCCCAGCTCATGATGTACTTCGAGGAGTACACGCGGTCCGAAGAAGGCCAGCTGCGTCGTCAGACGATGATCGCTCCCGTCCAGGCTCCGAGCATCAAGGTGTACGAAGCACCATCCGGCCCTGCTCCAGATCTTCGCTATCGGGATTCCTGGTGAGGGCGGAAGCATCTTTGTGGAGAAGTCCTCAGCATTGCCCTGAGGGGCCCCACCAAGCATCGGCATACCGCGGGTGGAGGGCGTCCCACTGGAGCCAAAACGCCTGCAAGGACACTTCCGGGGGGAGCAACCTTCTACTGTAGTGTTCATGGCGAGAACCGGAGCCACGACACCGACTCCTACCATACCATCCTCGCCCTCCGGAATGACTACCTCGAGCGAAGCTCTAGTCGTGGCTCTTCCGATAAAGCGCCCCCGATATTCCACGCTGACTCCATCTAGGTGGTTAGGTGCTGTGATGAGCTGGGAGCTTCGGGGCTTACTCCAGAAGTTGGCAGATTCCCAACTCCCAAACTTGAAGATGGGGCAGACCGAGGGAAGCGGGTGGTCCTGCACATTTCAGGAGGTGGAGCTCTAGGGGCTATGTCGAAGTGGCAGTGAAGGGAGTATGCCCAAGAAGTTGGGCATATTGGGACTTCCAGCTTCACCACGCTTCCTGAGTGGTCCAATGTTCCCATCTCCTTCACCGCCGACGACGCTTCCGGCGTCAAATTCCCGCACGCTGTTGGGGGAATAGTTTTCCCTTTAACAGGGGCCAAATGACGTCAACCTCCAACGGCCTTCGGTCCGGAGCCCAACACTGTCGAAGCCTGTACCTTCCCGAAGATGATGTTTCCAAGCCTCAAGGTTCACCTTGAAGCCCTCAAGATTCCTTGATGATTGCCAGAAGCTAAGTCTCAGGCTAAACTTCGAAGCTAGCCTCCGGGCCTTGTTCGGAGTTAGCCTTCGAGCTTTGTTCGGAGTTAGCCTTTGAGCTCCCTTCGGAGCTCCCTAGAGCTAGTCTCCGGACCCTCTCCAGCCGATTCAAAGCCAAGGCTCCGAAGCCCCAGTTCGGAGCCCCGGTTCCGAGCCCCTGTTCGAAGCCCCAGTTCGGAGGTCCAGCTCGGAGGTCCAGTTCAGAGGTCCAGTTCAGAGGTCCAGTTCAGAGGACCAGTTCAGAGCCCTAGTTTGGAACCCCGGTTCCGAGCCCCTGTCCGGAGCCCCAGTTCGGAGACCCGGTTCCGAGCCCCTGTTCGGAGCCCCAGTTTGGAGGTCCAGCTCAGAGGTCCAGCTCGGACGTCCAGTTCGGAGGTCCAGTTCGGAGGACCAGTTCGGAGCATGCTTCGAAGCCCACTTCGGAGTGTACTTCGAAGCCTCCCTTGCAGCCTCTGCCTGAAGAGCTCTGGCCCTGCTCCGAGCCCAGAAGATATTTACGCCCCACTACAGTGTAGAAGTCGTACTAGGGGCCCCTCTGCCCATAGTCTGTCATCTAGCTGGTCAAAGAGTGACGTTGCCTGACACGTCTGTAAAGCTGTAAAGCACTTTTGTACCGTAGCTAGCTCCTTTCCCCTTTTTACCCCTATGAGCCTGGGACTCATAGAGGGCATCTCGGTCTTTTCCTTAGGCCTGCGTGCCTATAAAAGCAGGGCCAAGCCCTTGTAACAGGGGCAGGGGGCAGGGAGCCAGGAGACCCTGGAGCTCTCTTCTCCACACCAAGGCATACCATGCCAAATCCACCACAACTGGACGTAGGGCTATTATCTCTTAGGAGAGGCCCGAACCAGTATAAATCCTTTCTCCCTCTGTGAGAACCCTTTGAGGTTCATTATACACATCATATACACACATACAAAACCTGTGCTGTAGCTAACGCAATTGCTACAACAGTTGGCGCCGTCCGTGGGGACCTTAGTCCTAAAAGCTAAGTTCTCTACCACTGTCTGCAACTCGAAGTGCGCTTGAGGGGGGAGCTTCGAAGCTTTCTCGCTTCGCGCACCCTCCGACAAGGGGCTTCGGGTGCAGTTCGAAGGCCTTCGCCTTCCTCAATCCTTCGCGTTCCAGAGCTCACCCTCCAGCAAGGGGCTCCGCTTCATATGTCGAAGGTCGTAAAAGCCCCAGGGGCTACAACGTATGTACACTACCGAAGTACCACTTCGATGTACAATTTTGCAATTACTTTAGCATAATTCGAAGCCCTGCTTCACCTTAAATTCGAAGCTTACTTCATCTTATCAAAAACCCGAAGCCTTGCTTCGCCTTGTATAAAATTCGAAGCCTCGCTTCGCTTTACAAAATCCAGAGCACCCCTCCGAAGGCTACATAGCGCCTCCAGGCCCGTAGCAGTAACAGCGACTCTGGGCCACGGCCCGATGCGTCCAGGGACTCCGGGCCACTAGCCCGATGTGTCCAGGGATTCCGGGTTCCGTACCCGAAGCATCCCAGGGTCAAAGGTGACCCAGGATCGAAGGTGACCCAGAGTCGAAGGTGGCTCAGAGCCGAAGGTGGCTCACATTATCACAGGTTCGGTGAATCCACACTAAATATCCATTTTCGTTACAGAATCAAGCTCAGAAGCCTTGCTTCGCTATCCAAACACACTCCGAAGCCTTGCTTCGTGTGTCAAATCTAATATACGCCTAAGCATGTCGAAGTCATGCTTCGCCTAAAATCTAAGTGCGTTCCGAAGCCTTGCTCACGCACAGCATCCAAATCCAAGCATGCTGGAGCATGCTTCGCTTAATTTGGCTACGCTGAAGCCTCGCTTCGCTCCAAATTAACGCGGTCGAAGCCCAAAAAGGGGCCTTCGCTCAATACATTTCAAGCATCTGAAGCTGCCAAAAAGGCACACCCCTTCGCATTTTTATTGCCCGCACCAGCAACGGCTAAGTCCCTAGCTGCCACGAGCAAGGGGGGAAGCATGTATGCGAAGTGTGCGAATGTAATACACAGTACGAGCGTGACAAGCTAAAACGTTCGAAGTCATCAAACAAAGCGAAGCATGCAGACAAGTATGCAAATACAAATAAACTCCACTGAATAATAGTTGAGAAATATGTTACAAATGTACTTCGAACACAAAACTATGAGTAGTCTGTATCTAAGCCTAAGAAGAATCGAGTACGAGGCCCCAGCCCTCGCTTGCCTTTCTTTCGGCCAGGGCCCCCTCAGCTGGACAAAGCCTCGTCGGAGCTTGCCCTCCCACGTCCGGCTCGTCCAGGCTTCGAAGCCCGCAGACCTCATCTTCTACCTTGCAGGTCGCTCCGAGTTAGCGAGGCAGGCGGTGCCGTGTCAAAGGAGGAGAAGTCTAAAGCTTCGTCGCCTGCTAAGACCGTTCGCGAAGGCAAAAACGAAGAACTCTGAAGGGACTTCGTCTTCACAATGGCTAGCAGATCCTGAGCTACTTCGGGGATGGCTTCGCCGTTAGGCCCCCTCAGAAGCTTAAACCGAGGGGGGCCTTCGGACCTAGCTACTTCGAGGACTACCCACAACTGTTGAAGTTCTTTAGAATCCTCAAGCACTTCGAAGTCAACATTCGGAGGCTGAGCCTGGGCAGGTATAAAAAACCCCCGCATTCATATTAATAAGCTGATAAGTTTTTACAAGCCTGCAGCTAAGTATTACAAGAAGCCTAAGGA
The DNA here is from genome assembly GCA_019279435.1 of Zizania palustris. NCBI lineage: Eukaryota > Viridiplantae > Streptophyta > Magnoliopsida > Poales > Poaceae > Zizania > Zizania palustris. Next base: position 78,576,028 of record JAAALK010000287.1, on the reverse strand, counting down.
GATCTACACCTTCGGAGGCGGAGGTGTGGATGTCGAAGGCCGATCTAGTGAGGCAAGTGCTTTGGCTCGGCGAAGGTGGAGGGCCTTTTGAAGGTCGAGGACTGCTTCGTAGCCTTGTTCCTTCCAAGGCTCCTGCAGCCGCCGCCAGGCTCCGCGGACGTCTGTCGGAGGTGTCACCAAGTGTTGGCCCCCGAAGGCCACCGGGGTCACGGAGGTTGCCGCCTCGAGGTGGTTGCACCTCGCGGCATGAAGCATCTGCAACACTCCTTGTCCTGCGACTAGGCCAGCCATCAGGGCAAAGCCCTTTAGCGATTGCTCCGCTGTCGAAGCTACTACCTTCAAGAACACGGCGCCAGGAGACCCTGGAGCTCTCTTCTCCACACCAAGGCATACCATGCCAAATCCACCACAACTGGACGTAGGGCTATTATCTCTTAGGAGAGGCCCAAATCAGTATAAATCCTTTCTCCCTCTAAGAGAACCCTTCGAGGTTCATTCTACACATCATATACACACATACAAAACCTGTGCTGTAGCTAACGCAATTGCTACAACACACGCTAATCCCATCGTCATCTCGGCGTATATTGCTAGTGTTGAGGTGCGTCGCATTCTAGTTGATGGGGGAAGTTCTACTGACATCGTTTTCGTGCAGGCCTTCGATCAGCAGTGTCTCTCTCGAAAGCACTTGTTTTCGGCTTCTCGGCCGCTCAAGGGTTTCATGGGATCACCCCTCTTCGCCCTCGGCTAGATTGGGCTAGAGGTGACTTTCAGAGAAGCTCTCCTATCCCGCAGCGAAGAGATCATCTTCGACGTCGTCGACGCCCCGTACGCCTACAACACCATCTTCGGGAGGGGGATGCTGAACCGCTTCGGGGCCGTAGTACACCACAACTATTTGTGCCTCAAGATGCCTACCCCTAGAGGGGTGCTATCGGTCCTGGGTGATCAGGCTGCGGCTCAGCAAGTGGAGTATGGTCACTTGGTGCCTTTGGAGCCAAGGTAGGTCCACAGCGTTTGCAGGAGCTCAAAGGAGGTTGAACTTCCTGGTGTCGGTGACATCTCCCTGCTCCGCGACGGGCCCCCCAAAGGGCTCGCAGCAATGGCTCGAGGGTGATGAACTCCTCCGTCAGGTCTCGCATGCTCATTCGGTGGGCGACGATCTGAAGGAGCCGGATGTAGGCGGAGATCAAATTCGCATTGGCTTCGATGGTCACCTCCCTCCAGAACTAGATGTGGCGCGGAGGTTCGGCGAGTCCGTAGTCCAGCCTGACTCGGACATAAAACCAACGGTGTATCCAGTTGGAGTACCACCGTTCATTGATGGCCTTCGCAGGGAAGGAGTCGGTGTATTTCTTCTAGAGTTTGAAGTTGATGCTGCTATATGACTGCACTAGGCCTTCCTTCTTCTTCGGTTGACAGAGCGCCTCGTGCATCTTAGCGAAGACTTCAGTTCGGCCCTCGCAACCCTCCGCCCGCATGGCCGACTCTAAGATGGAGATGCGGGCGATGGCGTTTGGGGATAGTTGGGGAAGTTCGAGGTGGAAGGCGTCGAGGACCCCCGCCAGGAGCTCCGAAGCTGGGAATCCCAGTCCCACATCGAAGAATGCCTTGAAGACGATGACCTCTCCTTAGCGCAGTTCGGGGACGGTCTCCAGGCCTCCACACCAGGCCCAAGGCGGTGCCGGGTCACCAGCCCGATGGACTTGACCGTACACACCGACTTCCCCAGCTCCAGAGTCTGTTCCCAGAACCATTCCGACACCGGGCGGAGCTCCCGGGGATCGCGGGATTCCAACGAGCTGGGAGCCATTGTCGCTGTCGCCGCTGCTGCTACTTGGCGCTGCAGGAACCGGGGGTCGACTGCTACCGCGGGTGCGTTTCTCCCCGACATGCTTGAAGACAATGTTGAAAGGAAAGTGTCTGAGAGCTAGCAAAATGGAGGCGGCGATCGAGAGTGGTTGTGTGCTTGGCTGGCTGAGCAGGAGGAGGCCGGGTCTAGCTAGGAGGGGGTATTTATGCATGCGCGCCATTGCTCGGTTCATTCAACGCCCCGCCCGTTCGCATTCCCCCATGCGCCCGCGTGCACCGGGTGCGCGGGAGCCTCATTAAAGTCTCACTGGTCCACTCGTCTCACGCGCCGGTGTGCGACGGTCATACCGAAGGCGCATTAAAGTCCACCGGCCCAACTCCTCCCATGGGCTGGCACGTGATGGTTGTCCTGGAGTTGCTTCGTGGCCGTCGGCCAAGTCTCCCACTGCGCCGGCACGCATCGAATGCGTCGAAGCCGCTCTAAGGTCAACTTGAGACTTCAAATCCTCGGAGCAACCCCGAAGCATTCAAGGCGGATAGCTGGTTCACTGCGAACGTCTGGGCCTCGCTGTGAGTTGATTTTCAATAGGATTAATCATCGGTTTTATCTTGTGCGCTTCCTTCCTCTTCCTCCGTGTAGGGCCTTTGGGCAGAAAGAAGCGAGGGGCTACTATTGGGGGAGATAATCCAGATGGAGCTTGGGAGTGCACGGGATGTGGAGCGTTGTTCGAAGGAAAGGCTCCACTAGCTGGAGGTTGGCAGAGGCATCAGCCTTAGGACGGTACGGAAGCCGGACGCTCCCCTCCGAAGGAGTTCGGAGGACCCAAAGCTCGGAGGCCCGTGGTCTCAAAGCTGTGTAGCCGACAGGAAGCCGGAGCCATATCCCTGAAAGGTGCAAAAGGCCCAACACCGAGACGGAAGACCGGGACCAGTTTGGTCAAGATGGTCTAGCGGTAGGATCGCGATCATCTGCGCTGCATCTGGCGCTGCTGCCATCCTCGGAACAGTTGATACGTTGTCATGGCTACACTTCTTGTCTGTACTATAGGGCTGCAGTTCTTGTCTGTACTATAGGGCTGTGGTAGGCTACTGTTGTCAGAGGATTTTGGAAGTATCGGACCCCTTGTAGGGCTCCCCTATAAATAGTCCCCCTCCCTAGGTTGTAAGGGACAAGACACTGGATCCAAGAAACATGTTGATCTGAGCTTCTCATTCTATACACATTCTTAAACCTGTTGGTCTAGTCCATTGCGCCAACAGCCACTGAACGAGTGCTCGGAGCGCTTCAACAAGGTGTGGAGTGCTCTTGGAATGGAGCCTCCTCCTCTGCCAGACTTTGAATCAACTAGAGTGGCCCCCGGTAAAGGAGAACCACCGATGATCCCTCAAAAAGGGTCACCAAGACCCCCATCAAGAAGGGGAAAAAGACAACGAAGCCTCCTCCTCAAGCATCTCCGATATCTTCGCCTTCCTCTCTATACATTCAGAGCTCCTCTTCGGAGGGCTCAGAAGAAAAGGATTCCACCATCCAGATGGGGAAGGCCCTTGAAGACTACCTTCTGCAAGATAGCGAGGATGAGTCTACAGCCGTAGCCGGAGACCCCCCTCAGGAAGCTGCGATAGCTAATGCAGCACACTCCTCCGAGCCTGCCGCAGCCGGCTCAGAACTTGGGTTAGCAATCCCTAACTCACCCATGTCCGGAGTAGTAGTGCCGGAGGTTGGGACATCGGCAGCATCTGTACCGGAGCAAACTTTAGGGGATGACCTCAAAGAATATCTTCAGATGTACGAAGTTCTGGAGGACCCCAAAATTCTCCCCCAAGGCGTGGACGAAGGTATACCTCGAAGCTTTTGTCTTTGAAATTCCTGCAATGATTACCATACAACAAATATTCAATGAATACCTTAGCTTTTGTAGGTGCGTCGAGAAGTTGCATGACTCCGACCACCGATGGAGCTTCGACTTCACTCGGAGTTGAGGCTTCGGCTGGTGCAGTGGCTCTAATGACCGGAGTTGTCTCGAGTGAAGTAATTCCGACCGAGGGGGCAACGGTTGAAGGAGGAACTACTCTAGTCGAAGTACCAGCTCCAGCTTTTGTGCTAGGGAGGTGCAAGAATATGACGAGCTTGGGCCCCCTCCCTGCTTTGAAGGCGACACCCTCCTCCAACGACCCTTTGGCAAGCAACTTGGAGGAGGAGGCTGCGGTAGATGACTGTCAGGCCCTGTCTTGGCTTCCTCTGTTGGCTCCGTTCTTGGAGCGATGGACAGGGCTCCAAACGCTTTTGGAACCCTTGGCAGACAAAGGCCAAGAGGTCGCGAGCTCCGAACTGATCTCTGTCTTGAGCAAAGCCAGAGCACCGGAGCTCGATTTGGCCCTCGAAAGGGCTGCCCTTCAGGTATGCAACATACAGCAAGTGTATTTAATTAATGAAATTACTTTGTACTCACTTTGCTTTTTTGCAGCAATTCATCCTTGCTAGAGCGACAGCGACTTCCAATGAGCTCGAAGCTAATCATCTCAAGAGGAAGGTTACCACCCTCCAGTCTGCCATCAAAGGCTCTGAGGACAAAACACTGCAATTGGAGGAGGAGCTCCTTGAGGAGCGGAGGGCCAGGGCCATCCCCGACGAAGCACTCCGTACTGAGCAACAGAACAACACTGCACTCAAGGCTTTGGTCCAAGATATCAAAGCCGAGTGTGTGGTGCTTAGGGCGGAGGTCGAGAAGCTCCGATAGGCAGCAGCAGATCCCAGTGTACAACTTGTGGAGCTCCAAGACTCAGTCCAACAAGCGCTGGCCCAGAAGAGCACTCTGCTATCAAGAATAGCCGAAGTTTCTGCTTCTGCTTATGAGCTGGAGGTGGCGGAGACGAAGCACACCACCATCGCTAAACAGACCATGGACACCCTCCGGTGTACCCTAGAGTATTTTGGCACGATGTGCCCTTCGTCTTCAGCTGCGTCAAGCGAGCCCCTCGAGCGGAAGTTGAAGATGATCCAAGCGGTGATGAAATTGATGAAGGGCTCCGGGATTGACTATGGAGAGATCTCCGGGCAGGTAGCCAGAATCGGAGTCCTTCGTCCTGTCGAAGCCCTTGGGATTTCTGTTGCTCTGGTAGGAGGTTTAATGCCTACAGGCTTCGTCGATGAAGACTTGCTACGTCCTTCTCTGGATGTAGCCTCTGCTTGGCAAGCTTTCTGGCAATCTGGAAAACGGACCACAAAGTTGCAGCCAAAGCTTGGATCGATGAGGCTCGCCGGCAAAAGCAAGCTCAGACAAAGCCTCTAGCTCCGACTTCACCGGCTCCAACCCCGCCTGCTCTACCAGCCGACCCATATGTTTAGCTTTATAGGGTGCTTAAGCATGTACAAGAAATTTTGTAAAGCCCTTTATACTAATGAATGAAAAGTTTATAAACTAGGAGTCTCTGTTTGGATGTTTATTCTTAGGTTTTGCTATGCACTTCGAAACTCGACTTCGAAGTACTGGAGCCTAATGAAGGGCTCCACCAGCAGTGGGCTATCCTCAAAGGCTTAAGGCCCAACGGATGCTCACGCTTCTCTGTTCCTCGGGGAGATCAAGGGGAAATAGCACCCGAAGTCCATCGTGAAGTCTTAGCTTATATTAAGGAAGAGGATAAGGAAGTAGCATCTTCATCCTCTGAATACATAGATTGGTCTGACTCGGAGTACCAAGCCGAAGACCCGGTGGAGGCTAGCTCTGAAAGACTTCTGTCTTGGGCTGAACTTCAAGAGGAGTAGAAAAAACTACGAGCTTCGAAGAAGAAAAGCACTCGGACCAAGAGGAAAGTTTTGAAGACTCCGGGCTTCGAAGACCGAGGTGGTCTTAGAAATAGCTCTAGAGGTCAGAGGGGTCTCCATTTTTATCTAGGCTTAGACCAAATTTCTCTTGATGTAATACAATATGATTATCCAATTAATATAATTTGTTTTGGAAGCATCTCTTGATTGTTCCTTATTCACCTGCCCCTCTTTGTGGGTGGAGGACCGTACGCGTTGCGATAGGGTCCGTCGTACACAATGATTGATATAACAACCTGATGCTTCGCACAACACTTGGTAATCATACTTCATTCTTTCGTAGAGTTCTTTGAACTGTACGTTCGTATTATGATGTTTATAAGCTTCGGGGATAAGTTTACTCTTGTAAGCTCTAATAGCAGTCGCTTAGGACTTTAAAAGTGTTTCATTGGGCCGGAGCCTTAAAACCTGTAAACGCCCGAAGTCTAGTAAACTTCGAACTCATTGTATTTCCCAAGGAATACAAGTACAAATTGTCTCAGAACAAACGACTTACAACGCGACATTACATAAACATAGAATTCTTATTACATCTTTATTTAAAACACAAACATAGCAGTGGAAAACTAGAAGACGCCATGGAGCCACTTCCTTGCCGAGGCAGAGACTCAACTTTCAAGATCATCATCAACAAACTTTTCCTCTGGAGGGGGTAAAGCAACGTTGAGTACATTGGTACTCAATAAGTCACGAGGACAAATGCACATAATGCAAAAGAGTACCAAGGAAGGGTATAGGATTCATCTTTGCGAAAATGATAATTTTATTTATTTAGCAAAATTGGTTTAAGTTCATTTCTAAATATGAAAGTAACCAAATTCATCTAATCTAAGCAGTGACACCGCTTTCCGACAAGCATTCAGAAAGACACTACGATTAACCAAGTTCACCATGATTCACAAGTTTTAAATTTTTCAACTAATCCGCAAGGAACATCCTTAGGCTTGCCCATAACCGAGGACACAGCTATTCGAATAGATTGTTAACTCTGATCAAAGGTGTACACTTTACCCACAAGGCAAAGTCTTGGTGAATGCCGAAATACTACCATGGTACCCCGACCCAAGTGTTGACACGGAAACGTGCCCCCGCACTTGGGTCAGTCCGGCGATCCAAAAATGCACGGATACTTAGGGACGGGCCTAAGCGTGACGTAGCACCAACGCCGCGTTCCGACTACCCTTAATAGTGATAAGGGGGGTGGAGCCGCCAGGCAACCAGATTACAAGAAATAATCCAATTAGCCGAAGGAAATAGGTTAAACAGATTAAAATCAGCAAACCAGTCGGAGTCCTCCTGGTTCAAAGTCTATAGCGAAGGGTGCGCCGAAGGGTACCTTCGGCGTCTGGTGCGAAGTGTTCCGCCGAAGGGTGCTTCGGCATTCGGACTGATCTAGACGAAGGTAAACTCTGAATGGATCTAGACACGGTGATCACCTCCGAACAACGGGGTTCGGTGTGTGATCTCCGATGCAGCGAAGTACAGAAAAGTGACGTGAAGGCTACGCGCGGGTGCAACTTCGTCTTGGTGCGGAATGTGTTCGTATCGGAGCTTGCGACGAAGTGTGCTGACGAAGCCTGCTGCCGAAGCCTGCGGTCCTGTCGAAAGGCGTCCTGGAGACCTCCGGAACTGATATCTCAGCTACGAACACCTCCGGCGAAGGGGCTCCGAACGTGCGAACCTGCAACAAGGGAGAGCGAAATACCAATTTGGCCTTCGGAGGCCTCGGCGAGGTGTTGCACCGATGGCGAAGGTAGCAATCTATTACGCAGATTAGCGGATACTTCACAGGTGAAGTAACAAGGCAATAGCAATCTGTTACATAGATTAACGGGGACTTAACGGGCGAAGTACCAAGGCTTACCACTGTTCCGTAGTGGCGGACGAAGGCCTTCTGAGCAAACCCACGAAGAGGTACAGAAAAGTAAAGGTAAAGTAAAGGTACGATCAAAGCATGGCTTTGGTTTGTTTGTGTTGGGGGGTTCCCTCTATGCCGGCTAGGCCTCTATATTTATAGAGGGTTAACTCTAATCTAATCCACTATTAATCTGGCCGGATAGGGATAAAGCTTGAGCTGGCAACACATCAATCTCTATCTCAGCTGAGGTGGGCTTCGGTCAGGCCCACCGAGGCCTGCTTCTCGGGCCGAAGCTTCAGCAGCGTGAGCCTCCGAAGGTTCCCGAAGCTTCGGCAGCGTGGGCCTCCGAAGGTTCCCGAAGCTTCGGCAGCGTGGGCCTGCGAAGGTTCCCGAAACTTCGGCAGTGTGGGCCTGCGAAGGTACCGAAGCTTCGGCAGCGTGGGCCTCCGAAGGCTTCCTGGTCGAAGCCCATGGGTTGGCTGGAGACCTTCAGAGCCCATAGCTCGATGGGCTTCGGCACCGTAGGGCTTCGGTCAGACCCTAGACATGTGTATTTTCGGCCCAAATCACCAAAAATTGATATTTTGATAATCTAGCCATTAATGCCATTTTTTGCTATCAACACATGCCCCCTGCCTTTTAGTGAACTAGTGAACTAAAAGCACAACGAGCTTGAGACGATACTATTCATATCGGCTTTTTGACATTTTATGACGTTTGCCACACACTCGAGAAGTATCTTTTTAAGTACCTACCATTCAAAGCCCTTCGAAATCGCTCGCCCAACAGGTATTCCAACACGTATGCGTTGTCGGGAGCGATTTCGGCTACCTTAAGAGGACCTTCCCAACTAGGGGACCATTTCCCAAATTTGGGACTTTTCGTGCCTAAAGGCAAAATCGTCTTCCATACCAAGTCTCCTATTTGAAAAAATTTTGGTTTAACCTTCTTATTGTAGGCTCTATCTACTCTCTTCTTGTCTACCTCTATGGCTTCTAAAGCTCTTAGTCTCTTATTGGTCACTTCCTCCAGATTGTCCTTCAGAAGAGATTCATATTCATTGACCGATAAACCGTATTGCTGCAATACTCTTAAGGAGCCAAGATCTACCTCTACAGGCAGAACGGCCTCTTGTCCATATACTAACTCATATGGACTGACCTTGGTGGCACCGTGCTTCGAGATCCTACAAGCCCATAATGCCTCGTAAAGCACCTCATGCCACCTTTTAGGAAACTCTTCAATTTTCTTCTTGATAAGCTTAATCACAGTTTTATTACTAGACTCGGCCTGACCATTGGCCTGAGCATAGTAAGGTGAAGAGTTTATTAACTTAATGCCATAGTATTCGGCAAATTCCCTTACTTCTTTTGAAACAAATGAACTACCTTGGTCCGTAGTAAGAGTTTGAGGGATGCCAAATCTATGTATGATGTGCTTTAAAATAAAATCGCGTATCTCGTTATGGGTCATGTTCTTGAGAGGTACGGCCTCGGTCCATTTGGTGAAGTAATATGTTGCCATCAACACGAACCGATGCCCTTTTGAGGAAGGAGGATAGATCTGGCTGATGAAGTCTAGACCCCAACCTCGAAACAGCCATGGCTTAACAATAGGATTGAGTAATGAGGCGGGAGCTAATTGGATGTTGCCAATCTTCTGACACGCCTCACACCCTTTGTAGTACTTGAAGCAATCTTCAGTCATGGGCGACCAATAAAAACCCGCTCTTTTGAGCATCCAACTCATCTATTGGGCCGACTGATGAGTGCCGCAAAGCCCCTCATGGACTTCTCCTGTAGCTACCTGGGACTGCTCATGGTCTAAACACTTCAATAGCACTCCATCAATGGTTCGACGGTACGATGTGTTGTCTACCAACATGAATTTGAACGCTTGTCGCCGAACCTTCCGATCAACCCTTCGGCTAGGGTCTTTCAAACACTAGACGATTGGGATTCTCCAATCGCCCTTACAGATTTCAGACGGCTTTGCTGGCTCACCTTCTGGAAGAACTTCTAAAACACCGACTTTGGGGTGCCCCCCGAGCCATTTCAGCTTCTGCTGAAGCCCGGCTGAAGTGTCCGCTCGGAGTGTGCTGGGCCGAAGCCCTTCGGAGGGTTCAGACCCTGGAGAGCCTTACCCGTCCGAGAGACTTCGGACTATAGGCTTCGGCATGCTGGACTCCTCGGTGGGTGGAGCACTCCGATCCAGGAGCTCCGGCATGCGGTGGCCTTCGGCGACCTGAGGGCCTCGACCCGAAGGGTACGCCTATCCAGCGTCACTGGCTTCGGCAATGAGACCAAACATCTACTTTTTCAACACAGAAAATTTCCCTCTCCTAACTTGGTAGCGAGATGCTTGCTGAGCCAAATCATTAGCAATTGAATTGGCCTCTCTTGACACGTGAGATATTTTGAAATCAACAAAAGTAGCAACTATGTCTAGGCACTTGTCCAAGTAGCTATTCAGCAAGCCATTAAAACATTGAGCATTCTTGGCTACTTGATGCACTACTAATAATGAATCACCGTACGCGTGAACATGCTTAGTGCCTACAAACTCTAATAGTTCAAGGCCTAGCAACAAAGCTTCGTATTCGGCTTGGTTATTAGTGGAAGAAAACTCTAGTCGGGCCGAGGTCTCAAAGCACATACCATTAGGTGATATGAGAACCACTCCAATACCCTGGCAATTCTTGCAAGTCGAACCGTCAAAATAGATTTTCCATGGCACTACCTCAACTAGAGCAATAGAATCACTCCAGCTAGCATCTACATGATGATCGACTATGAAGTTAGCCATGACTTGGCCCTTCATCGCCCTTAAGGGCTCGTAGGCCAAATCGTACTCAATCAACGCGTAAGCCCACTTTCCGATTCTTCCACTTAGAATCGGCTTTTGTAACATGTGCTTTATAACATTGGTTTGGCAAACGACAACACATGTGGTGGAGAGAAGATAATGCCGCAGCTTGGTGCACGCGTAATAAAGTGATAAACATAATAGCTCCACGAATGCGTACCTGGTTTCGGCGTCCAGTAGGCGGCGGCTTAGAAAATGTGACGATGTACTCCTTCCCCTCCACCTCTTGGGTCAGCGCGGCTCCAATTACGATGTCTTCAGCGGTGATGTATAGCCGAAATGGAATCCCGGCCTTGGGTGCTCTCACCACGGGTGGTGATGACAAGCATTCTTTGATCTTCTCAAAAGCACTTTGCTGACTTGCCTCCCAAGTGAACTCGGCTTCATTTTTTAGCCGGAGTATGGGGACAAAGGCATCAATCTTGCCGGACAAGTTGGATATAAAACGACGCAAATAGTTCAACTTGCCTAACAACTTTTGCACATCTTTCTTGCATCCCGGCGCTGCAACGTTCCTAATCTTCTCAAGTCTCTTAGGATCAATCTCTACACCTCTCTCATGAATCATGAAGCCTAAGAACTTACCTGCCGACACGCCAAAAGCACACTTGAGTGGGTTCATCTTCAACCCATACTACCGCATCCTATCGAAAGCAACCCTCAAATCGGCTAAATGGTTTCCCATGGCGTCCGATTTGACCACGACATCATCGATGTAAACTTCTAACATGACTCCTAACAAGTCGTGAAAGATCAAGTTCGTAGCGCGCTGATACGTGGCACCGGCATTTTTCAACCCAAAAGTCATGATGACCCATTTGAATAAACCGACAAAACTAGGGCATCGAAAGGCAGTCTTATAGACGTCCTCTTCGACCATAAAGATTTGATTGTAACCGGAATTGCCATCAAGAAAACTTAGTACCTTGTGTCCTGAAGCATCGTTGATCAACATGTAGGCTATTGGCATTGGATACTCGTCTTTTGGAGTGGCTCTGTTCAGATCCCTGAAATCAATGCATACCCATATCTTGCCGCTCCCTTTCTTCTCTACAGGCACAATGTTAGCAACCCATTCCGCGTACCTGCATGGCCTAATAAATTCAGCCTTAAGTAGCCACTCTACTTCCTCTTTAACTCGGTCATAGACGGCCGAATTAAAGCTACTGGGAGGCTGTTTATAAGGCCTAAATCCAGGCTTGATGGGCAGCCGATGCTCCACAAGATCGCGGCTTAGCCCTGCCATTTCGCCATACTCCCATGCGAAACAATCGACATACGACCGAAGTAACTTTATTACTTCAGCCTTTACATCGGGTTGTAAATGTTGATTTACAAAAGTCGGCCTTGAGATGCTACCATCGCCTATATCAACCTCCTCCAAGGGGTCGGCCGACGCAAAACCCTACCCTAACTTTTCTACTTCGCTAAAGTCCTCGATGGCCTCGGCAATACCGTCTTTACTAGACCGATACTGCTCCACGCGGGACTTTAGCCACTCTAGATTATCCTTGCTAGCCATGACTACTAATACAAAAATAGTCATGCTACTCCAGCCGGCTTTACAGACACTAGTACAAACCGTCCTCCGGATACACTAACAAAGTCGTAATCCGAAAGATCTCTACCTGATAGACACTCTACTTTGTTATGGACGGCGTCAACCAACACATCGGCCAAAGCTACTTGTGCCGAAGTGTCCGCGGGGATGACCTCCACCTCATCGTCGTCCCACTGTACCAAGCACTGGTGTTACCTTGTAACACACTATAGTTACCTTGTACGTCGACGACGAAGAACGCTATTGGCAACGTCTTGTTGCCCACCGTCAACTCCATAGAGAGTACTCCCTTGGCTTCAGACCTCTCGCCGCTGAAAACGTTGAGCATCAAGTTGGTCTTCTTCAGGTCATCTTTGTCCCTGCCAAGTTTCTTCAACAATGAATAAGGCATTAGATTAACCGTGGCGCCGCCGTCGACGAGCATCCGGGAAATCGGCTTCCCATCGATGTGACCCTTGACATAGAGGGGCTTTAGATGGCGTGTCGAGTCCTCGGGCTTCTCAAAGATAGCGTTGCATGGTCTGAGGTTCAACTGAGCGATCTCGGCCTCGACCCGTGGTGGCGCAAACTCGGCGGGCAATGTGACGATGTTGAAGTCCATCGCCTGAGGTGCGGGCCCCTCGGAGATGGGCGAGTAATCATCGTCAAGCATGTCATCCTCGTCGTCACTTGGACTGGGAGCCGGGTTGGCCATCTCAACCAGCTTCTCTCTCCATACCTATTTTGTGGCTGGCCGAGGGCAGATCTCTTTGAAGATAGCGTCACGTTTGGCCTCACCTACCTTCTCACGCATCTCCTGTGCCTGTAGCCTTTATAGACGTCTTTTCTGTGACTTGGAAATGCCCGAAGGAGCCCAAGATGGCTTCGGCTTGGTGCCTGGAGCTACTATTTGACCCTTGTCAATTCTGGCCGAAGTGTGACCTTCGGCCTTGGGCACCCTGTGTTCGAAGGGGGCTTCGCTGCGAACCCCGTTGAACGGATCGACCTCGTTCGGCCGATCGGAACCAACTTCGTCGCGGAGCCCGGCCGAAGCATGCAGCTTACCTCCGTTAACCTTCAGCGGTGAAGTCTTCGGGATTGGGACTTCCTGAGACCCAACTCTGATAGTTATGACTTCGGACTCCCTGGCTTCGGCCTCTGCGTGCTCGCACCCTTCGGCTTCACTCTACAGGGCCCGATTTGGAGGTATTACAGATAGTCTGTGGACGATGCCCCCCTTCGCTGCATTTGTTTGCCCCTGCCATCCACAATACTCTGAAGGAAAACAAGGCATAGGGTTAGTCTGCGGAGGGTACCCCGACCCAGATACGTGCGGAGCCCACGGGGTTCCCGCCTAGTCATATGGTGGAGGCATCAGAGGTTCTAGCGGCCTCACCCACTGCGAGCCGAACCCATTGCCTAGAGGGTGGTTCGACCAAGTTGAAGGCACCTCGGACCATACTAGCGAAGGGTCCTGCCAGGCCGGAGGCATGTTCGGCCAGTACGGGCCGAAGCCTCCCATCGGAGGAGTCCACCACGGTGCGGGGTTTGGCCATTGGGGGCCGAAGCTGTCGCATGGGGGACCCGACCACTGGGGTGCGAAGTTGTCGCATGAGGGGTTCGGCCATTGTGGCTCGGAACCACTGTTCGAAGCACCAGGATACCCCGGCTCGAAGCCCTCGTGCGTAGGGTTCGCAACCTTCGGTCTGAAGGTACCCTTCGAAGGTTTTGGACCCTTCGGCTGTTTTGGCTGAGCATGCGAGCCTTCTTCTTTGGCCCTCTTCTAATGTTTGTTCAACAGCATGTTATATGTCACCTTCGGCCTCTTGCGAGCCTTAGCCGAAGGGGTATTGACATTCTGTTTCCACACTGCTACCTCAGGGTTCTTCGGCGCGAGTGTGCGAGTACGTGGTTCCCCAAAAATCACTTCTTTTCCTTTAGCAGACTCGACCTGTTCTAGCCGAATCAACACCTTCTTCTCGCTGAGGTCGATGGCGTTGACTGGAAAAGGATCTTTATCCAGCTTCATTTTTGGATCATGGTCTATCTTCAATCATCCTTCTTCTATGGCCGATTGTATCTGCCGTCGAAAAACATTGCAATCATTAGTATTATGAGAATGCGAATCATGCCACTTACACTATGGATGCTTTTTCAACTTGTCGGCAGGTGGGATAACCTGACCCTTAGGTAACCTGAGAAGCTGACTTTTTAAGAGGAAATCAAATATTTTATCACATTTAGTCACATCGAACGAGTATTTGATCTCATTAAGTCTATTCTTTATGGGGGATGGTCGAAGTTCAGAGCAAGTGACAGGTTTGTTTTTAGCGTTTGTAACCCATTTGGCCGCGTACATGTCGGCCGAATCCTCCTCCTCTGACTCCTCCTCATCAGAGCGCTCCATTATGTGGATCTCGACCCTAGGTTTGCTGAACGTCTTAATGAATTTTTTATCTTTGGCTCGGCCTTCTTGGACCAGAGCCTGCTGTAGGACTTGGATAATTCTAAAAAGTTCTGGTTATCTAATTTTTCTTTAAGTTCGGAACGCAACCCGTTAAAAGCTAATTCAGCCAAATCCCTTTCTGAAATATTAAGACTAAAACATCGGTTTCTGGTATCTCTAAAACACTTGATATACTCAGAGGCGCTCTCACTAGATTTTTGTTTAACCGATGTCAAATGCGAAAGCTTAAGTTCTGTTTAACCCGTGTAGAAATAATCATGGAATTTCCGTTCTAAATCGTCCCACGTGTGGATGGAGTTCGGTGGGAGCACCGTAAACCAAGTGAAAGTCATGCCGGATAGCGAGAGAGAAAATAGTCTAACCTTTAGGGCGTCTATCCCGCTAACCTCTCCACACTGCACCAAGAATTGACTAACATGCTCTAGTGTGGTCCGGCTGCCCTCGCCATCGAATTTAGTAAACTCGGGGATCCTATAGCCGTGAGGGTAGGGCACTGTATCAAGATGATCGAGGTATGGTTTGCGATAAACCCTAACCCATCCCTTGGGCACGAAGCTGGCACACTCCCTAAACAGTGCGCGGATCCGCTCATCTAAATCATCTTGGTGGCTCGTTTGCATGTGCCTCTCATGTGGGGGCGCGACACGCGGTGGGATATCGGCGTGTCGGCCATTTGCTTCTTCCCTACGTGCTATTTGTATAGTGTGCTCGTGTCCAGGCGCCTGCGTGTGTGGCGCGGGCAGCGCGGGTATTGGCGCAGGTGTTGGGTGATATGCAGTGTTAGTTTGTCCATAAGTATAATGATTGGTCTAGGCCATAAGTGGTGAGGCCGGAGACATGTTCGTCGGAGGTGTACTAGCTATAGGAACCGGGGTTGTGGCCTCAGTGAAGCCGAACCTTCTAAGAGTCGCCTCTACTTGGGAGCTGACTGCCGAATCTAAACGGTTGGCTAGCGAAGCACTAACGGCCTGATCTACTGATGCGGCTATTTTCTGCTCAATTTCTAAAGAGGATAAACGAGGCGATACCGGTGTTACCTGGACCTGAGCGGGATCGGGGGTGACGATGTCGCGCTTGACGAAGCCTGCGCGCGTCTTGATGTAGCCTCCAAGCATCATGTCTTGGAGCGCCTTTAGCCTTGCCTCGATCTCTGCCCGGTCTTCTGCGGGGATATCTTCGAGAGTAGGGGCCATTATGTTGCGGCTGTCGTATCCACGCCCCTGTTGTGTCCATCGGCGGTGTAGACGTGGTAGTCGAAGTAGATGTACTGCCGGCCAATGTTGACGTGCTCATCGTGTTGGCGTAGCTCTTCCCTAGCGGAGTCGCCAAAAAGTGTGTTGACACGGAAACGTGCCCCCGCACTTGGGTCAGTCTGGCGATCCAAAAATGCACTGATACTTAGGGACGGGCCTAAGCGTGACGTAGCACCGACGCCGTGTTCCGACTACCCTTAATAGTGATAAGGGGGGTGGAGTCGCCAGGCAACCAGATTACAAGAAATAATCCAATTAGCCGAAGGAAATAGGTTAAACAGATTAAAATCAGCAAACCAGTCAGAGTCCTCCTAGTTCGAAGTCTATAGCGAAGGGTGCGCCGAAGGGTACCTTCGGCGTCTGGTGCGAAGTGTTCCGCCGAAGGGTGCTTCGGCGTTCGGACTGATCCGGCCGAAGGTAAACTCCGAACGGATCTGGACACGGTGATCACCTCCAAACAACGGGGTTCGGCATGTGATCTCTGATGCAGTGAAGTACAGAAAAGTGACGCGAAGGCTACGCGCGGGTGCAACTTCGTATTGGTGCGGAATGTGTTCGTATCGGAGCTTGCGACGAAGTGTGCTGACGAAGCCTGCTGCCGAAGCCTGCGGTCCTATCGAAAGGCGTCCTGGAGACCTCCGGAACTGATCTCTCAGCTCCGGACACCTCTGGCAAAGGGGCTCCGAACGTGCGAACCTGCAACAAGGGAGAGCGAAGTACCAATTCGGCCTTAGGACCAAATTTGGGAGGTGTTGCACGGGTGGCGAAGGTAGCAATCTATTACGCAGATTAGCGGATACTTCACAGGCGAAGTAACAAGGCGATAGCTATCTGTTACGTAGATTAACGGGGACTTAACGGGCGAAGTACCAAGGCTTACCACTGTTCCGTAGTGGCATATGGAGGGCTTCCGAGCAAACCCACGAAGAGGTACAGAAAAGTAAAGGTAAAGTAAAGGTACGATCAAAGCATGGCTTTGGTTTGTTTGTGTTGGGGGGTTCCCTCTACGCCGGCCAGGCCTCTATATTTATATAGGGTTAACTCTAATCTAATCTGCTATTAATCCGGCCGGATAGGGATAAAGCTTGAGTTGGCAACGCGTGATAGAGCTGAAGTGCCCGATCTTTCGGTGAGTGGAGATAACTTCGATTTGGTGGAAGAAGACCCTCACGATCCGACTACGACGAGCGAACCCGAAGCGCCAATGCAATCGCTGAACCAACTCCCTGTGGTTACCGACCTTGTGGATGCAAGATCAGCCTGATCACGAAGATCGTTTCCTGTTCGCAAACGAAGAACGAACAAGAAATAGATGCGAGCAATATGAATATCACTCAAGGTGGAGTTCTGAATCACACGAGGACAGCGCTGTTTGGCGCGTGTCAAAAGTAGCAAAAGCTAATTGTAAATCAAAACTCGAGTCTATAGGAATGACAAGACTCTATTTAAATAGAGGGGGGGAAAGGTGGGTGCAGCCCCCTAATGTGGACGCCCAAAGAGGGGGGGGCGCCCCTAGGAAGGCCTACTCTAGGCAGGCCTGCGTTTATTCTTCTGGGCCTTCATTCTTTAGTAGTATGACAAAGTTCAGCTCTCTTGCACGGGCCCTCGTGATTATCCCAGAAGGAGATGGCGCTGAAGAAGGTGCAGCTGGTGTAGATGTACTGATGTCCTCATCATCCTCCCCTTCTAGAATCGAAGTCGTCCTCGACGGCAACTCCTCATCCTCGCCCGCATATGGTGTCAAATCTGCAACATTAAAACTAGTGGAAACACCAAACTCCGCAGGTAGGTCAAGGATATAAGCATTATCATTAATCTTTGTTAGCACTTTAAAAGGACCAGCAGCACGAGGCATCAATTTAGAACGGCGCAAACTAGGGAAACGATCCTTTCGTAAATGCAACCAAACCAAATCACCAGGTGCAAAAGTAACATGTTTTCTTCCTTTACTACCAGCAACCTGATTTTTAGCATTAGCAGCAGCAATGTTTTGGTGTGTTTGTGCATGAAGGTCAATCATTTGTTCAACATGGGCAACTGCATCGAGATGTGGAGCTTCCGCAGCATCAAGGGCGAACAAATCAATAGGTGCTCGAGGAATGTAACCATAAACAATCTGAAAAGGGCACATCTTTGTAGAAGAGTGTGTGGCATGATTATAAGCAAATTCAATATGAGGCAAGCAATCCTCCCAACGTCGCAAATTCTTATCCAAAACAGCCCTAAGCATGGTTGACAAGGTTCTATTAACTACCTCAGTTTGCCCATCAGTTTGAGGATGACAAGTTGTGCTAAACAGCAATTTAGTTCCCACTTTATTCCACAGAGATCTCCAAAAATGACTGAGAAACTTAGCATCACGATCTGAGACTATTGTATTTGGAATGCCATGCAAACGAATAATCTCCCGAAAGAACAATTCAGCAACAGTGCGAGCATCATCAGTTTTATGACAAGGTATAAAATGCGCCATTTTGGAAAATCTATCAACAACCACAAAAATGCTATCCCTCCCCTTCTTAGTTCTAGGCAATCCCAAAACAAAGTCCATAGAAATATCAAGCCAAGGGGAAGTAGGAACAGGCAAAGGCATATACAAACCATGGTTGTTCAACCGGGACTTAGCTTTTTGACATGTAGTGCAGCGTGCAACAAGGCGCTTGACATCACGGCGCATCCGGGGCCAAAAGAAATGTGCGGCCAGCACCTCGTGCGTCTTGTGGACACCAAAATGTCCCATGAGACCACCACCATGTGCCTCCTGTAACAACAAAAGACGGACCGAGCTTGCTGGAATACACAGCTTGTTAGCGCGAAACAGGAACCCATCCTGCATGTGGAATTGACCCCAAGGTTTGCCAGGCGTGCAATGAGTTAGAACATCTTTAAAATCAGCATCGTTGACATATTGATCCTTCACAGTTTGCAAACCAAAAATTTGAAAATCGAGTTGTGAAAGCATGGTATATCTACGAGACAACGCATCAGCAATGACATTCTCCTTCCCGTTCTTGTGTTTAATAATATAAGGAAAAGACTCGATGAATTCTACCCAACTAGCATGACGACGGTTTAGATTTGTTTGGGTACGAATATGTTTCAAGGCCTCATGATCAGAATGAATTATGAACTCGCGATGCCAAAGATAGTGCTGCCATGTGTGCAAAGTGCGGACTAAAGCATAAAGCTCCTTATCATAAGTAGAATATCGCAAGCTAGCACCGCTTAATTTTTCACTGAAATACGCAACCGGTTTGCCCTCTTGTAACAAAACAGCACCTAATCCAATCCCGCTAGCATCGCATTCAAGCTCAAATACTTTAGTAAAATCAGGCAATTGCAAGAGGGGGGCATGTGTTAACTTATCTTTCAAAGTGTTGAACGCTACCTCCTGCGAGTCGCCCCAAGCAAATGGCACACCTTTCTTTGTAAGCTCATGTAGAGGTGCTGCAATGGAGCTAAAATCACGTACGAACCGACGGTAAAAACCTGCAAGTCCAAGAAAACTCCGAATCTGTGTGACCGTCGTCGGCGTGGGCCATTCCCGAATTGCATCAACCTTGCTGCTATCCACCTCGATGCCCTGTGGGGTAACAACATAACCAAGAAACGAGACGCGTTGTGTGCAAAAGATGCATTTTTCCATATTAGCAAACAAGCGGGCAGCACGCAAGGCATCAAAAACAACACTCAAATGTTCTAACTGCTCTTCCATAGTCTTGCTATAAATAAGGATATCATCGAAGTAGACAACAACAAACAGTCCTATGAAGGGTCTAAGAACTTCATTCATCAAGCGCATAAAGGTGCTAGGAGCATTAGTTAATCCAAACGGCATAACCAACCATTCATATAACCCAAATTTCGTTTTAAAAGCCGTTTTCCATTCATCTCCTAATTTCATGCGAATCTGATGGTAGCCACTACGTAAATCAATCTTAGTGAAAATCATGGCACCACTAAGTTCATCTAGCATATCATCAAGGCGTGGTATAGGATATCGATAACGAATGGTGATGTTATTAATAGCGCGACAGTCTACACACATACGCCATGACCCATCTTTCTTCGGCACAAGTAAAACAGGAACCGAGCAAGGGCTAAGAGATTCACGAATGTACCCCTTATCAAGCAACACCTGCACCTGGCGCTGGATCTCCTTCGTCTCATCCGGATTCGTGCGGTATGGGGCGCGGTTAGGTAGTTGGGCGCCGGGGATGAGGTCAATCTGGTGCTCAATACCACGGAGTGGAGGGAGACCCGAGGGTAAGTCTGTGGGAAACACATCAGCGTACTCCTGCAAAAGGTTAGAAACAGCGGGGGGAATATCCAACGATGGGGGAGCATCAAGGGCAGCGAGCATACTAGAACAAACAAGTGCATAGCAGGGCAAATGATCATGGCGTAAATCCTCAAAATCAGCACGTGTAGCAAGCAAGACAGGCGCATTCAACTTGATTTCAGAAGTAACATTGGTGGCTGGTTGGGGTGCTAGTGGTTTTGCCGCTTTAGTAGCCCTAGCAAGATCATCTTTAAAATTTGGTCAGGGGTCATTGGATGTATAATTATTTTCTGACCTTTAAACATGAAGGAATAATGATTCGAACGACCATGATGTACACTATCAGTATCATATTGCCAAGGTCTACCAAGTAACAAAGAGCATGCTTCCATTGGAACAACATCACAATCAGCATAATCAGAATAAGAGCCCAATGAAAAAGGAACGCGTACCGAACGTGTGATTCTAATTTTTCCACCATCATTAAGCCATTGAATGTGATACGGGTTTGGGTGCTTACGAGTGGGCAAGGACAACTTCTCGACCAAAGCTGTGCTTGCCAAGTTGTTGCAGCTGCCACTGTCGATGATGATGCGAATCGACCGTTCTTGTACAACACCTTTGGTGTGGAAAAGTGTGTGCCGTTGGTTTTTCTCAGACGTGGTGACCTGGGTGCTAACAACACGCTGCACAACAAGACTCTCATACTTATCGGCATCACCGGGATCGACATGTACCTCCGTTTTAGCTGCATGGTCAGTGGCAAGCATAATATGTTGGTTTTCCTCGGAATCACTAGCGGATGAATACTCACCATTGTCACGTATGAGCAAAATACGCTTGTTTGGACAGTCCCGACTCACGTGTCCAAGTCCATGGCAACGATAGCACCGAATATCCCGGGTACGTCCTGTGGAAGGAGCAGCGCCTGGGGACGAGGATGCGGTAGACTTGGCCGTCGTTTCGCGCGATGGAGTGCTGATCGTGGATGGTGTAGGCGGAGTAGACGCTGAATTGATTCCTGCGCCTCTACCTGCAAAAGAGTTAGGATATGTCTTCGAGCGGCGTCCCTGCACTTCACGTTCAGCTTTGCAAGCGTATGCAAACAATGTGGCCATATCAGAATATTCCTTATAGTCAAGGATGTCCTGAATTTCTCTATTCAAACCACCATGAAAACGGGCCATCGCAGCTTCATCTGTCTCAAACAAACCACAACGAATCATACCTTTTTGGAGCTCTTGATAGTAGTCCTCGACAGATTGCTGTCCTTGTCGAAAACTCTGCATTTTCTTTAGCAAATCTCGCGCAAAATATGAAGGAACAAATCTGTGTCGCATAGCAGCTTTTAATTGAGTCCAAGTGATGGGTGTAGCAGTAGGATGTGTTAGTTTATATTCACGCCACCATATTAAAGCAAAATCAGTAAATTCACTAATAGCAGCTTTAACTTGAGAATGAGCAGGAATATCATGGCATGAAAATTTCTGATCGACCTCTAGTTCCCAATCAAGATAAGCAGCAGGATCATATTTGCCATTAAAAGATGGAATTTTAAATTTAATCTTAGCAAATGAATCGTGAGGGGAATGACGTACCACGCGACGTGCACGACCGTGGCGAGGTCCATCGTCCTGCTCCGTATCGCCACCATAATCCTTTTGTAATTCGGTGAGCGACGAAGTTAACGCATCGAGTCATGACATGATGGTGTCGAGCGTGGTCACCATGGCTGTCTGAGCGAGGTCGATCTGGTCGAACCGCTCGGTCGACGAAGTGATCGTAGAATCAAACCGCTCATGCATCGTTGTCATGTCCGCAGCAAGGCCATCAACCTGTGCCCGTACATCCAGTAGTTGTGCATCCTTCGTTTCGTCATTGCCTGCCATAGTTAGTGCAAACACAAAGCAAAAACCTACGACAATACGGATGTGGATTGGTCGCTCACAGACGTGCTGTTATCAAATTCTTATCCGTTCTTACCAAGCACACAGGGGTGACCTGCAACCAACAGGTGAAACCGGCGAAAGATTGGAGCAGCGATTGCTTGGAGAAACAAAATCTGCTCGTTGTAGAACTATGTGGGGTTCTAGGTAGGCTGCACTCAAAACAAGGATTAGCACAATCAAACAATAATGCGAGGTTGAATTATAGTGCCAAAGACGTAACCAAAAGCTGCTGGAAACAAAGTGCAAAAGGCGGTACACAAAAAAAAGGAAAACCGAAGAGGTGAGCAGGGATGGAAAGGGGGAGGGGCGCACGGCCAGGGGGATCACTTCCTTGCTGTTTTTCTCCTTTCTTTCTTTTCTTTTTTTTTCTTCTCTTTTTTTTTCTCTTTTTTTTTCGTTTTTTTTATCCGGAGAAACTTGCAAGTAAAAATAGGCAACCAGCAATAATGGACGGCCCTTTGTATGGTAGGTGATCAAGAATTTCGGAAATGAAGCAATCTGCACTTTGTATGGTAGGCGACCAAAACTTTCTTAAATGAGTGTGATCAATATTAGGCAACCAGCAATAATTGATTGCCCTTTGTATGGAAGGCAACCAAAACTTTCTCAAATGAGTGTGATCAATATTAGGCAACCAGCAATAATTGATTGCCCTTTGTATGGAAGGCAACCAAAACTTTCTCAAATGAGTGTGATCAATATTAGGCAACCAGCAATAATTGACTACCCTTTGTATGGAAGGCAACCAAAACTTTCTCAAATGAGGTTGAGCAGAATGAGGCAACCTATATTTTTTTTTGTAACTTTCCAAATAACACACAAGGCAGGGAAGGGAGGGGCGCACGGCCAGGGGGGTTTGCGTGATATGCAGATGAAGATGCACAAGTAACCAGCAACAATTGACACGCGTAAGCACACAAATTCAACAAAGCAAATTATTGAAAGATAGTGCAAGGCTCAAAAAGGTGCTGGGACAAGGATCTAACCTGAAATATATTTTCGTGTTGTGGTTTTGTGGACTGTAGGAAGGGACAAACACTCGATAAACTCACCGATCAACCCGGAAAATCTGATACCACTTGATAGAGCTGAAGTGCCCGATCTTTCGGTGAGTGGAGATAACTTCGATTTGGTGGAAGAAGACCCTCACGATCCGACTACGACGAGCGAACCCGAAGCGCCAATGCAATCGCTGAACCAACTCCCTGTGGTTACCGACCTTGTGGATGCAAGATCAGCCTGATCACGAAGATCGTTTCCTGTTCGCAAACGAAGAACGAACAAGAAATAGATGCGAGCAATATGAATATCACTCAAGGTGGAGTTCTGAATCACACGAGGACAGCGCTGTTTGGCGCGTGTCAAAAGTAGCAAAAGCTAATTGTAAATCAAAACTCGAGTCTATAGGAATGACAAGACTCTATTTAAATAGAGGGGGGGAAAGGTGGGTGCAGCCCCCTAATGTGGACGCCCAAAGAGGGGGGGGCGCCCCTAGGAAGGCCTACTCTAGGCAGGCCTGCGTTTATTCTTCTGGGCCTTCATTCTTTAGTAGTATGACAAAGTTCAGCTCTCTTGCACGGGCCCTCGTGATTATCCCAGAAGGAGATGGCGCTGAAGAAGGTGCAGCTGGTGTAGATGTACTGATGTCCTCATCAACGCGTCAATCTCTATCTCTGTCGAGGTGGGCTTCGGTTAGGCCAACCGAGGCCTGCTCCTCGGGCCGAAGCTTCGGTAGCGTGGGCCTCCGAAGGTTCCCGAAGCTTCGGCAGCGTGGGCCTCCGAAGGTTCCTAAAGCTTTGGCGGCGTGGGCCTCCGAAGGTTCACGAAGCTTCGGTAGCGGGGGCCTCCGAAGGTTCCTGAAGCTTCGGCAGCGTGGGCCTCCGAAGGTTCCCGAAGCTTCAGTAGCGTGGGCCTCCGAAGGTTCCCAAAACTTCGGCAGTGTGGGCCTCCGAAGGTTCCCAAAACTTCGGCACCGTGGGCCTCCGAAGGCTTCCTGGTCAAAGCCCATGGGCTGGCTGGAGACCTTTGGAGCCCGTAGCTCGACGGGCTTCGGCCCCGTAGGGCTTCGGTCAGACCCTGGACATGTGTATTTTTGGCCCAAATCACCAAAAATTGATATTTTGATAATCTAGCCATTAATGCCATTTTTTGCTATCAACACATGCCCCCCTGCCTTTTAGTGAACTAGTGAACTAAAAGCACAACGAGCTTGAGACGATATTGTTCATATCGGCTTTTTGACATTTTATGACGTTTGCCACACACTCGGGAAGTATCTTTTTTAGTACCTACCATTCAAAGCCCTTCGAAATCGCTCTCCCTGCAGGGATTCCAACACGTATGCGTTGTCGGGAGCGATTTCGGCTACCTTAAGAGGACCTTCCCAACTAGGGGACCATTTCCCAAATTTGGGACTTTTCGTGCCTAAAGGCAAAATCGTCTTCCATACCAAGTCTCCTATTTGAAACAATTTTGGTTTAACCTTCTTATTGTAGGCTCTAGCTACTCTCTTCTTGTCTACCTCTATGGCTTCTAAAGCTCTTAGTCTCTTATCGGTCACTTCCTCCAGATTGTCCTTCAGAAGAGTTTCATATTCATTGACCGATAAACCGTCTTGCTTCAATACTCTTAAGGAGCCAAGATCTACCTCTACAGGCAGAACGGCCTCTTGTCCATATACTAACTCATATGGACTGACCTTGGTGGCACCGTGCTTCACAATCCTACAAGCCCATAACGCCTCGGAAAGCACCTCATGCCACCTTTTAGGAAACTCTTCAATTTTCTTCTTGATAAGCTTAATCACAGTTTTATTACTAGACTCGGCCTGACCATTGGCCTGAGCATAGTAAGGTGAAGAGTTTATTAACTTAATGCCATAGTATTCGGCAAAGTCCCTTACTTCTTTTAAAACAAATGAACTACCTTGGTCCGTAGTAGGAGTTTGAGGGATGCCAAATCTATGTATGATGTGCTTTAAAATAAAATCGTGTATCTCGTTATGGGTCATGTTCTTGAGAGGTATGGCCTCGGTCCATTTGGTGAATTAATCTGTTGCCATCAACACAAACCGATGCCCTTTTGAGGAAGGAGGATAGATCTGGCCGATGAAGTCTAGACCCCAACCTCGAAACGGCCATGGCTTAACAATAGGATTGAGTAATGAGGCAGGAGCTAATTGGATGTTGCCAAACTTCTGACACGCCTCACACCCTTTGTAGTACTTGAAGCAATCTTCAGTCATAGTCGACCAATAAAAACCCGCTCTTTTGAGCATCCAACTCAACTTTTGGGCCGACTGATGAGTGCCGGAAAGCCCCTCATGGACTTCTCCTGTAGCTACCTAGGACTGCTCATGGTCTAAACACTTCAATAGCACTCTGTCAATGGTTCGGCGGTACAATGTGTTGTCTACCAACACGAATTTGAACGCTTGTCGCCGAACCTTCCGATCAACCCTTTGGCTAGGGTCTTTCAAACACTGGATGATTGGGATTCTCCAATCGCCCTTACAGATTTCAGACGGCTTCGCTGGCTCACCTTCTGGAAGAACTTCTAAAACATCGACTTCGGGGTGCCCCACGAGCCATTTCAGCTTCTGTCGAAGCCCAGCCGAAGTGTCCGCTCGGAGTGTGCTGGGCCGAAGCCCTTCGGAGGGTTCAGACCCTGGAGAGCCTTCCCTGTTCGAGAGACTTCGGACTATAGGCTTCGACATGCCGGACTCCTCGGTGGGTGGAGCACTCCGATCCAGGAGCTCCGGCATGCGGTGGCCTTCGGCGACCTGAGGTCCTCGACCCGAAGGGTACGCCTGTCCAGCGTCACTGGATTCGGCAATGAGACCAAACATCGGCTTTTTCAACACAGAAAATTTCCCTCTCCTGACTTGGTAGCGAGATGCTTGCTGATCCAAATCATTAGCGATTGAATTGGCCTCTCTTGACACGTGAGATATTTTGAAATCATCAAAAGTAGCAACTATGTCTAGGCACTTGTCCAAGTAGCTATTCAGCAAGCCATTAAAACATTGAGCATTCTTGGCTACTTGTTGCACTACTAATAATGAATCACCATACACGTGAACATGCTTAGTGCCTACAGACTCTAATAGTTCAAGGCCTAGCAACAAAGCTTCGTATTCGGCTTGGTTATTAGTGAAAGAAAACTCTAGTCGGGCCAAGGTCTCAAAGCACATACCATTAGGTGATATGAGAACCACTCCAATACCCTAGCCATTCTTGCAAGCCGAACCGTCAAAATAGATTTTCCATGGCACTACCTCAACTAGAGCAATAGAATCACTCTAGCTAGCATCTACGTGATGATCGACTATGAAGTTAGCCACGACTTGGCCCTTCATCGCCCTTAAGGGCTCGTAGGCCAAATCGTACTCAATCAACGCGTAAGCCCACTTTCCGATTCTTCCACTTAGAATCGGCTTTTGTAACATGTGCTTTATAACATTGGTTTGGCAAACGACAACACATGTGGTGGAGAGAAGACAATGCCGCAGCTTGGTGCACGCGTAATAAAGTGATAAACATAATTGCTCCATGAATGCGTACCTGGTTTCGGCGTCCAGTAGGCGGCGGCTTAGAAATGTGACGATGTACTCCTTCCCTCCACCTCTTGGGTCAGCGCGGCTCCAATTACGCTGTCTTCAGTGGCGATGTATAGCCGAAACGGAATCCCGGCCTTGGGTGTTCTCACCACGGGTGGTGATGACAAGCATTCTTTGATCTTCTCAAAAGCACTTTGCTGACTTGCCCCCCAAGTGAACTCGGCTTCATTTTTTACCCGAAGTATGGGGACAAAGGCATCAATCTTGCCGGACAAGTTGGATATAAAACGACGCAAATAGTTCAACTTGCCTAACAACTTTTGCACATCTTTCTTGCATGCCAGCGCTGCAACGTTCCTAATCTTCTCAAGTCTCTTAGGATCAATCTCTACAGCTCTCTCATGAATCATGAAGCCTAAGAACTTACTTGCTGACACACCAAAAGCACACTCTAGCTGGCAACGCGTCAATCTCTATCTCTGCCGAGCTGGGCTTCGGTCAGGCCCACCGAGGGCTACTCCTCGGGCCGAAGCTTCGGTAGCATGGGCCTCCGAAGGTTCCCAAAGCTTTGGCAGCGTGGGCCTCCGAAGGTTCCCAAAGCTTCGGCAGCGTGGGCCTCCGAAGGTTCCCGAAGCTTCGGTAGCGTGGGCCTCCAAAGGTTCCCGAAACTTCGGCAATGTGGGCCTCCGAAGGTACCGAAGCTTCGGCAACGTGGGCCTCCGAAGGCTTCTTGATCGAAGCCCATGGGCTGGCTGGAGACCTTCGGAGCCCATAGCTCGATGGGCTTCGGCCCTATAGGGCTTCGGTCAGACCCTGGACTTGTGTATTTTCGGCCCAAATCACCAAAAAATTGATATTTTGATAATCTAGCCATTAATGCCATTTTTTGCTATCAACACCAAGCCCATGCCAAAGCCCTTCCTACAACCCACCACAATATAAAGACAACTGCACTAGGTTTCACGCAAAACGATCAGCCCCCATTAGTGCCTAGTAGGACGAAGGTCATACTTGAGGTTACGCCTGGAGACACTCACCTTATGTAGTTCCCACACTGGCCCCCACAAGCACCTTTTGGATGCACAAACGTTGGCCTCCACCTACCTCTCCTTGGTGCTCTATCCTGCTATGAATTATAGTCTAGACTAGGTCGTACCCATTATACTTGTGGTTGTACGAAATGGCTTTCATGACCAATCATGCGGATAAATCCTTAACATACCTGGGTACATCCTTCCTAAACACGAACATAGTACCCAGAGCCCACCCATATTTTAGCTCATTTTAATCAAAGACACTTGTTTAAACCAACAAGGATGCCTTCTAAACATTCATATTTTACTAAACAAGATGTGTACATATTATATAAGTTGTGTTCTTTCAGCGGGGCTAAGCATAGCTAAAATATGATAATATTACCAATAATTATATATATCAAGGGTTCATCAAGGTGTTATGGCTCAATGATTCAAATGCTATAATCATATACAAGGGAATGGGATGTGTATTAATTATCCACAATATTGTCCCTAACCATGCATGTATAGATCAAGTTATAAAATACTTTTTGCAAAACATAGGTTCAATATGGTCAAAACAGAATTCGCGACTTGCCTTGCACTTGAATAGATGGTGTAGGATCTTTCGAATGAACTTCAAAGTCTTCGGCGACGTTGAAGTCTAAACATACCCGTTAAATGAGAAAATTAATTAAAATTACACAAAACAGTACATACACAGTACAATTAAGTTGAAGTTTTAAGTAGATTACGTCGCTAGAAGAATTTTTCAACTTGAATGGGTGAAAACAGAGATAGGATGCGAAAGTTATGAGCTTTGGAAGATATAGGCTGCACTAAGGGATGTTTCTGGAGCAGTTTTTTTTGCTTGAACAGAACAGCAGCAAACATTGCTTTGTTCTTCTTTTTAGCCGCAGCGGCAGAGAACTCTCAGCGAGTGGTGAAACTCAGGTGCGAAGCTAGCTAGCGACTATGGAATGCAAAAACAGAAACACGGCGATGAGGAGATTGGATTGGTACCAAAATCGCAGCCTGGGAAGAATGAATGATGCCGTTGACGAGGAAGCCGAACGGAGCTCCGGACAATGGCGGCGATTGAGTGGTGGCAGTGGTTTCCCTTGGAAACCAAGGGTGCAAGGAAAAGGAGGAAGATGAGCACTGCCAGAGTTTTATAGCTGCAATGAAGATGAAACGAGACGCCGCCCATGCAAGCAGTTAAACCCATCGGTTTCAAAATATCAATGTGTGGACAAATCAAAATTAATTTGGTGAAATGGGGAGATAAACGGCCGAGAAAATATGGGGAAAATGATCCGGCGGAAGATAGAAAGGTGATTGGCTGACTAGAGGCGAGGAATCCCAACGAAATTGACTATAGCACGCAGGAAAACAGAGGGCTGGAGGTTGAAGAAGCTCCTGACAGCTGGGCCCATGCTGTCAGTGAGAGAAAAAATATGGAAAGGGAAAATGGGCTGGTTAGGAAAAGAGAAAGGAATAGATTGTGTTCTGCTGTTTTGATTCACCAATCTAGTTATAAAATTCCTAGAAAATTATAATAAAAATCCTAAAATATATTTTTTTGAGTCATGGAAAACTTATGAAAGAAATTTTCCTTCTCTTTTTGCATTGTTTTCACATGATTTTTAGTTCTTACTCTTTTTTTCCAAACACATTTTATTCAACCAAAATTTTTCTTGAAATTCATTTTCGTTAACGCATTTTATTTTATTTTATTTTATTCAACTTCAGGGTGTTACAAACCTACCCTCCTTAAAAGGAATCTCGTCCTCGAGATTCAGAGCTAGTTTCAAAGAGGTTGGGATGTGCAGACTTCAACTCATCTTCGCGTTCCCACGTAGCTTCTTCAGCGGAGTGATTGCCCCACTGAACTTTGCAAAAATGGATAACCTTGTTGCGAGTGGCCCTTTCCATGGTGTCCAAAATTCGGACGGGTTTTTCTACATATGTCAAATCCTCCTGAAGGTCAAGTTGTTGATAATCTGCCTGCTCTATCGGAACACGTAGACATTTCTTTAACTGCGACACATGAAAGACATTATTTACTCCTGCCAAGGAAGGGGGTAACTCTAGTTTATAGGCAACCGCTCCGGTGCATCTTGTGATCTTAAAAGGTCCCACATATCTTGGGGCTAACTTCCCTTTCATATTAAACCTCTTTGTGCCTTGAAGGGGGGTGACTTGAAGGTACACATAATCTTCTTCTTTAAACTCCAAATCTCTTCTAGGGGTGTCGGCATAACTCTTTTGTCGCGATTGAGCAACTTTTAGTCTCTCTTGTATTACTTTGACTTTTTCTTCAGCTGCTCGCAAAATGTCTGTACCAAAAACTTGTCTCTCTCCCGTCTGGTCCCAAAATAAAGGTGTCCTACACTTGCGACCATATAAAGCTTCAAATGGGGTCATTTGAAGGCTTGATTAGTAACTATTGTTATATGAGAACTCTGCATAGGGAAGTGTCTTGTCCCAACTTCCTCCAAAGTCTAAGGCACATGCTCTTAACATATCTTCTAATATTTGATTTACTCATTCAGTTTGTCCATCGGTTTGCGGATGATAAGTCGTACTAAAATTTAGGCGGGTGCCTAAGTCCTGTTGTAATCTTTGCCAAAACTTAGAGGTGAATTGGCTCCCTCGATCAAATATGATCCTTTTAGGTACCCCATGCAAACATACAATTCTTTCAACATATAACTCCGCTAATCTAGGCCCACTATATGTCGTCTTTACTGCAATGAAATGAGCAACCTTGGTCAAACGATCAATGATTACCCAAATTGAGTCATTTCCAGATTGGGTACGAGGAAGTCTTGTAATGAAATCCATGCCTACCTCTTCCCACTTCCACTTAGGAATCTTAAGTGGCTGCAACAATCCTGCATGTCGTTGATGTTCAACTCGTTGACACACATCACATAATGATACATATTCTGCAATTTCTCTTTTCATGCTCACCCACCAGTAGTTTACCTTTAAGTCTTGATACATCTTAGTGCTTCCGGGATGAATGGAGTATAATGTCTCATGGGCTTCCTTCAGGATGAGTGTCTTTAGATCTTTATCATTAGGAACACGAATACGATCACCATAACATATAGTGCCATGCTCATCTTCAGAAAAAACCTATTTCCTTTCCTCTTCGCATGTTCTTACTTATCTCGACGATGTCTTTATCTTCTTTTTGGGATTCTCGAATTCGATCCATTAACAAATGTTTAGATTCCAAATTAGCCAAATATCCTTGAGTAGCAATGCCCAAATTCAACTTTTCAAATTCCTGACACAAATGAATATTCCCTTCTTTGAGACTAATGGCGTTGTAGTAACCCTTTCTACTTAGGGCATCCGCTACCACATTAGCCTTCCCTGGATGATAATTTATCCCCATATCATAATCTTTGATCAATTCTAACCATCTTCTTTGCCTGAGATTTAGGTCAGGTTGAGTAAAAATGTACTTTAGACTCTTGTGGCCTATGAAAACCTCACACCGGTTACCGACTAGGTAATGATGCCAAATTTTTAAAGCATGAACAATTGCGGCTAACTCCAGATCATGAGTTGGATGATGTTGGAGGAAAATGCTTCACTCTTAGGACTTAGAGATTAACAGTTCAAGATAACTTATCAACTTCGGAGCTGATAAGCTTATGCCCGAAGGTAATGGAGTCGTTAAGCTGAAGGGTGCTTCAACTTACGGTCCGAAGGAATCCTCCGCTCAATATGAGGCTCCGGTGATAAACGGCAAGGTTGATAAGATGTTTGACTTATCTACTTACTCCGGGTAGATTTTACCATTTTAACCCTGTTTAGGGTACCGAATAGTTTCCACTATGTCGGTTGTAATTGAGGGGTAAATAGGTCTTTTCCTTAGACTTTTTTGCCTATAAATACCCCCCTTCTTACCCTGTAATAGGCATCGAATACTCAGCTATTCAATACACACATTCGGACTATTTGAGCTATTATCCAATTCGGAGGCTTGAGATAGTTCTTAAACACGAACTCACTGTTTGTCAGTTCTTAATCTTAGAGAACCTGTTAGCGTAATCTTTTACGCCAACAGATAATTAGTCTCGTGCGGTCGTAATTGCCTTGAAGTATAAGAAATAACCTTTCCATCTTGCATAAGTACACACCCTAACCCTTGATGGGATGCATCACAATAAACATGGAAATCTTTGTGAACATCAGGCAAGGTTAGGACCGGAGATGAGACCAAATTCTTTTTCAATGTCTTAAAACTTTCTGCACATGCTTATGTCCACTTGAACTTGACATCTTTATGTAGTAATTGGGTCATAGGCCTTGCAATTCTAGAGAAATTTTCAATGAACCTACGATAATATCCCGCAAGTCCAAGAAAACTTCAAACTTCTGACACATTTTTAGGTTGTGCCCACTTGGTTACCACTTCCACATTAGAGGGATCAACTGCCACACCACTAGCAGATATGACATGACCAAGAAATTTGACTTCGGATAACCAAAATTCACATTTACTATACTTGGCATATAACTTGTGCTCCCTTAATTTAGTCAAGGCTTGGTGTAGATGGTGTTCATGTTCTTCACGAGTCTTGGAGTAGATGAGGATGTCCTTAAGACGAATGCATTCCCGCTCATTCGAAACGGCCGCAGCTCGAGCCAAGACTATTTGCTGCAAAGGAAAAAGAGATGTGTGAAACTATTTATAAGCTGAAACTAACCCTGTTATTGCAGATGCTTCGTACCTGGTATGCTGCCCGCTCCAAAGCTGCATCCAGCTCTGACCCCTCGGTTTCCCCGAGTATAGCCACCAAGTCAGTCTCCTCGACTTCGCGATTGGCCCGAGCCAAAGGCTCTAGCAGAATCCGAAGCCCGGTCCTTCGCTCCAGAAAAGGAGCTAGGAGGGGGAGCATTGACAAGGCTCTTTCATCGTCTTTATTGGGTGAAGGGTCGTAGCGCAGCGCCGCATCCCCGAAAGCTTCAGTGGATTGGCCCCCCTCCACAGATTGACCTCCGTCTGTCGATTCCGACGGAGTTAATCCAGAGTTCGGAACAGGAAAAGGATCCATTTTCCCTTTACCTTTTCCGGGCCCCAT
This sequence comes from Zizania palustris, assembly GCA_019279435.1. NCBI lineage: Eukaryota > Viridiplantae > Streptophyta > Magnoliopsida > Poales > Poaceae > Zizania > Zizania palustris. The sequence goes on along the minus strand of JAAALK010000287.1, from coordinate 78,543,500 downwards.
CTTTATAACTTCCTCCGGAATCAACTTCGGAGATGTCGAAGTTTCAGGCGCAGTCTTTGCAGGAGGAGTCATCTCCATGGGGGTAGACCCTGCAAAATAAAAGGTATTACATATTGCATAATTTTGCAGGACATGAAGAAAAAGGTGCTTTAATGAAGCTTACCTCTGAAATCCTGTCGGCGAATGAGTATGGGGCTACTTGGAGGGTCGAATGCCCCTCAAAATCTTCGTCAGATTCAGAGTCATGAACTGAAAGGCTAGCTGTTGGAACCTCTCTTGGCGCAACAGTTACCACTTCGTCCGGAATCGAAGCTTGATCAGTTGCTACTTCGACTCCGCCTTCAGCAGCAGGGGCTTCTTGGCTTGGCAGGTCTGGTAGGACATTCGAAGTCCCGGCCTGTTCGGAGTTGTCTGGCGCAGCCGGCATGGCCACTGCATCACCAGTGGCCATGACTTCGACATCCGCTCGTGCCTCTTCGTCCCCGGTAACAAGGTCTATAAAGACCCTTTGCATTTCTCTTTCTCCTTCATACTTAGATGAATCTGAAGACGAAGCGGTAGACTTGGAAGGGGCCACGTTCTTAGGTTTACGGGCCAACTTTTTCACGGGAGTCTTGGCTGGTGCCGATGTCGCAGCCTCGACTTTTCTCTTCTTCGGACTAGTCTTAGAAGGAACCCAGTCTGGAAGAGAAGGGGCAATGACTCCGAGTACGCCCCACACTCGGTTGAATCGCTCCCAGCTGCCTACCAGTTTCACCCTCCATTCTTTTTCAGCGGGGGTAGGAGCCCCAAGAATCTTTTCCAAAGTCCGAATGACTTGATCCGAAGTCAATGAGGCTTGTGGAGCTAAAAGATAAGTTTTTATTTGTCAAGTCATCTTTTATGAAATGATCATATATGAAGCATGTTGTAGTTTTCGAAGTTACCTGCAGAGCTCGAACTCGAAGAAATTTTTTGGAGTCCACCCTCCGGATCCTCTTCAAAGTTAACAGGCCAGTTGGCCATCAAAGGCGGAATCTAGAGCCCGATGAAGTCATCCGCTAAGTCTCGCATGCTCATGCGGCGACTAATCCTTTGAAGCAGATTAAGACGAGCTTCGAGCTGGCCAGCGACTAATCCTTTGGCGTAGAACCACCGAAGAATCCAATCTGTGTACCATTTGGCATTGATGGCCTTCGCTGGAAATCGCAGTTGGAACTCGTCCCGGAGTCTGAAGTTGATGCTGCCAAAGGCCACTACAATCTTTTCTCCTCTGGAGCCCTGGTAAGTCTTCGGCTGGCAGGAGGCTTTGTGAAGTGCTGCGAATATTTCTTCTCTCCCTTCGCAGCCTTCGGCTCACAGTGCCCACTCGAAGATAGCGAGGCGAGCTATCACATTCGGAGATAGTTGAGGAAGAGTAACGTGGAAAAGATCCAGTACCTCCGACAGAAAGTCCACCGCTGGAAGCCCCAATCCCGCTTCGAAGAAGGCTTCGAAAACGATGACTTCTCCGGGCCGAGGCGAAGGGATGGCCTCCTTTCTGGGCTTGCGGACATTAACCCCCGGGCTAATTTTCCGCGCAACTACTATTGCAATTGTCTTCTTCTTGCAGGTGGATGGCCCTAGCTTATTGGACTGGTCAGAGTACTTCGAAGAGACCAGGAGAAGGTCATGGGGTCCGACTTGTTGTGGATTCCTCGCAGGTGATGCCGCTGCTGCCGCCACCATGGCTTGCTGCCTGGCTAAGGCCGAGGTCGCCCCGGGAGCCTTGAATCTTGTCTTCGCCATCAAGCAGAACAGGGTGATTGGAGCTAAAGTTTGGAGGCTAAATGGCGGATTGCGTGAGGACGGTGAGAAAGGTATCTTGGATGTTTCTGGCTCTTCTATTTATAGCCTGAACTCTTGATTTTTTACCGTTCAGACTTGGTGTTTCGTCTTCTTGACCGTTACTACTTACGAAATCAACGCAGCGTTATAGCTTCTTCTGAAAGGAAAAATATAACGGCTATTTTTTCTGAGTCTAAAGGTCTTTTTGACTTCATAGAAATTGATTTCAGAGCTGTTCGAATAGGACTCTCTTAGAAATCGATTCGAAGTTCTAAATTTTTGCATATTCCGGAGGTTGATAAATTTTATTAACCCTTACGCATGATTATTTTTCTTGCGTATACTGCTCTCCTAACCTTACAGATCATACGGAAAAGCGTATTCGAGGGGCTACTGTTGGGGGAAAATACTTCATCCTCAGGGTCTCTACAGTAATAAGACAAATGCAATCTACTAAACCGAAGTTCTAGTATTAACTCCGGTTTAGTACGTGATCAAGTTCGAAGAATCAATGCAGACTTCTGTTCAGAGTATAACTTCGACGGTCAAATCTTTAGAGAGCTTATCTCCCAGCAAGGATGGAAGACTTATCTTCTTTCTGATTAGATTAGTCTTTTACCATTTTAACCCTATTAGGGGTACCGAATAGTCTCCACTATGTTGGTTGTAATTGAGGGGTAAAAATGTCTTTTCCTTAAGATTTTTACCTATAAATACCCCCCATTTTACCCTGTAATGAGGATCGAATACTCAGTTATTCAATACACAACTTTGAATTACTTTGAGCTATTATCCAATTTGGAAGCTTGAAATAGTTCACTTCACAAACACTTCGTTTGTTAGTTTCTAATCTCTAAAAACCTGTTAGCGTAATCTTTTACGCCAACACTTCCCTTGACCATTGTTCTCGAATGTGATATACTCCTTGGAGCTCGGGGAAGTGAGGCTAGAGAACCATCTGCGATGTCCCGTCATGTGGCAAGAGCATCCCGAATCTATGATCCATATGTCCTCCAGGCCCCGATCCTGCAAAATCAATGGTCATAAGGGGGAGCAAATGGTCCGACACCAGGTTTAGCAAAAGATCTAAACCAGTGTCGATACATCTGCTCAAAAGAAGGAAAATAGAAATAATCATAAGAGTCTGGACCAAAGCACAGCTCAAAGTGTGGTCCTCTGCTCTTCCTAAAGTCACAGCCACGAGTCAGCCACGAGGTCCAAAGCCATATCCACAATGACCTAGAGCTTTGCCAAAGCGAAAACCACCCTCCGGAGTACGGGCACAAAAATTCATCTCCTCTACCACCACCTACACGATGCGACCTAGCCTCTAGCCTCTCTCCATGTTGAGGGACTCTCTGTCTACCACCTTGCTGGTAGAACTGCTCCTGCCCACCTAGAGCTCTCTCTACTCTCTCAACTCGCTTCCTCCTGATGCAGAACTCCACAAGATGCTTATCTCTCTGACAGAACTCACAATGATAGGTAGGCTTCTTGGGATGTGGTTGAGGCTTGGGCTTCTTGGGCTTGGTGGTGTTGGGTGTATGCTCTTTGGTGTGAGAGGGTCTAGGTAGAGAGTCAAGAGAAGTGTGGAGGTGCTTGGGCTTCGGAATCCAGATAGGCTTCTTGGGTGGAGATTTAGGTTGTTCTTGGAACACTCCATCCTTGGGGCTAACAGGCCTGAAAAGACTCAGTGGAGTGAGTCTTGGGATATCTCTGCTCTGGAGTCATCTTACTCCACTCCACTACACGGCTCAGGGCACTCTCAAAGTCAGCCTTGGTGTAGGTGTAACCTACTCCAAACCCATCCTGCCTCTTGAACTGCTGGATCATCACACCGAGCTGAGGCTCTCTAGCACTCACCCAACTCAGGATCTGACGGAGGTAAGAGTTCTCGTTCTGAGCATCAGCTAGCTCCTCTTTCAAGGAAGCTAGCACCTCCACCTGAGACAAGAAGATCTCACACTCTCCATCAACTTGGACAGACTTCAAAGCTTTCAACTTGATTAGTTCCAATCTCAGAGACAGGAAGTTCTTACAGACAGTGGGTGGAACTGACAATATCTCGAGCTCAAGCTTAGTCTGCTCCATCTCAGCTCTGACTCTCTCTAACTCGCCCAACTACTCATCACTCTTGGCTCTCATCTCAGCTAAAACAGCTAAATGGGATGGGCAATCTCTACAGGGCACAACGATAGTGGCATGAGCATCTTTCAGCTCCAGCTGAGCGCTTTCAAGCTTAGTGGCCAAAGCATCTCTCTCATCAACCCTCTCTGTGTACCTGGACTTTAGAGTGGTTAGGTCACATAACAACACCTCATAGTTAAGGAACTTACTGCTCTCACCCAAGCAAGGGAAAGAAGATAAACTCTCAATCTTGCCATTGGCTATGGCAAGCTCACTCTCAAGCTCATCTATCCTCTTCTTAGCCCCTCTAAGTAGTTTCTCCTGATATTTCAACTCCTGACTGTTCTCTTCAAGTAATTAAATGATTTCTCGTTCATAGGAAGATACCTTCTCGTCATCATCGTCATCGTCGTCATCGGAGTTGTCGAAGGAGCCCTTATCTTCTTTATCCCCAAGAGCCATTGAGTAGACGCTCTTGCGGGATCTTCGGCTGCGGTGCGAGCGAGTCTTCGGCTTGTCCCCAAAGGCCATGAAGCAGAGGCCCGCTAGATCATCCTTGTACTTCCCCTTCTTGATAATGATCTCCTCATCGCTTGAGCTTGATGAAGAGGAAGAAGAGGATGATTGCTTGGAGTAGCTTCTCTATATCTTGGCGAAGAAGGTCTTGTCTCGCTTCTTGTTCTCGCGTCGGTAGTCCTTTAGGGACTTTCGAAAGAACCTCATCTTGGGCTTGCCCTTTGTGTAGGTGGATCTGTCGTGCTTGTTGGAGTCGTAGGAGCCACCGCCGGTGCCCTTCTTGTGTGTGTTTCGCTTGGGGCAGTCGGCAATGAAATGACCTGGATCACCACACTCAAAACAGCCATGTTTCATGCCATGTCGTTTGAACATCCTCTTGTCATAGACATGACAAACCTGACTATTGAAAAGACACAGGTCATCATCTCCTAGCAAATCCAATTGGTCCTCAGTGATAGACATCAAAGAGGGCAAAGCACAACTCAAAACAGCAGGATCAGTAGAAGGTGTCGCAAGGGCCAGGGTTTTTGATCCAGAACCAGTGAGATTTGATCTTAACTAGATATCAACCTCTGAGGCCTTGAGCTTGCTGAAAAGATCTACGACAGTCAAGGTATCATAGGAAGCGCTCTCAACAATAGAGGATACCTTGATCTCCCAGATCTTAGGGTCCAAGGTATGAAGAACCTTGAGTGTCTGTTCATGATCTGAGACCAGCTGATCACGATCGCCCTTGTTGGCTTGAAGCTTGTTAATGATCGACTGAAAGCGACCAAACAAAGCTTCAACAGTCAAACCCGGTTTCTGTGAGAAGTTTTCGTATTCTCCCCGGTAGGTCTGATAGAGCCTAGCCTTGACCTGAGATATCCCCTCATGGTGTGCCTAGAGGGTAGCCTAGATCTCTCGAGTAGTGCCGAGATGGCTAACGCGCTCAAACTCACTGGGACCTAAACCAAAAAACAGTATGTTCACTGCCTTGTTGTTCAGGTCATGCAGAGCGACTATCTCAAGAGTAGTACGCTCTGCAGCCGGAAGCATAGTAAAAGTAGCATGAACACACATGTCCCATATCCCTGAGCTTTGGCTCAATAGATAGGCTCGCATGCAAGTCTTCTAATAGTTGTAGCCAAAAACCTCAAGGGACGGAACCTTGCTAGAAGATGTCATGATCGCTACCTTGGGTTAGAACCGGTTAAGGTATGGAAAAACCCTAACCTTGTTTAGAGTAGCGACAAGAGGGGGTGAATGGGCACCTAAAAAATTATTTCGAATCAATGACCTTCTCCCAACACCCAACGCACCTCAACAAACAACAAGCAGAACCAAAACAAATCACAAGCACTAAAATAATCTAGCCTAAAAATGACCGGTATCCTAAACAAAAAAACACCACTGAAGTGTTTAGAGGCAGACTAAAAAATAGTTATATCATAGGCATTTCATCAAGTATATGACACGAATAAATCTTCAAGTATTTCATTGAATAAAATCAGAAAGCAGTTAGAAGCTTATCTCACAGATATTTCATTGAGTATAAATTGGAATCATCAACTGATATAACATGCAGCAAATAGTTTGACACATTTACTATAGGATGAGAAAAATCAACGTACCAGTTCTTACCTTGAGCAAATCAAAGGAAGAAAGTGTGTCTTGGCGCTGTAGTGTTTGTGAAACGAAGCAATGCTCTTAGGTGATTAAGAACTTTCTGCACGCAAATCGAGAAGGGAAAAAATACGAAGAAAAATAAAGCGCGGGTTCAGGAAACTAGTAAAGTAAACAGAGATCCATGTTCATTTTGGAATAGCTTCCTTGCGCCTATACAATCAAAATTGACTTCACACACTGGCTTAGAAAATCAGGAGGGAACCACGCAACCGTGTCATACGCGTGTGATGTTGTGCACCAGTGAGGGAACAATGGAGCATGGTTCCATAAGCGGATTAACCACAAAAAAACTTCAAGCACAAAAGCAATGACCTAGGCTAAATCCGTTGAATAAAAATCAGAATAGTGCACGCAGATTTAAAATACTAAAAGTCAAGTGCATGTTTTGTCTCCATGACAGAAAACACATGAAAATAAGAAACAAGACAAACCAGCTTGAGTGGTGGAGAATTCTATGGTGTTGTAGCATGCAGAATCTTCTTGCCTCAATTTGAATGCTGGCCTAATAGGAAAACAAATCGTAGCTTTTAATGGGGGAAGAACGCCGGCAGCGGCTGTAGCCAAAAGCAGTCCAGTCGCGCTAAACCTAGAATAGAGAACACCGGCGGCTGACCAAAGGTAGAAGACACACTTGATAAAGTGAACTCAGGATTTTTCAATTGAAAAGAGTTAGAGACCTTAGGGGGATACAAGCCCATTTTATATGCAGCCCATTAAATGAGAAAAGACAGATTTACCACTAAGGTAACTTACACAGACGCAAAAATAAAACTGCGGGCCCAATGGGCAAAATAGTAAAATCCTAACTAAAGGTAACTTGTCCTGATGCGGAGCTTTCGTAGCAGCTACGACTTCGCTTCAGGACCGTCGGATCTCCGATTGGCGGTCTGGATAGTTGCATCGGTTTTACGCCGAAACCAACAAAGCGTCCGCTATCTTCGCACCGGGTAACCGAATTGGACCGGCCCGATTCCGTGGCTCCCTCAGCCTGGCAATCGCTCACCGCCCATTTACCTAAATCAAACCCAGTCAACAGACCAGCGGATCCCCTGTTGTTCCTGGCCCATGTACCCAGATTGGGCCGGCCCGACTCCACGGCCCCTCTGCCTGGCAGTCGCTCGCCACCCGTGTACGTGAGTCACATGTGGCCCTAGACACGACAGGTCTCGAATCCTCTTCGTCTCCTTTCTCTCTCTCTCTCTCTCTCTTCATCGTTGACTTCCGTTGATAATTACTCATCACTTCTGGAGCCATGAGGCCCATGATCTTCAACATGGCTCCTCACCCTCATCAAGTAATTGAGATATGGAAAGCAAGTTGTATCCCAAATCCTCAACCAAAGCAACATTTCTGAGAGTGGAATTTTCATTGATTTTAATCGTATCTTGGCCTTTCACTCTACTCCTTCGATTGTTTCCAAAGGTGATGTATTCTCGTTGCTTGGTCAAGATGAATCTGGAGAACCATGATGATTTCTCTGTCATGTGGCGTGAACAACCGGAATCCATGATCCACTTATTCTCCAGGCTTCCATATGTTCCCTACAAACTGTTTTGGAATCTAGCACTGAACAACTCGAGAGTTAGGAAAAACAGAAGACTATGCAAGATATGATCCATGATGATAAAAGCAAGGTCTATTTTCAAAGTGCGGGACTGCAAAGTGATGAGGTCTCCCAAAATGACGTGGACCAAAACCAATAACATGTGGTCTAACATCATATAAAGCATGATGTAGACCACGATGGGCAAAGTCTCTCATGTAACCATAGGGAGCTACAAAATCAGAAAGTTCATTGCTTGAGCACGTCATTCATCTTTGATACGGAGAAAACAAAACCCAACCAAATGACCTACTCGCTGAAAATAAGAGCAATGATACACTTTCTTGGGAGTAGGTGCATAGGTTTCAAGTGCAAATCTCATAGTTTTTTTAGGTTTTTGCTTAGAATCTATCTTTGTTGGTGGTATAGTTTTCTTTGTAGGTTGGGTAGGATTCTTGGCTTTTGGAGTGGTGTCTAACTGGGCTCTCACTTTCTCAAGGGTAGTAGGTGGAGTGAACACTGTTCTGCTTGGAGTGTTTGGTGTAGTTCTCTCATAACCCAACGCAAGAGCTAACCCTGCCCTATCAGCACACATTTTTGTTTTAGACAAAAGCAAATCCATTTTACCCTTCCCTTCGGTACATTTATCCACCATGGAAAGAAGATAATCATTCTCACACTTGAGTTTTTCGACTTCCTCTCTAACAAAGTTGAGTTGGTCTTTAAAGGTGATGCAGGTGGAACAAGTCAGATGCACATCCTTAGAACACTCGGCACTCTCTAATTTAGCCTTAAGTTCATCAACATGATTATCCCTCAATTTAATTCTTTCAATGAGTAAAGGACAATTCATGCATTCATTGATGACAACAGGACTAGACTCCACCTCCAAAAGTTACTTCTGAGCAATTTCAAGTTTTTCAATAGTTTGGGCATGAATCAGACGTAGCTGAGCAAATTCATTCATTACAATAAGACAAGACTCACATTTAGCATTTTCAGACTTAGATTTCAGCATGACAAGTTCAGTGGAAATAGATTCAAGCTTGAATTTTAGTTCCTTTTGTTTTTTAGCAGCAAGTTTAAGTGATCTATCCTAAGAAATGACAGCATCATTAATTCATCATTTTGAACAAGGAGATGGTCACGGGATAGACATACCTTAGATGAGTCTAGCTCATCGCTGCTATGAATTTCGTCGGCCATGAAGCAAAGGCCGGTGAAGTCTTTTGGTTTCTTCTCCTTTTCCTCATTCTTGGATGGCTCCTCCTCATCCAAGCTTGGCTCCTCACTTGATGCACTGTTGATGTCGCTGAGGGTGGCCACAAAAGCTCTAGCTACCTTTTTAGCCACTTTTCCGCGCTTCCCTTTGAAGAAAGGTTTCTTGTCCCTTTTCTGATGTTTGTGCTCATTTTCATTCTTCATTTTTAGTTTTGGACAATTAGCTTTGATGTGATTAAGATCTCCACACTCAAAACATTCTCAAGATCCTCCTCTGCTTTGATCTCGTCTATCATTATAGAATCAGGTGAACTTTTTGACTATGAGAGCAAGCTCCTCATCGTCCAACGTGTCCACCTATTCTTTAGTGATAGAGACCAAAGAAGACAGGGCAAAACCTCTAGTAAAAACACAAACTCCAGAACCACCAGAAAGATTACCTCCAAATGAGGTGCCACTGCTAGAACCGGAAACTAGTGCCATGGATGGTGGCAAAGAGTTCCCAAATCCATAACAAGATGCCTTGGCAATCTTGGTGGACTTAAGCTTACTGAAGAGCTTGTCACAAGTCAAAGTGTCATAGCTTGCCGACTCTTCAATACTAGAGATCTTCACCTCCCATATGCTACGATCAAGATCATAGAGAAGTTTGATAGATCTATCATGATCTAAATATGCTAAAGTCCTAGTGGAGCGCAAGTTGCTCACAATCCCATCAAATCGAGCAAACATGGCATCTACAAATTCACCAGGGCCTTGCACAAGCATTTGATATTCTTGATTATATGTGCTTTGACACCTAGCCTTAATTTGAGTAGTGCCCTCATGAAATGTTTTCAGAGTTGTCCAAATTTCACGTGCAGTTCATAGGTGTTGGATCCTATCAAACTCATTGCGACTCAAACTGATGAACAGTATGTTTCTTTCCTTGTTGTTACAATCGTATTGTTCCTTTTCAGCCTGAGTGGTGTGAGTTTTAGGGATCACATATCGGGAATCAACAATGTCCCATATAGCACTTCCTTGGTTTAGTAGATAAGCATCCATGTGCACCTTCCAATAATCAAAATCACAACCATCGAACACCGGAATCTTGGTATTCTTGTCCATGTCACCAATGGATCATAAAACCAGTTAAGGTCAACTGATAATCTAACTCGCTCTGATACCAATTGTGGGATCAGAATGGTGACTAGAGGGGGTGAATAGGCATCTCGATAAATTTTTGCGAATATGATGGCTTTTCCAAAAACACCCAACGCGCCTTTAAATGAATAAGCACAGTCAAAAATAATCCAAAAACTTTTTCCTTCCTGATCGGACTTTGAAATGTCGAAATGTCTTGTTCGGAGTTTGAATGACCGATTGCAATTTCTTAATCGGTAACTGATTTACTGACTTAGCTCTGTCGGTAAATGGTACTCCGATTGAATTCAAAAAATCAGTATTCAAAGACAGAAAGAAGTTCAGGAAAGAAGCTTGCAGAGGATTCACAAACACTTGAATCAAAAACAGGATTGAACAATACAGAACAAAAACTCAAGTACTTGGCAGAAAAAGGACAAAGTTAAGAAGCAAAGCACTCTTTGAGAATATGATGTTAATAGCTCTAGTAACTTTAATCACATCTTGGTGTAGACCAGCGGCTTTCAAAGGTGTTTAGTTTCAGGCAAATAGAAGTTCTTGCTAGTTCAAGACAGGAAGCGTATGAAAAATAGACTGAGCACAGAATGTAATACTGATAATAACCTGAGATAAGGCCTAGTAGCACAGCATGAGTTATACATAAAAAGATTCGAATTCTAGCCGGTAAATCAGTTAGAGCATGATCTTGAACTTATGATGGCACTCGTAGCGCAGATATGATGGAAAGAAGTCATGGTGGCGCAAAGAAGTAAAACAGGAATCCAGTAATGGAACTAAAAGAAACCGGCCAAATATTTGTTTCTTTGGAAAACCGAAGCACAGTATATCCCAACAAAAACCGAAACCAATATTGTTGTTTGTTGGTGCTCTGGCGTTTGAACAACACTCTTGTGCTTGCTTGGGGTTGTAGCAAATACGGCAAGAAGATACTGCTCACGGTAACAAAGATCAAGGAGAAAAGCTAAACCGAATCAGGACAATAAAACCGAAGATCAACAAAGAATAGGAGTGGCCAGAACAAAAAATAGAAACGAATTTCTTCAAAAGATGGATGGCGCACCTCTTGATTCAGGCGCTAGCTCTGGCAGGCAAAACACAGAGAAGACAAACAGCAGATCAACTCCTAAAGAAGAACGAAACAGTACCTGCGTATGGCGCTGGCAGTGTTGCAATTTCTAGAAGAAAACACGCTACGCTCATGGTGGCTCGGTTGTAGCGCTGGAATTAACCAGGGACGATGCAGTGTGCAAAATCCAGGACATCGAACAATACCGCTTCAATGAACAGTGCGCAAGAAAAGCAAAAACCAAAACAGCATGAAAATAAAAGAAAAATATGAATAAAATTTCTGGATTATAAGCCCTCAAAAAGTTTAGCCTAATCCCCTAGGCATGGAGTCCTTTATATAGGCAAACCTATCAAGGTATTCCCCAAAATGCCATTAGTATTTAATGACTAAGTATTTACCTACTTGCCCTTATGTATTTTCAGAATTATTAATTCTGAAAATACACAAAAGTATACTCCTAGTTTATTTCATCATTAAACCTATTTTTTTAATATTTTTCAGAATTGAAAATTCCGAAAAATACTAAAAGATTACACTTAATCTAGACGACTAAACAGAAAAATATACTCCTGTTTCTTGAAAATTAAAAACATTCTCTGATACGACGGTTTTCAGTTGAAACCGACAAAGCCTTCCAGATCTTCGACATGTGTCACCCGTCTGCGAACTCGACTGCAGCAAGTCTGTCTCGCTCTCGATCCCTCGAGCCGCCTTGTGTAACACCCCAAGAAATAAAAACAAATAAAAGAAAAGAAAAATATTATTCAAATCAATTCTGGATTTATTTATTAGAGAAAAATCCTAAAAGAATCCAAATAAAGCCAAACAGGGAGAAATATGCAAAATATGGACCTGAAAATTTTATGAGATAAACTAGAGGCCAAAATATAATTTTAGGAATTTTTACAAATTTTTATCAACAGTGATTCAACCCTTAATCAAATATATGAATTACTGGATTTATTTTAAATCAGAAAAGAATTAAAAATCAAAACGGGCCTCAACCCTCAAAGCACCCGAGCCCGGCCCAATCCAAGCCATGAGCCGCTGACATGTGGGACCCGCCTGTCGGCGCGTTCCCCCGCTTCCCTCTCTCCCACCGCGCCCCGCCTCACCCCACATGGCAGTCTCACACCTCCGCCTCCCTCTCTCTGACAGCCGTGGCCCGCCTGTCGTCCCTTCCTTTTCCGTTTCGCCCGCTGACAGGTGGGGGCCACCTGTCAGGTGCTTCATCTCCGATGGAAGGGGATCGCCCCCTTCCTTTCTCCCGGCGATCACCTTCTGTTTCTCGCCGTCGGCCGCCCGCGATCGCCCGGATGACACCCGGATCACCTTCCCCGCACGCCACAGCCTCCTTTCCATCCATGGCGACGCGTTTTCACGCTTAAGGAACGCTAACCGAAGCTTGGAAAGACCTCGCCGGAGTTCTAGGGAACCCTTCGGTTCCTTGCCATCCCGACCGCCGGCGACCCCCTATATAAACCCCTCCGGTCTCCGCACTCAGCCCACACCAGCAGAACCCTCCCCGAGCGAAAACAGAGCGCCGTCGCCCTCTTTTTCGACCTTCGGCTCTGCTTCGCCTCCGGCGAGCCCTCACCGTCGACCCCAGCCCTCTTAGCCCTAGCCATCACCACCGTTGGATCCGTCATCGCCCTCCCTTCACCGGCATCCACTCGGTTGGCCGCGGACACCGCCGGATCCTCGTCGCCGTCAAGCACCCGAACCCTCTCTGTCGTCTACGCTCGCCGCCGGTCACCTCCCGGCCCCCATCATCGCCACCGAAGGTACTGTCAGGACCCCCTTCACCTCCGCATTCCATTTTGGCCCTAGCTAGACCCCCTAGGCCCTCGTCGCCACCGTCGTAGCCGCACCCGAGCCCGCCGTCACCGGAGACGAAGGGGGGTACGTACCCCTTACGCCCGTGCCGTGCCGGAAGGCATCATGGCCGTCCGATCGTGATCGAAGGGCTACGATTAAATCCCTTCGGGATTTAATCCAGGCCCTCAGATCTGATCGAAGGGGTACGGTGCCATCTCGGCCGTTGATCATAACTTAAACCCCCGGCGTAATCTGGTGCGTCCACGTCATACCGTTTCGCCCGATCTAATCCTGGCCGTCCGTTTTCATTTAAGGGATCCCGCCTCGCGCCTGGCCGCCGGATCTGGATCCAACGGATCTGGTTGATCCGGTTCACGCGCACAGTGGCGCGGTCCACCGTGGGCCTGGCTCACCGTGGACCAGAGCCCATTTTCTGGTTTTAAATAAAATTCAGAAAATAGTTTAAACTTCAAAAATTCATATCTTGCTCATTTTAACTCCAAATTTCACCATTCAAATTTTGTTAAATCGAGAATAATATTCTCTACACATTAATGCCATAAAAACGGTATGTTACTGATACCCAAAATATTTTTAACAAATAAAAGAATAAAAACCCCTTAGGGATAAATTATTAATTCAGAAAAATAAATTAGAAAGCCCTAAGAAATTAAATTTACTGTTTATTCACCAAACATCAGAATATTAAAACCTTATTCCACATAATAAAACCCACAAATGTGTATGTTTAGATTTGGTGAATTTTTGCCTATTTATTGAATGTACTGTTTATTTTTCCGTATCGAGAAGACTACGAGTTCATCGAGGAGCAGGAGTTCTACCCCGAGGTTCCTCCATCACCATTTGCTGATCAAGGCAAGTCATCGACCACCTCTGTTGAAACAGTTGATCATCATTGAGCCCATGTTTTGATAAATTATCGCTATAACTCATAGGTTAATATTGCATTAGTCAAATATCAAAGCCTTACACCTATATTTATTAGATCCCCATCCTTGTGTGCAAACCCAAGCCATGCTTATTGAGCCTTAACTCCTTGTCACTCTACTATAAAATTATTAGCTAGTGCCCAATGTACCGGCACAACTGCTATAGGATAAAAAGAATGAGTCGTAGATAGCTGGATTCTGTATATGAATTTCCCTGTTATTCTCGTCTCTGGACTCTGTTGGAGTTGGCTAGGTTATAAGTATGGTGGGTTCCGGGTGCAAGCTCGGGCATTGGTTTGTCGCACCCGGGGCACTATAAGGACCGGTCTGCGGGATCTGTTGCAAAGCACTTCCGTACCAACCACAAGTCTAATGGGTAAGTCCTAACTGGAAGTATGGAATACTCCGGCTCGATGCACCATAGAGGAGGGGGCAAGGGGCTAGCCTGCGGGTGACTTGTACCGACGAGGCTCAAGGGGGGTATGGTGGGGCTCCGATGCGTCGGGACACCATATGAAACCCATAAGAGGGTGCTGTTGAGTCGGGGAGGACTATATGGAAGGTTTTGGCACAAGTTCCCGTGGAATGGGTCATCTCGTTACACTTTGGTGTATGTGATGAGTGTGTGCCTTGTGGGTACAGTGGTACATCTCTGATCAGAGTAAAATCAATCTTTTCGAAAAGCCGAGCCCACGGTCAAGGGCGGGTTGTGTGACTACTCGCAGTTAGTTTACTATTGTTTGAATGGTTGAGTTATTCATGGCATGTAAGGACTGTTGAGCGAGGTGGGGCTGACTGTACCCCTCGAGTTAGAAGATGATGATGCATACACATGTTTACGTTTCAGTACTAATAAATTGTTCACATTAAATTGCTTTACAAATTACTCGCTTCCGCAAAATTAGCCACTATCTCCCTTGTTATTACCTTGCATAATATTTGCATTCGGTGGCTTGCTGAGTACCCCTGTACTCACCCCGTTGACTTACAACATCAGAGCTCGTCTACTACGAGGAGGATGCAGGTCTGGAGTAGCGACCCAGTCAAGGCGAGACTGGAAGGAGGTGTTCATCTAGGACCCTTATTTTATTAGTTTCTCTTCACCTTTATTCACTTTTGTATTAATGCGGTCTATGAACCGTGAATGATTGCCCGTATTGTACGTGGTCGCATGATGAACGTCTTGTTTTATTGATTTTCTATGGAATTTCAATAAAGTCCTGATTTATTAAATCGAGGCGCGACACCTTGTCATTTGCACTGGCTTCCCTTTCGCTGACTTGATCAACACGTTGTCTTGATCATCAGTTCGTCCATGTCTTGCCTCATCTCTATACGTATGCATGAGATCACCTTCAACTTCCCTTGGCATCCTTGACTATCTGGCATCAGACTCCCTGCCTGACCCTGATCACCCGCCATTGACAGTTGACAAGCATCTCAACCCTACACACATGAGACAAGCAAAACACACAACTCCATACAACCCATACCATAACTCACACAATCAGATGGATTAGCCAAACAATCTTGTCAATCACTCATCATCAAGATAAAACCACAGTGCAAGCCTCACTTGGTTTCTCAGCATCGACGACAAATGAAGTAGACAACCCCTTAATCTAAGACTTAGTGTGGGCGAACCGCTTGAAGCATTGCTGAAGGGTCTCTCCGGGCTGTTGCTTCACCTGAAAAAGGCTCCCCGTAGACACTGGGCCACAAAGGTCCCTTGAAAATTGCTTACAAACCTTTTCTTATCTGCTCCCATGACTTGATCATTCTAGGCTTTAAGGACCAAAACCACCAAAGAGCCACCCCTTTGAGTGCAAAGGGGAAACACTTTGCCATTGTGTCTCAGACCCCTCCATTGGCTTCTATTGCAAGTACATAAGAGCAGGCGAACTCTTCGGGGTCATCTTCTCCGGAGTACTTGTGCAGCTTTGAAGCTCGGAACTTAGGATCGAAGCGCACCCTTTGAAGATCGGGATGCAGCGAGGATTCTTCGTCGAAGGAGGCATTTTCAGCGCCCCTCCAAATCGGGATGCGGTCTACGAACCATGAATGATTGCCGTATTGTACGTGGTCGCATGATGAACGTCTTGTTTTATTTATTTTCTATGGAATTTCAATAAAGTCCTGATTTATTAAATCGGGGCGCGACAAGATGGTATCAGAGCCGACTTGACTGTAGGAAGCCAAACAGACCTGACCTTAGGACTTATACTTACTATATTTTCTTACAAACACTACTTATCCTCTCATCTTCCGAGATTTTCACAAAAATTTTCTCTCTTTTGTAGATGCCGGTCCATACCATGAGCGGGACTCTTCGTGATGAGGCCGGATTCATCCGCGAGCTTTGTGTGCTCGTCGACTTTTGGGGGTTTCCCCATGAGCCCGCGTTCCACGGGATCTTTCCCGATGCGAACGAGAGCTACTGCGAGGTCACGGTTGTAATCCGCCCCTCCTCCACGCAGCCACCCTTTTACACCCATGGAGTTGGAGGACCTTCATTCGTGGTGGCTAGCCAGCGAGCAGCTCTTCAGTCCCTCGCCGAGCTCCGACTGGTATACGACTGCCACCTCCGCGACACCGTCTACTGCTTCATGCCCATGCGCACACCCGGGAGTCACCGCAGCATCTACATCAGCCCCCTCACGCAGAGCAACTCCGCCATCACCCGCACGATGAGACTCTTGGAGGCCATGGACAACCTCCACACAGAGGCCGTCCTCGACGCAGACAGCCAGCACAACACCATCGACTTCTACCGCCACACTTCTAAGAACCTGACCCGTGAGAATGCCGAGCTCCGTCGACAGCTTGAGCAGAACCCCCTGTTGACCCTCGAGGTGGAGGAATTGAGGCGCCAGAACGAGATCCTACGCCAGGGCGCCATGGTCCACACCCAGCTCCGCCAACAGCTCAAAGAATTGAAGAAGGACCTTGAGGAGATCGCGCCTCTTCCGCCTCGCAAGAAGAAACCCCTTCGGATCCCTACCGTGAGGCCCAAGAGGATCTCCCGCAGTGCACCACCTACCGGACCATCCAGCTCCTCGACCCCGACCAGCTCCCACGAGCCCGAGATTGAGCCGTCCCCCGAGCTACCCTAGACGTAGTTTACGATTGATTGTTTTTATTTTTTCTTGCTTGTATTACCATTCATGTCAAAACATAAGGCATGAATGAAGAAATAAATAAATGTAACCGCAAGAACGGTATCATTTGAAATAAAACATAAAGAGTTCTCTAAAATAAATGTTGTCTACTTTGAAAACTCCAGGATGACCAACACTCAGGGTTCCGACGCTCCCCAGAATGGAGGAGAGAGTGGCAACTTGCCACAATGGGGAGCCACTGGACAAAGGCAAGCCTCAATCGCTAATCACCCTATAGTGGCCGAAATGATGGCCACCCAAAACCAGCTAGTCACTGCTCTGTTGAACCAGATGCAACAACAGCAACAGCAGATGCAGGAGCAGCAGGCTCAGTTCTTCCGCCTCCACCAATAGCCCGAGCTGCATCATCTCGCCGCACCAGCTCCCGTTCCCACCTCCCAGCTCTCGGAGTTCCTCCGAGTTCGCCCGCCGACCTTCTCAAGCACCACCAACCCCATGGAGGCTGGGGATTGGTTGAGGACCATTGAGAAGAAGCTCGATCTGCTGACCTGCACTGAGCAGGAGAAGGTGGCCTTCGCCACCCACCAACTCCATGGTCCCGCCGCAGAATGGTGGGACAATCTTCGTGAGACCCTGCCAGAGGGACACGCCCACACTTGGGCGGAGTTCTCGGCCGCTTTCCGTGCCGCTCACATCCCCGACGACATTATCGCGCAGAAACAACAAGAGTTCAGAGACCTGCAGCAGGGAAGCAGGTCCGTGACCGAGTATCTGCACGAGTTCAACCGCCTGGCCCGATACACACCTGAGGAGGTTCGTACGGATGCAGCCAGACAGGCCAAGTTCCTCCGGGGACTGAAGGATGAGTTGTCCCTACAACTCATCTCTGGAGATTTCGCCAACTTTCAAAAGTTGGTGAACAAAGCTATTATGCAAGAGACCCAACAGAATAGGGTGGACCTGAAGAAGAAGAGGATGATTGCCTTCAGGCAGAACCAAGGCATGGCACAGAGGCCCCGATTCACCCCTCCTCCACCAGCACCGCAGTACCACCCCCGCCCAGTGTATCGTCCAGCACCACCTGCCGCCAATGCCGGGGCCGGACAACCTCGCCCCACTCCCGCCGCACCAGCCGCCCCAGCTGCCCCGGCCAAGAAGCCGGAGATTCTGAGAGACAGGCACGGCAAGCCTGTGGTATGCTTCAACTGCCGCCAGGAGGGGCACTACTCCCATCAGTGCCCTCATCCCAAGCGTACTCAAGGCGTCTCTTCAAATCCCGTCGTTCGCGCCAAAGTCAACCACGTCACCGCCGAAGAAGCCCAGGCCGCACCGGAAATAGTCATGGGTAAGTTTATGGTTCATTCATCACTTGCAATGGTATTATTTGACACCGGAGCTACACACTCCTTTATATCAACTGCTTTTGTGGAAAGAAATGCCCTGGACATAAGCGAACTACCCAGACCAGTGTTGATAGCTACCCCGGGCAAGCAAACCCTCGCCTATTCTTTTAGTCCAAGGGTATGGGTAGATATACAAGGCACGATATTTTGGGCCGACCTCATTCTAATAGAATGTCAAGGTTTGGATCTCATTCTAGGGATGGATTGGCTAAATAAACATCAAGGAGTGATAGAATGTGCCCAGAGAAAAGTGACTGTGACTAATGAAGACGGGACTATCGTCACATTCCAGATGCCAAGCATGAAGACCGGAAGGACGAGACTACATCAGATTACCTTGGAGGAGATACCAGTAGTCAGTGAATACCCAGACGTATTCCTAGAGGATTTACCAGGGATGTCACCCAAGAGGGACATCAAGTTCAGGATTGACTTGGTGCCCGGAACCACCCCTATTTATAAGCGACCATATCGGATGGCCGCTAATGAGTTAGCTGAAATGAAGCAGCAATTGGAGGATCTCGAAAGGAAATGTTACATCAGACCTAGCACGTCGCCATGGGGTGCCCCTGTCATCTTCGTCGAGAAGAAAGAAGACAAGGCAAAGCGTATGTGTGTGGATTATCGCGCTTTGAATGAAGTAACCATCAAGAATAAGTACCCATTGCCTTGGATCGACGATCTCTTCGACCAGCTAAAAGGAGCTACAGTATTCTCGAAGATCGACTTGCGTTCTGGTTATCATCAGTTAAGGATTCGAGAAGAAGATATACCCAAGACGGCCTTTACCACCCGTTATGGATTGTACGAGTGTACGATTATGTCCTTTGGATTGACCAACGCCCCTGCATTCTTCATGAACATGATGAATAAGGTGTTCATGGAATATTTGGATAAATTCATCGTAGTCTTCATAGACGACATCCTCATTTATTCCAAGGACCAGAAAGAGCACGAGGTTCACCTTCGGTTAACCTTAGGCAAGTTAAGGGAACATCAGTTATATGCAGCAAGTGTAAATTTTGGACAACGAAAGTAAAGTTCCTTGGACACATTATCTCTGCACAAGGCATTGCAGTAGATCTTGCCACCGTAGAAGCAGTTACGGATTGGTTGCCACCCACAAACGTATCTGAGATACAAAGTTTTCTGGGTTTGGCCGGATATTATCGGAGATTTATTGAGAATTTTTCCAAGATAGCCAAGCCAATGACCAAGTTGTTGCAGAAAGGAGAGAAGTATGAATGGACTCCCGAATGCGAGGAAAGTTTCCGCACTCTCAAGACCCGTTTGGTATCTGCACCCATACTAACCCTACCCGATATCCGTAAAGACTTCCATGTCTATTGCGACGCATCTCGCCAAGGATTGGGATGTGTTCTTATGCAAGATGGAAAAGTTATCTCTTATGCCTCCCGTCAGTTGAGACCTCATGAGTTGAACTACCCGACCCACGATTTGGAATTAGCCGTTGTGGTACACGCCCTTAAGATTTGGAGGCACTATTTGGTCGGAAATCGCTGTGAGATCTTTACGGATCACAAGAGTTTGAAGTACATCTTCACCCAGCCAGATCTTAACCTGAGGCAAAGACGATGGTTGGAACTAATAAAGGACTATGACTTAGGTATTCACTACCACCCCAAAAAAGCAAATGTGGTAGCTGATGCATTAAGTCGCAAGGGATATTGCACAGCCATGATGATTCAAGAACACGCACCCTTGTTATGTAGAGAGATGGAAAAGTTGAATCTTGGATTAACCACAGGAGCATATCTAGCCACCTTGGAGACCCAACCGGTCCTGTTCGAGCAAATCCGCGAAGCTCAACTGGAAGACCCGGATATAGCTGCCATTAGGAAGAACATGAGACAAGGAAAAGCCCCAGGATTTTCAGAGGACGAGAACGACACCATATGGTTTGGAACCCGGATATGTGTACCGGATAAGCCAGAGATAAAGATCCTTATCCTGAGAGAAGCCCACGAGACGTTGTACTCCATCCATCCCGGCAGTACCAAGATGTACCAGGACCTGAAGGAACGTTATTGGTGGGTCAGCATGAAAAGAGAGATTGCACAGTTTGTCGCCGAATGTGACACCTGCAGAAGAGTAAAAGCTGAACATCAGAGACCTGCAGGATTGATACAGCCACTTAAAGTGCCTGAATGGAAGTGGGAAGAGATCGGTATGGATTTCATCACCGGACTACCAAAAACCCAACTTGGGTATGATTCTATTTGGGTGATCATCGATCGGCTTACGAAAGTAGCGCATTTCATAGCGGTCAAGACGACCTTTAGTGGCCCTAAGCTTGCAGAACTATACATGGCCCGGATCGTATGTCTTCATGGAGTGCCCAAGAAGATAGTATCCGACAGAGGAAGTCAGTTTACCTCTCGTTTCTGGAAGAACCTTCAAGAGGAGATGGGCACGAGATTGAATTTCAGTACCACCTACCACCCTCAGACAAATGGACAAACAGAGAGGGTGAATCAGATATTGGAGGATATGCTTCGGGCATGTGTCTTGGATTTTGGAGCCACTTGGGACAAGAGCTTGCCGTACGCTGAGTTTTCATACAACAACAGCTATCAAGCCAGCCTTCAGATGTCTCCTTTTGAAGCCCTATATGGACGTAAGTGCAGGACGCCTCTACTTTGGGACCAAACTGGTGAATCCCAAGTATTCGGAACAGACATTCTTCGTGAAGCTAAAGAGAAGGTACGGATCATCAGAGACCGACTCAAGACAGCCCAATCACGACAGAAGAGCTACGCAGACAATCGTCGCCGAGACCTAGCCTTTGAAGAAGGAGATCATGTTTACCTTCGAGTTACGCCTCTCCGTGGTACTCAACGGTTTAACATGAGAGGAAAGTTGGCCCCTCGATATGTTGGACCATTTCCCATTGTTCGACGCCAAGGTGAAGTTGCATATCAGTTGGAATTACCACCCTCATTGGCTGGAGTACATGACGTATTTCACGTATCCCAACTCAAGAAGTGTCTGCGCGTTCCGACAGATCAAGTGGACCTACAGCAGTTGGATGTTCAAGAGGATCTGACCTATGTGGAAAAGCCTGTTAAGATATTGGAAGTCAAAGAAAGGATCACCCGGAGTCGGGTCATCCGCTTCTGCAAAGTGCAGTGGAGCAATCATCCGGTAGAGGAAGCTACATGGGAAAAAGAAGATGAACTCAAGGCACAGCATCCTGAGCTATTCGAGGATTGATCCGAATCTCGAGGACGAGATTCTCTGTAAGGGGGATAGGATTGTAACACCCCAAGAAATAAAAACAAATAAAATAAAAGAAAAATATTATTCAAATCAATTCTGGATTTATTTATTAGAGAAAAATCCTAAAAGAATCCAAATAAAGCCAAACAGGGAGAAATATGCAAAATATGGACCTGAAAATTTTATGAGATAAACTAGAGGCCAAAATATAATTTTAGGAATTTTTACAAATTTTTATCAACAGTGATTCAACCCTTAATCAAATATATGAATTACTGGATTTATTTTAAATCAGAAAAGAATTAAAAATCAAAACGGGCCTCAACCCTCAAAGCACCCGAGCCCGGCCCAATCCAAGCCATGAGCCGCTGACATGTGGGACCCGCCTGTCGGCGCGTTCCCCCGCTTCCCTCTCTCCCACCGCGCCCCTCCTGACCCCACATGGCAGTCTCACACCTCCGCCTCCCTCTCTCTGACAGTCGTGGCCCGCCTGTCGGCCCTTCCTTTTCCGTTTCGCCCGCTGACAGGTGGGGGCCACCTGTCAGGTGCTTCGTCTCCGATGGAAGGGGATCACCCCCTTCCTTTCTCCCAGCGATCACCTTCTGTTCCTCGCCGCCGGCCGCCCGCGATCGCCCGGATCACACCCGGATCACCTTCCCCGCACGCCACCGCCTCCTTTCCATCCATGGCAACGCGTTTTCGCGCTTAAGGAAAGCTAACCGAAGCTTGGAAAGACCTCGCCGGAGTTCTAGGGAACCCTTCGGTTTCTTGCCATCCCGACCGCCGGCGACCCCCTATATAAACCCCTCCGGCCTCCGCACTCAGCCCACACCAGCAGAACCCTCCCCGAGCGAAAACAGAGCGTTGTCGCCCTCTTTTTCGACCTTCGGCTC
Source organism: Zizania palustris (assembly GCA_019279435.1). Taxonomy (NCBI): domain Eukaryota; kingdom Viridiplantae; phylum Streptophyta; class Magnoliopsida; order Poales; family Poaceae; genus Zizania; species Zizania palustris. Next base: position 78,520,981 of record JAAALK010000287.1, on the reverse strand, counting down.
TGCTTCGCCTCCGGCGAATTTTCAAGGCGACGCTTGGGGCCTTCCATGTTATAGTCAGCCAACTCGATTTTATCAGGTACCAGAGTTTGGATCCCTGTTAATCATTAATCTACCCATCTCCTCCCGGATAGCAGCTTGAAGAATTTGTTACAAATGGTGGAGGTGGAATGTTCTGAATACTTTTAGGGTCTTGCTAATCGTCCAAGCTCTAGGGGAATAATCTCTTTCTTATTTATTTCTTATTTATTTCCCATGACGACTAGGAACGGGAAAACTTATTGGAATAGAAGCTCTTCGGGAAGAGTAGCGGGTGCCATCAAACCCTGCTTGTGACATAGACTTGCTTCTTTTCTGGTCAATCAAGATCTCCGCCCGCCCAACAAACTCTCTAAAGCACACGTCGGTTTCGGCAATATTCCACCACTTTGGATGGTAAGCAAGAGTTTCGAGAATCACCTAAACCACCTACTTAAATTAGCAAGACTGCGGTTGATCTTTATGGCATTAATGTGTAGAGAATATTATTCTGGATTTAACAAAATTTGAATGGTGAAATTTGGAGTTAAAATGAGCAAGATATGAATTTTTGAAGTTTAAACTATTTTCTGAATTTTATTTAAAACCAGAAAATGGGCTCTGGTCCACGGTGAGCCAGGCCCACGGTGGACCGCGCCACTGTGCGCGTGGACCGGATCAACCAGATCCGTTGGATCCAGATCCGGCGGCCAAGCGCGAGGCGGGATCCCTTAAATGAAAACGGACGGCCAGGATTAGATCGGATCCTAGCCCTCTTAGCCCTAGCCATCACCACCGTCGGATCCGTCATCGCCCTCCCTTTACCGGCATCCACTCGGTTGGCCGCGACACCGCCGGATCCTCGTCGCCGTCAAGCACCCGAACCCTCTCTGTCGTCTACGCTCGCCGCCGGTCACCTCCCGGCCCCCATCATCGCCACCGAAGGTACTGTCAGGACCCCCTTCACCTCCGCATTCCATTTTGGCCCTAGCTAGACCCCCTAGGCCCTCGTCGCCGCCGTCGTAGCCGCACCCGAGCCCGCCGTCGCCGGAGACGAAGGGGGTACGTACCCCTTACGCCCGTGCCGTGCCGGAAGGCATCATGGCCGTCCGATCGTGATCGAAGGGCTACGATTAAATCCCTTCGGGATTTAATCCAGGCCCTCAGATCTGATCGAAGGGGTACGGTGCCATCTCGGCCGTTGATCATAACTTAAACCCCCGGCGTAATCTGGTGCGTCCACGTCATACCGTTTCGCCCGATCTAATCCTGGCCGTCCGTTTTCATTTAAGGGATCCCGCCTCGCGCTTGGCCGCCGGATCTGGATCCAACGGATCTGGTTGATCCGGTCCACACGCACAGTGGCGCGGTCCACCGTGGTCCTGGCTCACCGTGGACCAGAGCCCATTTTCTGGTTTTAAATAAAATTCAGAAAATAGTTTAAACTTCAAAAATTCATATCTTGCTCATTTTAACTCCAAATTTCACCATTCAAATTTTGTTAAATCCAGAATAATATTCTCTACACATTAATGCCATAAAAACAGTATGTTACTGATACCCAAAATATTTTTAACAAATAAAAGAATAAAAACCCCTTAGGGATAAATTATTAATTCAGAAAAATAAATTAGAAAGCCCTAAGAAATTAAATTTACTGTTTATTCACCAAACATCAGAATATTAAAACCTTATTCCACATAATAAAACCCACAAATGTGTATGTTTAGATTTGGTGAATTTTTGCCTGTTTATTGAATGTACTGTTTATTTTTCCGTATCGAGAAGACTACGAGTTCATCGAGGAGCAGGAGTTCTACCCCGAGGTTCCTCCATCACCATTTGCTGATCAAGGCAAGTCATCGACCACCTCTGTTGAAACAGTTGATCATCATTGAGCCCATGTTTTGATAAATTATCGCTATAACTCATAGGTTAATATTGCATTAGTCAAATATCAAAGCCTTACACTTATATTTATTAGATCCCCGTCCTTGTGTGCAAACCCAAGCCATGCTTATTGAGCCTTAACTCCTTGTCACTCTACTATAAAATTATTAGCTAGTGCCCAATGTACCGGCACAACTGCTATAGGATAAAAAGAATGAGTCGTAGATAGCTGGATTCTGTATATGAATTTCCCTGTTATTCTCGTCTCTGGACTCTGTTGGAGTTGGCTAGGTTATAAGTATGGTGGGTTCCGGGTGCAAGCTCGGGCATTGGTTTGTCGCACCCGGGGCACTATAAGGACCGGTCTGCGGGATCTGTTGCAAAGCACTTCCGTACCAACCACAAGTCTAATGGGTAAGTCCTAACTGGAAGTATGGAATACTCCGGCTCGATGCACCATAGAGGAGGGGGCAAGGGGCTAGCCTGCGGGTGACTTGTACCGACGAGGCTCAAGGGGGGTATGGTGGGGCTCCGATGCGTCGGGACACCATATGAAACCCATAAGAGGGTGCTGTTGAGTCGGGGAGGACTATATGGAAGGTTTTGGCACAAGTTCCCGTGGAATGGGTCATCTCGTTACACTTTGGTGTATGTGATGAGTGTGTGCCTTGTGGGTACAGTGGTACATCTCTGATCAGAGTAAAATCAATCTTTTCGAAAAGCCGAGCCCACGGTCAAGGGCGGGTTGTGTGACTACTCGCAGTTAGTTTACTATTGTTTGAATGGTTGAGTTATTCATGGCATGTAAGGACTGTTGAGCGAGGTGGGGCTGACTGTACCCCTCGAGTTAGAAGATGATGATGCATACACATGTTTACGTTTCAGTACTAATAAATTGTTCACATTAAATTGCTTTACAAATTACTCGCTTCCGCAAAATTAGCCACTATCTCCCTTGTTATTACCTTGCATAATATTTGCATTCGGTGGCTTGCTGAGTATCCCTGTACTCACCCCGTTGACTTACAACATCAGAGCCCGTCTACTACGAGGAGGATGCAGGTATGGAGTAGCGACCCAGTCAAGGCGAGACTGGAAGGAGGCGTTCATCTAGGACCCTTATTTTATTAGTTTCTCTTCACCTTTATTCACTTTTGTATTAATGCGGTCTATGAACCATGAATGATTGCCCGTATTGTACGTGGTCGCATGATGAACGTCTTGTTTTATTGATTTTCTATGGAATTTCAATAAAGTCCTGATTTATTAAATCGGGGCGCGACACCTTGTCATTTGCACTGGCTTCCCTTTCGCTGACTTGATCAACACGTTGTCTTGATCATCAGTTCGTCCATGTCTTGCCTCATCTCTATACGTATGCATGAGATCACCTTCAACTTCCCTTGGCATCCTTGACTATCTGGCATCAGACTCCCTGCCTGACCCTGATCACCCGCCATTGACAGTTGACAAGCATCTCAACCCTACACACATGAGACAAGCAAAACACACAACTCCATACAACCCATACCATAACTCACACAATCAGATGGATTAGCCAAACAATCTTGTCAATCACTCATCATCAAGATAAAACCACAGTGCAAGCCTCACTTGGTTTCTCAGCATCGACGACAAATGAAGTAGACAACCCCTTAATCTAAGACTTGGTGTGGGCGAACCGCTTGAAGCATTGCTGAAGGGTCTCTCCGGGCTGTTGCTTCACCTGAAAAAGGCTCCCCGTAGACACTGGGCCACAAAGGTCCCTTGAAAATTGCTTACAAACCTTTTCTTATCTGCTCCCATGACTTGATCATTCTAGGCTTTAAGGACCAAAACCACCAAAGAGCCACCCCTTTGAGTGCAAAGGGGAAACACTTTGCCATTGTGTCTCAGACCCCTCCATTGGCTTCTATTGCAAGTACATAAGAGCAGGCGAACTCTTCGGGGTCGTCTTCTCCGGAGTACTTGTGCAGCTTTGAAGCTCGGAACTTAGGATCGAAGCGCACCCTTTGAAGATCGGGATGCAGCGAGGATTCTTCGTCAAAGGAGGCATTTTCAGCGCCCCTCCAAATCTTGGGGCTTTGGGAAGTTGGACGGTATCCGCGTCTTGAGGCGTCTCCAGAACTTGGGGGTTAGGTTGTGGGCGAAGCGTAACAGCAGCTTCTTGCCTCCAACGGTATACCTCCGCTTGAAGCTGGGCCATCTCGGCGGCCATATTGTCGGGATGGCTTCCATTTCCTCCGGACGGGCCCTCTAGGTCTTGAGAGCCGATGAAGTCGGTATGGAGCACGGTCGGAACTGCAGGTGGACCTCCCAAAGCTCAGAGGTGAACGGTCACTCTAGGAGTCGGAGGTCGAGGGACCACGGAGGGTACCGCGGCTTCCGTTATATTTGGAGATCCTGATCCAGAGGTCCTAGGGGACCTCCGAAGGGGACCTGCGCCTTTGCTTGAGGCATGGCTTCGGAGATGGATTGGTAGAGACGCTAGCTTTTGTACTAGGGTCCCCACGGATGGCGCCAACTGTTGGCGTAAAAGATTACGTTAACAGGTTTTAGTAAACTCGAAAGGTTAACTATCAAAGTGTTTGCGAAGTATTTGTTGCAGACTATTCCAAGCCTCCGAATAGGATAATAGCTCGAGACAATTTGAAGTGTGTATTGAATACCAGAATATTAGATGCCCCTTACATGACGAGGAGAGGGGTATTTATAGACAAGATACATTAGAAAAAGACCTTTTTACCCTCTAATTACAACCGACCTATTGGATACTATTTAGTATTCTTCGTAGGGTTAAAAGGGTAAAAGTCCGAGTCAGCAGTAAGAAGGTAATCTTTCCATTCTTGCTGGCAGTGCTCCTTCTAGTGAAGGTACTTTGGGAGTCTCTTTCATGCCGAAGTCTTTATTAAAAACCTCCGTCTTGGAATGCTCCGGAGGTAGCGGAGCCTCGATGGCTGTTAGGACCTTCGTAGTTCATGACTTCCAGCTTCCTTTATCTTCACATAGTGTTGATACAGAGATCTTGAATGATGCTAAGGATGAAGTAGTTCCCCCCAACAGGGGTGTTCGCCCCCTTTATATACGGGGGAAGTCGACTTGTCATGGGTCGACTGGTGCCACGTGGCGGCTAGTCAGCGGTTGAACGGCCGACTGGCACTAACGTGGCATAAGTTGGCTCAAAATAGTCGTTGTGCTAGGGAATCTGACCACGTGGCGGCCAGTCAGCTGATTGACGCTGACGTGGAAGTAGTCGGCTGACCAAGGGTCGACTGGTCGTCACACTAGCGGCAGTCGGCCCATGAAGAGCCGATTGTTACTTATTTTTGAAATTTTTTTAAACGGCTATACAAATTTGAAATTTTATTTAAAAAATTATTTAAAAAACACATTGCCAATTTAAGCTGCAATATTATTAACTGTTTTGAATTGATTAGTTAGTATAAAAGGGGTGTTTGGTTTCATGGACTAAAATTCAGTCCGTGTCATATCACATGTTTGGATATCAAATTAAAGGACTTATTATAAACTAATTATAAAAACAATTGTAGAATCGGAGGATAATTCGTGAGACGAATTTATTAAGCCTAATTAATCTATGATTAGCAAATATTTATTGTAGCATCACATTGTCAAATCATGACGTAATTAGTTATTAAATTCGTCTCACAAATAATCCACCGATTATAAATAAGTTTTGTAAATAATTTACATTTAATACTCTAAAATAGTATCTAAACTTTCCATGTGATAGGGACTTAGTCCCTCGAATCAAACACCCTAAGACTGTAGAAATACGTGCGTACTGTATTCAAGTGCACCGCGTGATTAGGATCGGTTGCTGCGATTTTCTATGATAATTGCAGGTGTTTGGTGCTTGTTCCCGCACGATTAGGGCATCTTCACTCAATAATTGCATCATTGATAATTGCGTTGATTGTGATTAATTAGTCGCTGTCCAGCAGTCATAAGCTTAATTGTACACAGTTGGCTTACGGAGCAACTGCATTATTCTTTTCGATCCGGATTTGTTGCTCGATACCCTGTGACATGTGTCGACTTCACAACTACCCAGACAATCTCTCATTCAAAATGATTATTTGACGAATCAAATTCAACGGTAAATTTATTTGACTAGATAGCTAGATTCTAATTTATATAAGAGAAGATAGTGACGTGAAATATATTATGTGTTGGGGGAAAATATCTCATCTTCGGGGTTATTGCCGAAGCAGCATAAAGGCAGTCAACACGTTCGAAGATTGTCCGAAGACCATCTTCGAAGATGCCCAGAACCTCGTTCGAAGCCCGAAGACAGGCACTAGTTCGAAGTATGTCTTCGAACCAAAGCCCTTCAGGATCTTTTCTGCCAGCTAAGATGGAAGACTTATCTTCTATCCTATTAGATTAGTCTTTTACCATTTTAGCCCTATTAAGGAAACCGAATAGTTTCCTTAATGTCGGTTGTAATAGAGGGGTAAATAGGTCTTTTCCTTAATGTTTAGGCCTATAAATACCCCCCATTTCACCCTGTAATAGGGACCGATTACAAGTTATTCAATACACACTTTCGAACTATTCTAAGCTATTATCCTTTCGGAGGCTTAGAACAGTTTGCTTCGCAAACACTTCGTTTGTTAGTTTCTTTTCTACAGAAACCTGTTAGCGTAATCTTTTACGCCAACAGTTGGCGCCGTCCGTGGGGAACCTAGTCCAAAAAACTTCGTTCTCTACCAACTTCTTACATCATGCCTCCTAAGCGGAGCGCACCTCGCAATCCCACTCGGAGGTCCTCTCGGATCTCCGGAGAGATACCCTTCGACACAGTCGAAGTCGGAGGGTCTTCGACTATCCCTCCACCTCAAACTCCGCAAGGGGCTTCTATCCCTCGAGGATACGAAACCTCTCCGCCAACCCCTTCCATACTCCGACCGCCCGGAGCCACTCCGCCACCCTCCATTCCGATTCGAACTGATCACACCAGTTCTCAAGACCCGGAAGGTCCTTCCGGAGGAGATGAAGATAGCCTCGGAGATATGGCCACTCAAATGGCCAATCTTCAAGCCGAGGTAGCGAGGTGGCGACAAGAGGCTGTGAACAGACTTCGCTCTCAAGCCACCCCAGCTATCCCCGAAGTGCCCGAAGACGACGATCTTGATTATCCCGAAGCCCCGGAGAACGCCTCTTACGACAATGAATCTCCGTTGCATCCTGAGCTTCAGAAGGTTCGCTTCAATCCGAAGTTCAAAACTTCGAAGCTTTGCAAGTATGCCGGAGACGAAGATCCCAGTGAGTTTGTGCGTTCTTATGCCCTAGCGATCGAGGCTAGCGGCGGAGACAGAGAGACTATGGCGAAGTGCTTCCCATTAGCTCTTCAAGGAGTGGCGTTGAGATGGTTCTGGTCTTTAAAACCAGGATCAATCATTTCCTGGTCACAGTTGAAGAGGAAGTTCATAAGTAACTTTCAGGGCACCTTCGTGCCCCCCATGTCAACAGGGAGCCTTTTCCAAGTGAAGCAACTCCCCGGAGAAACATTGAGAAAGTACTTCAAGCGCTTCGCTCACACGAAGTCGCAAATCCGGGGGCTGTCTACATCCTCAGTGGTTGATGCGGCTCGGGAAGGCGTCAGTCATAAAGGCCTTCTGGATAAATTGCATCGGAAGAGCATCACCACAGTATCACAGTTGATGTCGTACTTCGAGGAGTACTCGAAGTCAGAAGAAGGTTGGCTTCGGAGGACTACTGCTACTTCGACAGTATTGACAGAAGTTAAAGCAGAGGTGAAGACTTCGGCACAGCCGCAAGAACCAGTCTTCGAAGTGCAACATGATAGAAGAAGAGGGCAAAAGCACCCTCGCTCTGAAGTCTTAAACATTGCACCCCCACAGAAGTTTGCACCAAGAGCTCCACAGTCTGCGGGGAACAAGTCCAGCGGTTGGAGGCCGCCAGGGAAAACGGCTGGCAAAGGCCAGACCCTTTTTTGCTGTATTCATGGAGAGAATCGAAGCCATGCAACTGACACCTGCAAGGCTATTCTTACCCTTCGGGGAGAATACTTGGAGAGAACTTCGGGTCGAGGTAGTACCGACCGAAGTCCAGCAGCAGCAGTGCGCCCGGAGCCGGTCCAGGCTGTGGCGCGGATAGAAAATTTTGATGCTGCAAGGCACCCTCCGGTGGCCAATGTTATGCCACCTCCGAAGCAAGAGGAAGGGCAAGATAGAGGGAAGAGAGTAGTTCTCCCTATCTCCGGAGGAGGTACCCTCGGAAGCATGTCCAAGAGACAGCGAAGAGAGTACGTTCGAGAAGTAGGCCACATTGGGACTTCGTCATCTGCAGCTGCAATGCCGGAGTGGTCTCATGTTCCAATATCTTTCTCTGCGGAGGATGCAGCTGGTATCAAGTTCCCGCATGCAGATCCATTGGTTATTACTGCTGATATTGCAGGGACTGAAGTCCGAAGGGTGCTAATTGACGGAGGTAGCTCGGCAGATATCATATTTGTACAAGCCTTCGATCAGTTATGCATTTCCCGGAAGCATCTCCTCCCAGCGGCTCGTCCTCTGCAAGGCTTCGCAGGACCTCCGCTTGATGCACTCGGCCAGATAGGCCTGGAAGTAACCTTCGGAGAAGGTTTACTAGCCCGAACTGAAGAAGTTATCTTTGATGTGGTAGATGCCCCGTATGCTTATAATGTCATCTTCGGACGGGGCATGTTGAATCAGTTCGGAGCTGTGGCGCATCACAACTACTTGTGCATAAAGATGCCCACACAAGCAGGGGTCCTGACAGTCTTCGGAGATCAAGCCATGGCTCGGAGGCAGAATATGGTCATGGTCCTCCTCTTGATCCGAGGCAAGTAAACAGTGTCCAAGATAATGGAGAAATTTTTTCAGCCTCCTCCGAAGCTTCGAAAAAGTCATTTCCAAGACCAAGTCCCGAAGGAGAGATTGCAACGAAGGTCATTGTCAAAAATGGTAAAGAATACACCTTTCAATTTGGTAAAGATTTACCTCCCGAAGTTGCAACTTCCTTGGAAAAGGTCGTAGAAGAAAATTTGGATGTCTTCGCTTGGTCTGACGAAGATATCACCGGAGTCGATCGGGATATTATTGAACACAGCTTGCTTGTAAACCCGAAGGCCCGGCCTGTTCGACAAGGGCTCCGGAAGATGTCCGCAGAGAGAGCTGCTCTAGCTAAGGACGAAGTTGAAAAACTGTTGAAGGCTGGGATTATCAGAGAAGTGGCCCATACAGAATGGTTAGCCAACCCAGTCTTCGTCAGGAAGAAGTCCTCCGGAAAGTGGCGCATGTGCATTGATTTCACATCTTTGAATAAAGCGTGCCCACGTGACCCCTACCCCATGCCCCGAATTGATCAACTAGTTGACTCCACTGCAGGTTCGGAGTTACTAAGCTTCCTCGACGCGTATTCCGGTTATCATCAAATATGGTTGAAGCGCGAAGATGAAATCAAGACGAGCTTTGTAACTCCTTCGGGAGTCTTCTGCTATGTAAGAATGCCCTTCGGCCTAAGAAATGCCGGGGCTACTTTTTCAAGATTAGTTGCTAAGGCTCTAGGTCATCAACTAGGTCGCAATGTGGAGGCCTATATGGATGATATTGTAATAAAGAGTGCTTTAAAGCACCAACATAGCCTAGACTTAGCAGAAACATTCAATAGCCTTCGGGCATGTGGGATCCGTCTTAACCCCGAAAAATGTATATTCGGAGCTAAGGCTGGAAAGTTGTTAGGGTACTTAGTTTCAAGCAGGGGAATTGAAGCTAGCCCTAGTCAAATAACTGCGCTGCAGAAGATGGCTCCTCCGGAGAATTTAAAGCAAGTGCAAAAGCTGACCGGACGTCTGGCCGCACTTAGCAGGTTTTTATCAAGGTCTGCGGAGAGGAGCTTGCCAATCTTTAAAGCTTTGAAAGGGTCCGAAGATTTTGCATGGACACCGGAGTGTCAGAAAAGCTTCGAAGATATTAAAGATTATCTCAGCAATCTTGCTACACTTACGGTGCCTATTGCGGACGAAACCCTACTTCTGTATCTTGCAGCTACAGGCTCAGCTGTCAGCGCAGTCCTTGTCAGAGAAGCGGATATCAATGGGAAGTTGGTCCAAAATCCTGTCTATTTTGTATCCGAAGCATTGTCAGGAGCGAAGACAAGATACTCCGAACTTGAGAAGTTCGTTTATGCTCTGATAATGGCTTCGAGGAAGCTAAGACATTATTTTTTGGCTCATAATGTAATTGTACCAACTTCGTATCCTTTAGGAGATATGCTCCGAAGCAAAGATTCCACTGGAAGGATTGGAAAGTGGGCAGTAGAACTAGCACCCTTCGGCATATCTTTCCTGGCAAGGACAGCTATCAAATCTCAAGTCCTAGCAGACTTCGTAGCAGAGTGGACTCCACCTGCGAAGTTGACTCCGGAGAAATCAGATGACGGAGTTTGGACTATTTACTCCGATGGGGCTTTCCAAGCATCCGGAGCAGGCATTGGGGCAGTATTGATTTCACCATCAGGACAAAGAGCAATGTACTCCGCAAGACTCAACTTTAAGTCTACCAATAATATAGCGGAGTACGAAGGAATTTTATTGGGACTCCGGAAAGCACGTGCTCTAGGGGCTACAAGGATAATTATAAAAACAGATTCTCAGATAGTAGCATGGCACGTAGACAAAAGTTTTCAAGTCCGACATCCACAGCTTGCAAAGTACTTGGAAGAAATTCGCAAGATCGAAGCACATTTCAAGGGTATTTCCATTCGGAGTATACCAAGAGCTGAAAACGTGCAAGCGGACATTTTAGCGAAGGCTGCTGCCGGAGCTGTGGATGTGCCTGACGAAGCTTTCTATGAGGAGCTCAATATACCTTCGGTGCCACAAGTTGCTTCTGCAGAGATTCTCTGCATTCCTAGTGCAGATTGGAAAGATTCGATCATAGAACTCTTGCAAGGAGGAACAAATTTGCCCGAAGAGCCCCAATTGTCAAGATTAAAGCTCAGAGCAAGAAACTATCAGTTAATCAACGGTATATTATACAAGGCCGGAGTATGTTCCCCTCTACTCCGATGTATATCTCAAGCCGAAGGCCAAGAAATTCTCCGAGAAATTCACAAAGGCCTTTGTGGAAGCCATTTAGCCCCTAGAGCACTGGCAGGAAAAACACTTCGCCAGGGGCTTTATTGGCCCACAATAACAGCTGATGCGGAGAACTTGGTCCGCACTTGTCAAGGATGCCAGTGGATGGGTCGACGGAGTCATCGCCCACCAACAGCTCTTCAAGTCATAGCTCCGGTATGGCCTATGGCCAGATGGGGTATGGATCTAATTGGTCCCTTTCCGTTAGCAAAGGGAAATCTGAAGTTCGCAGTGGTAGCTATTGAATATTTTTCTAAGTGGGTAGAAGCAGAGCCCTTAACAGCTATCACTTCGAACAATGTACAGAAATTCTTCTGGAAGAACATTATTTGCCGGTTCGGAGTGCCTAGATATCTCACAGTTGATAATGGAACACAGTTTGACGCAGAACCCTTCAGGAAGTTTTGCGAAGACTTAGGCATTCAAATATGTTTTGCTGCAGTGAGACATCCTCAGTCGAATGGAGCCGTTGAGCGAGCCAATGGAAATATTTTATCAGGGCTAAATCGAAGAATAGTAGGATTATCAAAGGGACTGTGGACCGAAGAGCTTCCGAAAATTCTCTGTGGTCCATTCGGACTACGCAAACAAGGTCCACAGGTTTTACTCCGTTCAGACTACTATTCGGAGATGAAGCAATGACTCCAACGGAGCTCAAAGGGGGATCATTTCGCAGCACCGAACCAGACATCGAAGAAGAAAGACAAGCTTCGTTAGATCTGTCAGAAGAAACAAGACTTCGAGCTGTAGCTAATTTATCAAAGTATCATCAGCAGACGAAGACTTGGTATGACCCGAAGGTTAAGCTCAGCGAGTTAAGACCGGGTCATCTTGTTCTACGAAGCATTATAGCACCAGGGAAGTTAGGCAATAAATGGGAAGGTCCATATCTAATTGTCCGCTCAGGGCGCCCTGGTTCATTCAAATTAGCTAATTTAGAAGGTGAAGAGTTAGCACATACTTGGCATGCGGAGCACCTAAAGCGATACTTCGCATAAAGGCTCCTTGTAATTCGCTTGTAATCACCTCTAAATTAATAAAGCATACACCCTGTAGTTTGCCTTCCCCTTGACACTCCTAGTTTCCCGAGCGGACGCGCTGGGACGGAAGTCGATCGAGAGGGAAGTGTCATCAAGCTGGGCTGTATTTCCGGACTTCGTACCTATAAAGTCGAAGCCTCCGGTGTGGTGGCTGAAATCCATTCGGAGCCCAAGCTGATACCTTGTAGGCATCCGTAAAAGAGCCAATACCACATTCTACGGAGTCCAAGCTTCGGCTGGTAGACTTCCGTAAAAAGAGCCGAAGGTGGCCAAAATCTGCGGAGTCCAAGCTGCAGCTTGCAGACATCCGTAAAAAGAGCCGAAGGTGGCCAAATTCTGCGAAGTCCAAGCTCCGGCTGGTAGACTTCTGCAAAAAAGAGCCGAAGGTGGCCAAATTCTGCGAAGTCCAAGCTCCGGCTGGTAGACTTCTGCAAAAAAGAGCCGAAGGTGGCCAAATTCTGCGAAGTCCAAGCTCCGGCTGGTAGACTTCTGCAAAAATAGCCGAAGGTGGCTACAATTTCTGCGAAGTCCAAGCTCCGGCTGGTAGACTTCTGCAAAAAACTGCCGAAGGTGGCTAAAGCAAAACAGCATTTAAGCCATGAACTTCGAATGTCTGTTCATATAAGTCCAAAGTGACAAATTTCTTAAGACACTAAAGTGTCCTGGAAGTTATCTCAATTGATTTCTTTCGTGAAGCAAACAAAGGTACCAAGTTACCATTCTTCTGACTACAAAGGTCGAAGACATTTCATAAGATTTCAAAAGATCTTTAAAATGACAGAGGGGCTCCGAACCCCCAAAAAATTGTACTCCGAAGTTTTTTCTTTGCGCATAACCATCTTTGAATGCAGTTCGAAGTTGCTTATACCCAAAGAGGGGCTAGTAAATATGGAGACAATTTTAAATCGGCATTCATTATTGAAATAAATGTGTTTACAGATTACACTATGAAAAATTGGTATCTATACCAAGAAGGAATCGAAGACCTCTTCGGTCTCGAGAGCTAGGGGTGGAACGACTAGTTCCAACATCGGAAGTTCTAAGAACTTTACGTTTAACTCTCTTCCTCCCCTTCGAAGCTCTAAAATCCTTCTGCTCTTGTTGAAGCTCGGCCCAAGTTCGAAGCCGCTCGGGGCTTCTTTCCCAGCTTCTAAGATCTTCAGATCTTTTATTTTGGGCTTCACCTTCGTCTTCGAACCAATTAGTGTCTTCAGAAGACGAGGTGTTTGCGTCAATCTCTTTATCTTCCTCTTTAATGTAAGACAATATGTCTTTGATTACTTCGGGCGCAATAACGCCGGAGTCATCTCGAGGAATAAGAAATCGAGGACGCTTATAACTCTTTAGAAGTTCGAAGGTGTTCCACAGTGAGCGAAGTTCGCTGTTAAGCTCTAACACTTCGATATCTTCCATAAGAGGCAAAGCCTAAAAATATGACAAACAAGACTTTCATTGATAAATATTTACAAGCATCAGCTTTACATAATCAAAAAATCCTAAATAATCCTAAACCTGCGGGTTCGACGGAGGTTGACTGCTCGAAGCTTGGCTCCGAACTTGCTTTTGGCGTTGGCCTTCATCAATCCAAGCCTTGATCGCAGATCGACCTTCGGCTCTCCACGAAGTTTGGAAGGCTCGCCAAGCAGTAGCTACGCCTTCGGAAGGGGTCAGAAGTCTTGCGTCGTCAAAGATGATGGAGCCCTCTGCGCTCGGAGTAATTACTCGGCCCAAATCCTCATAGTAACGAAGTAATCCAAGGGCAGACACTTGTCCGGAGAGTTCTCCATAACGCATGCCTGCCGTCTTCATTTGCTTCGCTGCTCCTTGGATCCTCTTTAACCGGCGCAGCAGAGTCACATTGTCATCCGAAGGTAGTGATCCAGTAGTACCGAAGTACTCCAAGACACCTAACATCTGTTCGATGACCTCCGAAGCCACCTTCTCAGACTTAAGCCTTTCCTCAATAAGCACATCCTTGGCCGAAGTCGTTTCAGCTAAAACTCCGGAGATTCTAGCGTTCTCCGTAGTCAAAGCATTCTTTTGAGTCCGGAGTTGGCCAGCCTCTTCTTGTAGCCTTACAAGTTCGGACCCCTTCGCAGCATCCTCCGTCCGCAGTCTTTCAATCTCCGCTGGAAGCACAATTCTTTCTGCTTCGAGCTCTTTCTTTGCAGCCTCCAAGCTTTGCCTAGCCCTTCGCTCTGCTAGTATTACATTGTCCATCTGAGCTACTCGACCTTCGGAGAAGTTAAAATTTCTTTGAAGAGTTTCGTTCTCTTCCCGAAGTTGAGCAATTTCGTTTTCATTCGACAAAGCCGCAGCGCGGGCTAAGACTGCTTGCTGAGAAAAAAGAAAAACTGGAATAAGAAATTATTCATATATAATTTGCTATTTGGTTCGAAGATGCTTTATACCTGATAAGCTGCTCTTTCCACGGCCAGGTTAAGCTCCGAACCCTTCACTCTACTTAAAAGGGCTACCAGTTCTGTTTCCCCGACTTTGCGACTGGCTTCACCCAAAGGTTTAACCAAAGTCCCAAGTCCGGTTTTCTCCTCCAAAAATGGAGTTATGAGAGGAAGCATTACTGAAGCCTTCTGATCAGCTCTGCTTAGTGAAGGTCCGGAGAGTTCTTCTGAGGCCCTTGGAACTTCTGAAGATGGCCCCCCTCAGTCGATTCACTTTCATCTGTTGACTCAGATGAAGTCGATCCTTGAGCAGGGAGAGGCTCTATGTGTCTTTTTCCTCTTCCAGGCCCCGGTAGAGTAACCTCCGGTTGCGGCTCCGAAGTTGTCGAAGGTCTTTGAATTGTATCTTCGAGGGATACTTCGACAACAGGAGGCTCTGAAAAAACAAAAATATTACACATTGTATAATTTTGCAAAAATTGATAAGAATTATGCAAAATTTACCTTCGACATTCTCTGGAATATCGAGCACCGGACTGATCGGAGGATCAAAAGTGTAGTCCTCATCCGAATCAGCCGCTAAATCTTGGACTGCAGAAGCATCGTCCTGGGGAGTCCTCGTTACTTCTTCGGGAATCGAAGCCATAGTGACTTCGACCCTACCTTCATCCACAGGAACTCCGGCCTGAGTTGTATCTTCTTGAACTACCGAAGTCCTTGGTTGATCAGCATTATCTCCAAACTCCGGTACGTTCGCAGGTACTTCGGCCTCATCTACACCCATAGGGGCTTCGACTTGTTCCTCTTGGGTATCCGGAGCTCTTACTTCTTCGATGTTGGCTTGAGCCTCCGGAATACCTGCAGTATCTTCAATGTGAATACTTCGTTGAGCTACATCTTCATCAATTAATTTCACTAATAAAATACCTTCATACTCTTTAGAACCAGAAAGTGAGGTTCTTGAGCTTGAAGGAACAGGATCCGAAGGTGCGAGATTTTTTGGCTTCCGAGCCACCTTCTTCACCGGAGTCTTTGCTGAACTTGAAGCTCCGGCTTCAGCTACTCTTTTCTTGGGGCCTTTCTCCTGAGGCACCCAATCCATCAGAGGGGGTGGAGTTAACTCCAGCATTCCCCATACTCTGTTAAATCGCTCCCAACTTCTGACTAATTTGATTCGCCATTCTTTTTCCGACGGAGTTGGAGCACCCATAATCTTCTCCGAAGCCCTTACAATTTGCTCTGAAGTAATAGGGGCTGAAGAAGCTAAAAAATAATTCGAGTTAGTCTTTCTTCGAAGTAAATATGAACTATGCATGTTGGTTTCGAAGTTACCTGCAGGGCTCGAAGTATAGTTAATCTTGCGAAGGCCGCCCTCGGAGTCATCTTCGAAGATGATAGGCCAGTTGGCCATCAGTGGAGGAATTTGAAGACCGATGAATTCTTCAGCCAAGTCTCGCATACTAAGCCTTCGGCTAACTTTTTCAAGCAGGTTCAGGCGGGCTTCGAGCTGGCCTTCGTCAGGTTGCACTAGGGCTTCTTTCCGAAATCGGATTTCTTTGAGGGGCCCAGCCAGAGGACTGCTAGCTCCGACTTCGGCATAAAACCATCTCAGTACCCAATCAGTGTACCATCTAGCATTGATGGCCTTGGCAGGGAATCGCAGAGCATATTCGTCTCGAAGCCTAAAATTGATGCTTCCAAAGGCAACCACTACTTTCTCACCTCCAGAGCCTACGAAGGTCTTCGGCTGACAAGTTGCTCTATGAAGCGCAGCGAAGATTTCAGCTCTTCCTTCACAACCTTCGGCTCTCAACGCCCACTCAAAAATAGCTAATCTAGCTACGGCATTCGGAGACAGCTGGGGGAGGGTTACATGAAACAGGTCAAGAACTTCGGCCAAGAAATCCACAGCAGGGAGGCCTAAGCCTGCTTCGAAAAAAGCTTCGAACACTACGACCTCTCCGGGTCTTGGTGATGGAATTGATTCTTTGCCCGGCCTTCGAACCATAACCCCATTGCTAATCTTTCCCTCTGCTGTGATTGCCAAAGATTCTCTCTTGCAGGTAGAGGATCCCAATTCAAAGGACTGATCCAAATATTTGGTCGATGGAGGGCACAGACCTTGGTCATCAGCGATTTGGGGATTTCTTCCCCCTGCCGCCATGGAAGTTGTCGCCTGCATCGAGGGTGTCGCCGCTGCTGCTGCTGCCGCGGCCGCCTGTTGCCGAGCCAAGGCCGAAGGAGGCGCAGATCCCTTGGTTTTCACCATCGCGATTGCTGGATTGATCTGAAGGAACGGAGGCTAAGGCTCAAGAACTCAGAGGCTAGGGCTCAAGAACTCAAAGGGCTCAAAAGTTTTTAACTGAGAGAAAGCGGTGAAAAGGTAATCGGCTAAGTTTTGGGTTCTTTATTTATAGCCTAATCGTTCCGTTGGTTACCGTTTGGGCCCTGCCTTTTCGCATTCCCGCCCGTTATTTTCCTCCGGAAATAACGCATCATATAACTTCCGTTAGAAATAGGAACTAACGGCTATTTTTTCTAAGTCTAAAAAGACTTTCGAACTTCCTGAGTCAGTTCTAAGATAGTTCGAAAGGTAATTACCTTATGATTGATTCGAAGTTCATATCTTCATGCATTTCGAAGATAAAATAAAAACCAATAACCCCTATGATTGGTTATCTTTTCTTTCCGTATACTGCTCTCCTAACGTTACAGGTCAAATGGAGAAGCGTATTCGAGGGGCTACTGTTGGGGGAAAATATCTCATCTTCGGGGTTATTGCCGAAGCAGCATAAAGGCAGTCAACACGTTCGAAGATTGTCCGAAGACCATCTTCGAAGATGCCCAGAACCTCGTTCGAAGCCCGAAGACAGGCACTAGTTCGAAGTATGTCTTCGAACCAAAGCCCTTCAGGATCTTTTCTGCCAGCTAAGATGGAAGACTTATCTTCTATCCTATTAGATTAGTCTTTTACCATTTTAGCCCTATTAAGGAAACCGAATAGTTTCCTTAATGTCGGTTGTAATAGAGGGGTAAATAGGTCTTTTCCTTAATGTTTAGGCCTATAAATACCCCTCATTTCACCCTGTAATAGGGACCGATTACAAGTTATTCAATACACACTTTCGAACTATTCTAAGCTATTATCCTTTCGGAGGCTTAGAACAGTTTGCTTCGCAAACACTTCGTTTGTTAGTTTCTTTTCTACAGAAACCTGTTAGCGTAATCTTTTACGCCAACATTATGTTACATGTATTGAAAAAAATGAATAATTAATATAAACTATCAAATTAGTAGCTAGAACCATAACCATTCCAATTATCCTTATACTAATTCTCATGCGTTTCTACGATGAATCAAATTCAATGGTAAAATCATTTGAATGGATAGCTAGATTCTAATTTATATCAGAGAAGAAGTGATGTGAAATAATATTTTACCTCTATCATTTTGATAACATTACATATGTGATATTTTATATGGTCCAAACCTGTATTCACAAAAAATGAATAAATAATATAAACTATTACATCAGTTTAACAAAAATGAATAAATAATATAAATTATTACATCAGTAGCTAAAACCATAACACGGTTACAAGACGACTAAAACCAAGCCCTAGCGTGTGGAGACACTCGGTCAAAGCCACGTGGTGAAGATAGGGCCACTTTAGGATACGTACGAGATGGAATATACACGTGGCACGAGGGTAATTTTTTGAAGAAAAAAATTACAAGGACGTCGTGGCTGTAACCTTTTCAGTGATTCCGCTCTCTAATTAAGAAACGTGATTCGCTTCACCCTAATTTTATTGAGAAGTTGCCATTTTTTACCCGTTTGATACAAGTTAAATAAATTCTTGTTAGAATCCGTACTCAAAAATATCCAAAATCAAATGGATCCTAAACTGGATACGAAGTGCAAAGCACACAATAGCATCTTATATAGCAGTAAAGGTTCCAAGTACATCTCCAGTCAACTTATGGTACATATAGGACAACACAACAGAAAACACAGCGGACTCCATTTTCAGTAATTACAGAACAAGAGCAAACCACGTTGTAATCCTTCGGTCCTCACAGTGCAGGATTAGAAACACTCGGGTCAACATATTTTGCTTTATGACATCGAGATGGTGAGGTAGATCGACACAGACATTTTCAACGCGATCTCGAGTGTACCACACCCTTGTCCACACAGCTTCAGAACAATACAATACACATGCGATGGATCCTTCTACCTGGTCAGGTAGTATATCAGCAGAAAAAGCACTACAAATGATACGACAAGACTTCCCATCCTCCGACTTGATTTGGTCTCAAAAACCTAGATTGTAGACATGAATGTTCTCAGAAGAATATATGAAACAGATGATGAAATAGACACTATGTGATGGGAGTGCTTACCATCTTGAACTTGTCCACTGTTCCAGAGAGGAAACCCCTTGACGAATCCATATCATTACCCTGAATTAGGCATGATGTTAAGATACGAGAATAGAAGGCATGATTTTTTCAAGGAAGTAAAGATTTGAAAGATAAAAAACATACCATTCGGTCTAGCATTCGGTTATGAGTTTCCACCTCTTCATGGATATCACCAGACAACTGCAAACACATAAAATAACTTCAGTAATCAGCTACATATAATTGCCTGTATATCTCTCCAAATAGATAATAGGGTGTAAGATTCCCACAACCATAAAAATTAGAACAGGCACAGTAAAGGCCCTGGAATGCGACCAGCGACCAGCGGTCAGATGATCCGTGTGTCTGAGCAAAACATCATAAACTTCAGAAGTGACTACACTCATTTCATTGGTTAATTTGAGGCCCAGACCTTTGCAATGTTTAGCTTTTAAAGCTGGGCATAGCAATGGTAAGACTAGAAAAAAAAGGATTACTGTCAGGAACTCGCCAGAGAAATGACGAGTATCACGTTGCCGACGAGCTTAAGGGCCAAAACCACAGGAATCGAACAGACCAGAGGTAAGGAATTGTTGTTCTAACTTTGGCACTTTTCATTAGGCTCTATTGCTTTGCTTAAATAGACCATTACATGGCAAGTACCCACTACATGGTAAGTACCGAAGTACCATTAATGGTAAGGATTTATTTGGTCCCTATAATCAGAATAAGCTGTCATACTCAGGATTAGCTACCAAACATAGACTAGAAGCTAAAATAGGAAAGCATAATTATAGCACCCAAGGATTATTCTTAACAATCTCCTCCTAAGCCTTGTGGTGCGAATTTCTTGTATCAACGAGACCGGTCTTTGATCTCAGGTCACAGAACCTGATCTTGCCGAGTGGCTTTGTCAAAATATCCCCTAGCTGATCTTTACTTCTAATGAAATCCACTTTGATCAAACCTGCTTCAGTCGACTCCCGGACCAGATGATATTTCACTTCAATATGTTTACTCTGTCCTGACCTCCGCTAGCACTCTGGCTAGCCATAGCGCCTGACAGGTAGCATTAGCCGTTGTTATATATTCTACTTCACAGGTTGACTGTGCCACCACTTTCTGCTTTGTTGACTGCCAAGTGATTGGGCTGTTGTTGAGGAAGATCACCCCTGTTGTACTCTTCCTAGTATCAACATCACCGACATAGTCACTATTACTGCACCCAATCAAGTGCACCTCTTCTGCCTTCTTCCTGCAAAACCAGATTCCCCAATTCTTAGTTCCTTCCACAGCGCAGAATATGTTTTACTGCTACAAGATGATCTTCACATGGATCTTCTCAGAATCAACTCACATATCCAATAGCAAAAGCCAGATCAGGACGTGTATTAACCAATTACCTTAAGTTCCCTAGCTGGTGGCTCCATGGGTACATCACAAGGGTTACACCCTGCAATTCCACTCTTCTCCAATATCTTGGTGGCATAAACTCCTTGACTGAGCAATATTCCACCCTTCTGCTTCACTTCAATACCGAGGTAGTAGTGGAGTAGGCTAAGGTCACTCATTTTGAATGCTGCTGTCATCTCTTCTTTGAACTTATTGATGTCATTTTTGCTAGGCCCAGTGATCACCAGATCAACATACACTCCAACCACTAGCTGCATGTCGTTGTTCTTCCTGATGTAGACGGCATGTTCTGAGCGACTCCTGAAACCAAGTGATAATAGTGTGCTGTCCAATTGTTCATTCCAAGCCTAAGGAGCTTGGCACAGCCCATATAGAGCTTTCCGCAACTTGAGTACCTTGTGCTCTTGACCAGCAACAACAAAACCAGTCGGCTGCTCCATGTACACCTCTTCTTGAAGGTTGCCATTCAAGAATGCCGACTTGACATCCATGTGGTGCACCTCCCATCCTTCATGTGCTATAAAGAGCAATGAGTAGATGCACCGAATCTAGCCGCACCACTGGAGCAAACACCTCGTCGTAATCGATGTCGTGCCTTTGTGCATACCCTTTAACCACGAGACGTGCCCTATACTTGGATATTGCTTCGTGTTCATCCCTTTTCACCTTAAAGACCCATTTCAAAGCAATCGCCCGACTTCCATGGGGGAGATCAGCAAGAAACCAAGTCTTGTTGTCTTCAATTGACTCCATCTCCTCCATCATTGCCTTCTCCAGTGGGGACTGCACTCAACATCAATAAAAGAGGTCAAGCTCATCAGACCTCACTGCATGTAGTTCCTCCGCAATCAACACCCTCAGCACGAAACCTGGTGGAGATGTAGGTACGAGTATGTTGTCCATCTTGCGGAATCAAAGCTAATCATCCTCATCATGGTAAGCGTCGAGGTAGTCGTCCTCGATGCTAGAGGGCACTGAAGCAAACTCCAACCACCTACTCCTCTTCGGTTCCTCCCAGCGCCCCCACCAAAAGAACCTTGTGGCAATGGAGGAGGGGTTTGATCGGCATCTGATGGCACCTTCCTAGGTACCTCAACAACACCCTCGGTTGTCGTGTCGAAGTTGCCCGCTGAGCTTGCTCATCAAATATGACACCATGTGTCACATGAACACTCTTAGAGATGGGATCATAGGCCCAGTACGCCTTGGTTCCCCTCTTGTAGCCGACAAAAATCATCTTGCGGCCTCGATCCTCCAAATTTTTTAGATGAGGTTCTGTTGCGAACATAGACGATGCAACCAAACGTCTTGAGGTGTTGCACAGTTGGCTTCTTCCCATACCAAGCCTCAAATGGTGTCATCCCTTCCACACTCTTCGTTGGGCACCTGTTCAACACATACACAGTTGTACTTACAACTTCTTCCCAAAACCAACTAGGCAGCCCCTTTGCCTTCAACATGCTTCTTGTTATCACCACCACAGTCCTGTTTCGATGCTCAAACACGTCATTTTGTTGCGGACTATATGGCGCAATGTGTTGTGTCACCGGCAGGGACAACTTCCACGGGATTGGTAGGAACTAATCTTAATTTATATGGAAAAGAGGTAGTTGGTCGAGGGCCTTGTTGGGGGAATATATTTCCCTTAAACAGGGGCCAAATGACGTCAGCCTCCGACAGCCTTCGGCCCAGAGTCAGGTACTGTCGGAGCCTGTTTTCTCTAAGTGTTGTTTCCAGGTCCCAAGGTGCCTTTCGGGGCCCGTAGCTTCGGAGCCCCTAGACCAGGAGGTCCGGCCCGGAGCCCCCAATTCAGGCCTGGGCGCAGGCCGCCGAAGGCCACCCTCCGGGCGCAGGAGGCCGGAGGCCGCCCTCCGAAGCCAAGACCGGAGGCTGCCCTTCGGAGTCCAGTCCGGAGGCCACCCTCCAAGAGCCAAGCCCGGAGGTCACCCTCCGGAGTCCAGTCCGGAGGCCATCCTCCGAGAGCCAAGTCCGGAGGCCACCCTCCGAGAGCCAAGCCCGGAGGCCGCTCTCCGGAGTCCAGTCCTGAGGTCGCCCTCCGAGAGCCAAGCCCGGAGGCCGCTCTCCGGAGTCCAGTCCTGAGGTCGCCCTCCGGAGTCCAGTCCTGAGGCCGCCCTCCGGAGTCCAGTCCTGAGGCCGCCCTCCGGAGTCCAGTTCGGAGGCCGCCCTCCGGAGTATGCTTCGAAGCTCCCCTCTGGGGTGCACTCCGGAGCCTTTCCCCCAGCCTCTGCCTTCGGCATATCTTTTAGCTGGTCAAAGCCTGGCGCAGTCTGACAAGTCAGTAAAGCTGTAAAGTTATCTGGCGCCTTTTGTACCGTAGCTAGCTCCTTTTCCCCTCTCTGCCCCTATGAGCCTAGGGCTCATAGGGGGCGTCCCAGTCTTTTCCCCTGGCCTGCGTGCCTATAAAAGCAGGGCCAAGCCCTTGTAGCAGGGGACACCCCCCAGGGGGCCATGAGACCCTATAGTTCTCTTCTCCACACTAAGGCGTTCCATGCCCAATCCACCATAAACTGGACGTAGGGCTATTATCCCCTAGGGGAGGCCCGAACCAGTATAAACCCCTTCTCCCTCTGAGGGAACCCATCGAGGTTCATTATCCATATCATACACCACCACAGAGAAACCTGCTGGAACTAACGCAATTGTTCCAACAGGCCTGGACCTCGTCATCGCGGCGGCGCCGTTGCGGCGACGCGACAATGAGGCAGGGGATACAGGGAGGCAAAGCCTAATCTGAATACTCGACGACTTATTCTATTGCATCGATCCTATTTATATCGACACAGGATCGATCTAATCTGACAAATAGAATCTTAACTAATCTAATCTGCTAAAACAGAAAACATAAACTTAATCTAATCTGAACTAAGCTGACAAAGGCCCTAACCGGTAGGGGTCTGCTGCTCTCTACCCATGACACTTCTCCCCCTAAAAATGCAGCTCATCCTCGAGCTGAAAATCCGGCAACACAGGAGAGACTGGCGGTGCCCTATGGGGACACGACGCCTTGTGGGGACACCGTTCTGGTTGGAGAAACGCGGCATCCAACAGGAATGCAGATCTGGTCGAAGGCAGGAGCAGTGTGGAGGAGATGCAGACGACGACGACGACCACGACGGTCGGCAGCACTGCTCCATGCGGGGAAGCATCGGCCCACATAACGGTAGTGTTATAAATGGCGGTTCTAGGAGGGCGCCTAGGCGCCATTAGGTGCTGGGCGGCAAGCCAGCACCACGCGGAAGTGCTTGCCGGCCAACTGGGCGCGCAAGGCGCCTAGGCAGGTCAACCGTGCCTTGGGCGGTTGACTGCGACACCTAGGCGCTTTGGGCGACAACAAGGATTGTGGTATTTTGCTGCATTTCAAGGGGTAAAAAGCAAAAATGGCTAGGGTTTTTTAGCTTCCTGAACTCCTGGCATTCACGCTTCGCCGCCGCCGCTATTCTTCGACTACTAGCACTCACGTCGCCGTCGGTCGCCATGCTACGCCGCTCCAGCCGTCCGGCGTCGCACGACACAGCTACACGGTCCGGCTACTCTGGCATCGCTCGCCGCGATGCGGCCTCGCACGCCGGTCTCGTGCGAGCACCCCTGTCTGGTCTCGCATCGTCGCGGCGTCGCCGCCCTACTCCTGCCACGCTCTGGTGTCCAGTCGTCGTCGCCACGTCGCGTGCCACAGTCTGCCACTCCGCCTCGCGCTCTGCCCTCTGGTCTGCACTGCGCCATGCCTCCAGCCCCCTCTGGTAGTTTGGTTTCATGTTTCAAATTTCCTAGAAATTATGTGTTGCAAATTGCAGTACACAGTACCCTTACAAATTTATTTCAGCTTCTTTCTTTCTTGCAAATTTAGACTCATACATTCAACATTCAGTAGTCAACACACTACAAATTCAGTACACTACTACACTGTACACTACAAGTTAATTAGCAATTTTTCAGTTTTCAACTTCTAGGCTCTAGCAATTAGCAATTTTTACCATGCCGTCCAACCCGTCCAACAAGAAACATCGAGCAAGTAAGTGATTAAAGTTTCATGGTTCAAGTTGAATTTGATGTACATTATAACCTTATATTGTGCTAATCGTTTTGTTTGCCCAATAATTTTTCATCTTATATGTGGTGGTGGTTTGATACTTTGGTGTTGGCGTGTTGGTGGATGGTTGTTGAAATGATGTTGTATGTGGTGGTTGTTTCGTACTTTGGTGATTTGGTCAATGGTTAATTGGTTATTGGAATGATGTTGTATACTTGTAAGTGCAAAATTATTGCTTTTGTGAAATATTCAAAATTTCAAATATGAAATATCAATTATGTTATTAAGAGTTACTACAAATTGTCTATGTCTAATTTGTTATGCACATGTAGGATTTCATCAACCGCTAGAGTGCTACTGTCGAAACAAGTGATGTACTTCTCCATAAGAGAAATTCTGATGATTTGGGATGGGATTTCGGCAAGACATATGACCCAAACAATAAAAACGAGGTTGAATGCTTGCTATGTGGTCATAGAATGTCCGAAGGGGTACGTAGGATTAAAGAGCATATTGCTCACATTAGGGGCAATGTAAAGGCTTGTCCTAAATCAACAAAAGAAGAACAAGATAAATGCAAGAATAACATTGATAGTGTGAAAGCAAAGAAAAGGGCCAAGTTGGAACATCGACAAGAGGTTAGAGATAGCGTGACAATTGAAAGTGATGAAGGTGAGGGGGATGTAACAACCCGAAGAAAGAAGATAGGGCCTATGGATAGGTATTCAACTCCTATCGACCCTTCTATCCCTTCGACATCAAAACAATTTAAGCAACAAAGAATGGATGAAACAATTTGGAAGGAGAAGATCCATAAGGTCAAGTAATATGTTGGAAGATGGGTATATGCCAATGGTACAACACTATAACTCATGTTTATCTTGTTTTTTGCTATGTCTTATTCAGTTATTCTTATAACTTTTTTCTGTACTTGTTCCTTTCAATGCAATAGATAATGATGTGTTTAGGCAAAATGTGTGAGGACATTGGTCGTTTTGGCCTAGGTTTTGAAGGTCCGTCTCAATATGAATGTCAAGAGAAATTATTGAAGGAGGAAGTAGAGAGGACTAAGGGATTGTTGAAACCACATGAAGAGGAGAGAAAGAGGACTAGATGCTCAATAATGATTGATACTTGGACAGATATTAAGAGAAGTATAATGAACTTGTGTGTGCATTGCAAGTTAGGAACATGCTTTATAGGCTCAAAGGAGTCATCAGAAGAGGCACACACAAGTGAGTATATTTTGAGTATGTTGATGCTGCCATTGATCAAGTAGGGGCTGAAATTGTTGTACAAGTGGTTACGGACAATGCCTCAAACATGGGAGCAAAAGATTTATTGAAAGACAAACGACCAAATATCTTTTGGAGTTCATGTGCAACTCACACAATCAACCTTATGTTGGCTACAATTGGTGGAATGCCAAGATTCAAGAAGACACTTGATCAAGCTAAGGCCTTCACAGTTTTTGTCTATTCTTACCACAAGACATTAGTATTGATGAGGAAGAATACAAAGAAGAGATATTATAAGGCCAGGTGTGACAAGATTTGCTTCAGCCTTTCTAACTTTGCAAAGTTTGATGGAAAAGAAGATAGTATGGCCCTAAGCACGGAGTGGGAGCAATGTATTCACACCAAGAAACCAAAAAGAAAGATAGCTACAGCTACACTAATAAGTAGAGCCTTTTGGAATGGTGTTTCTCATTGTTTGAAGGTATTGTGTTTCTCATTCTTTATGTACATTTTTGCAGCGTTAGAAAAATCGGTGATCGGTAACTGATCAATCGACCACCGAGTAAGGATTAATCGGTTAATCAGAGGATTAACTGAATTAATCGGTCAACCAATTAATCGATCGATTAATAGTTAAATAATATATTATTTAGGTTTAACTATACATAGATAAATATTGCAATCACTTAAGCTCTGTCTATAGCTGTTATCTCCTATCTTTTTTCTCTGGTTGATATTATTTAACTATACATATATTGTACTTGAGCATTGGAAGTGCAAAAGTCATATGGCCCACGTGTCAGGAGAGATAAACAAGAACTGCAAAGGTCATGTGGAGAGATTAGCGTGTCTCTGCCTCTTCTTCTCCCGATGCAGCCTCCTCACTTCTCAGCCTCTCCTCCTTCTCCGCTCTCTTCCAGTCTTCTGAAGAAATGGTGAGAGTCCAGCGTAGATCCAATAGTGGCAGCGGCATTGCGGTCCCGACGAGGTGACGGCGCGGTCCAGATGCAGCGGCGGCGTGGTCTAGATGCGGTAGTGGCGCGGTCCAGATGCAGCGGCGACACGGTCCAGATGCGGCGGTGTGGTCTAGATGCAACTGCAGCGCAGATCTAGCGGCGACAGCGTGGATCCAAGCAACGAGGCGGCGTGGATCCGTTGGCGACGGCGCAGATCTGACTCCGACAGCGTGGATCTGGCGGTGGCGATACAATCTAGCTCTGACAGCTCTGATCCAAACGACGATTAATCGGTGGAGGGGTGATTAATCGAGTTGACCGCCGATTAATCGGTTTGACCAGCTGATTAATCGGCCCTCCGATTAATTGACCGATTATGCAGTAAAATAATTGCAGAGCTGTCGAGCACCGATTAATCAGCTAATCGGTCGATTTTTCATCACTGCATTTTTGCACTAATTCAAATTTGGGAAAATTTAGGAATGGTGCTTCTCATTCTTTATGTAGATTTTTGTATGACAAAATGGCCAAACTTTATTCCAAAGGGCCTAAAGGGCAATATGTATAAGAGAAGGGCCCAAAGGGCAAAGAAGGGAAGCTTTACAAATAAGCCCTTATACTATATAGTATATCTCTAACACCCCCTCAAGCTCAAGGTGGATCAACGATATTGAGCTTGGAAAGAAGAAAACAATGTTGAGCTCGAGTATGGGCCTTGGTAAGCAAGTCGGCAAGCTGAATCTCTAAGGGCACATCCTGAAGAGCAACTATCTTGTTTTGGACAGCCGACCTAACATAAAAGCAATCAATTCCAACGTGTTTGGTGAGCTCATGCTTCACCGGGTCCTGAGCAATACTGATAGTACTAGTACTATCACAGTGCATAGGCGTAGAGGAGGAGAGAGCAACACCAAACTCAGCCAGGAGCCACCGTAGCCAAGTCACCTCAGTAGTCACACAAGCCAAAGCACGCAGGTCAGCATCAGCACTAGAGCGAGAAACAGCAGTCTGCTTCTTGGTCTTCTAGGCAATCAAGGAGGAACCGATGAAGACACAATAAGCAGAGAGGGACTTGAAGTCTGAAGGATCAGAACCCCAAGTAGCATCAGAGTAAGCGTGGAGCTGAAGGGAGTTGGAACTAGAGAAAAACAAATGTTGGTTGATGTTGCCACGAAGGTATCGAAGGACACAAAAAAGATGACTATAGTGGACACTAGTGGGAGTGGACATGAAACTTAGGATGTGAACGACATAAGAAATGTCAGGACGAGTGATGCCAAGATAGACAAGACTACCGACGAGGTAACGATAGCAAGTGGGATCCTCAAGAGGAACACCGCCGGTGGCACAAAGACGAGTGTGAAGCTCCATAGGAGTGTCCATAAAGCGATGATCTGTAAGACCCGCACGATCAAGAAGATCATGAATGTACTTCCTATAGGAGAGGTAGTAGCCGTCAGGTGTGGATGTGACCTCAATCCCAAGAAAGTAGCAAAGAGGACCCAAGTCGGACATGTGAAACTGCTCACTGAGGCGAGCCTTAACAAAGGCAATATACTCAAAATCAATCCCCGTGATGAGCATGTCATCCACATAGAGAAGAATAAGGGTACGACCGCGGGGGGAAGTGTGAACGAAAAGAGCAGGATCATGCTGACTAGCAACAAAACCCTACGAAGCTCGGATACTTCTCAGAACCTGCGTATCAATATCTGATATGTATATGGATACGTATCTGATACATCCAGATACGTATCTGGTACGTATCTAGCGATTTTATATTTTCCAAATAATTAAATTAAATTAGATATGCACCCGATACTGTTGGTTCACTTATTACATTTTTGTTGTTAATTTTATATGCATTATATATATATATGTGTGTGTATATATGTGTGTGTGTATTATATATATATATATGTGTGTGTGTGTCTGTGTATATATATGTGTGTATCGCCGTATCTGTGTTTTTTGAAAAAAGACGTATCGAAGTATCGCCGTATCGCGTATCTGTATCCACGTATCTGGGTAACGTAGACAAAACCAGCAGCAGTGACAACCGAGGAGAAACACTCAAACCAAGCACGAGGGGCTTACTTGAGGCCATAGAGAGAATGACGAAGACGACAAACATGAGCATCGGGAATAGGATAACTAGGTGGGTGCATATATACCTCCTCATGCAGCTCGTAGTGATGAAATGCATTCTTCACATCAAGCTGAGAGATAGTCCACCGACGAACAGAGGCCACCGCAATAAGAGTATGAACAGTGGTCCTATGGGCAACAGGAGCAAAGGTCTCCCCATAGTCACGACCATACTCTTGCTGAAAACCACGAGCAACAAAGCGCGCTTTATAGCGCTCAAGAGAGCCATCAGAGCGAGTCTTTCTTGTAGACCCACTTGCACGAGATCGAAACAACAGAAGGAGGACGAGGAACAAGATCCCAAGTATCGGTACGCTCAAGAGTAGCAATCTTCTCGGCCATAGCAAACTGCCACTCAGGATGAGCAACAGCATCTTGATATGTGGAAGGCTCAGAAAGAGAGTGCGGAATATGAAGACTCATGAGGAATAGGGGAAGAAGAGGTGGAAGGTGGTGAAAGATGTGGATGACGAGTATAGTAATAGAGAATGGGAGGACGTGGAGGTAGTGGTGAAGGAGGTGGTGAAGTGGATGGTGGTGGTGAAGGACGAGGAAAGGATGATGACGAGGAGTCAGACGAAGACCAAACTAAGTCAAGAAAATCAACCGACTCATGAGAGGAGGGAGCATCTGAGAAAAAAGGACGAGACTCATCAAAGGTAACATCACGGGAAACCCGAATGCGACGAGCAACCGGATCCCAACAACGATACCCCTTACGCTCGGAGTCATACCCAAGGAAGACACACCAGACCGACTGTGTCGATAGCTTTGTCCTCTCACGAGGTTGGAGAAGAACAAAGGCAACACAACCGAAGGTGGCTATATTGAGGCAGTAGACCAGAGAGGCTCTCAAGTGGAGTGACACTATGAAAAGTTACAGAGGACTGAGTGTTCACAAGGTAAACAGCAGTAGATACAGCTTCAGCCTAGAACTGGGGAGGAACAGAGGAAGCAAGTAACAGTGCCCGAGCAGTCTCAAGAAGGTGACGATGCTTACGCTCGGCCACACCGTTTTGAGCATGGGCACCAGTGCACGAATACTAAGGAAGAGTGTCCTGCTCAAAAAGAAACTGACGAAGAGAACGAGATAGATACTCGCCAGCAGAGTCAGCACGAAAAAAACAAATGGAAGAGTCAAACTGAGTACGAACCATGGAAGCAAAGGCGTGATAAGTAGTAAGCACGTGAGCGCGAGACTCCAAAAAATATATCCATGTGAAACGAGAGAAATCATCAATAAAGATCACATAATGTCGATGTCCCCCTTTTGAAGCGAAGGGGGCAGGTCCCCATACATCAGAGTGAATGAGATCAAAAGGTCTAGTGGACACTGTCTGACTAGCAGGATACGGGAGTTGTATCTGCTTGCCAAGTCTATAACCCATACAAGACAGAGAGGTATCACCAGAAACGTTCCCAAGAACTCCACTAGTAACGAGAGATGACAAACGGGACCCACACATGTGACTTAGACGATGATGCCACTGAGCAAAGTTGATGGAGGCGGAGACGACAAAAGAAGTGGCATCAACAGTAGGAGTCGAACAGCACGAAGTAGAAATGGGAGGAAGATGTAGCCAGTCAAGCTCCTAGAGGCGAGGAGGATCATAGAGTTGATGGCCAGAACCAACCAGGGTCCCGGTGCGACGATCATGAATAGAACAAGAACCAGAATCAAGAATGATACGACAACCATGATCAGTAATCTCGCTAGCAAAAATAAGCTGCAAGTGATGCTGAGGTACATGAGCAACAGACGGCACATGAAAATGGGAAGTGCTAAGAATACCACGACGAATAACAGGAAGAGAAGTACCATCAGCTGTCTTAAAAGACATAGGAGAAGGAAGCGAACTCAAGGAACTAAGATGAGTAGAGTCATGTGTCATGTGAAAAGAAGCGTCGAAATTAAGAATCCAAGGTGACTGGGTACTTGGCTGCTGAGGAGACTGAGCGGTGGCAGAAGATACCATGGATGGATCCAAAGAGGCGACACGACGCTCCAGACAATCCATCCGTCTAGTGAGCTCAAGGACCCAATCCAGAGGCGATTGAGAAGAACCCCGAGAACCAAATGAGGTACTCGAGTCGCCCCTCCGGTGGGAGAGCCGCTTTCGACACTGCTCAATCTTGTGAGTCTTGAACTTGCAGTAGCGACAGAAGAGAGCGGCAGTTGTGCCACCCTGAGTAACATGCCTTGGAGCTGAGGTCGGTGTAGAAGATACAAAAACGGGAGGACGTAGAGCAGCCATGGTGAGAAACCCTTGCCTTCTATCTTTTTTTGCAATCTATGACTACAGGGGACTTGGCGCCTACAGGGGACAGGGGACTCGGCGCCGCAAGAGGCAGGCGGCGGGGCTCAGGCGTGGGCCCGAGCTGGAGGACAACGCGGCACGGCGGCCGGAGGAGCGGCGAGAGGGGTTGCGCGGCGCGTCGGCAGGAGGGTGCCCGCGGGGCTCAGGCGCAAGCCTGAGTTGGAGGATGGTGCGACACGGCGCGACAACCGGAGGAGCGACGAGAGGGGCTGCGCGGCGCGTCAGCATAAGGGGGCCCGTCTTCGGCAGCACGATGTTTCGGCCAGATCTGAAAGGAGGGAGACTTAGCGTTGCCTAGCGCGGGCAGCAGCGAGAGGAGCGGCGCGGACGGCGGCACGGCGAGGGCTCGCCGCCGGCTGGATTGAGAGGATGGAGAGAAGCTAGAAACCCTAGCTCTAATACCATGTGACAAAATGGTCGGCATCTATTCCAAAGGGCCCAAAGGGCAATATGTACAAGAGAAGGGCCCAAGGGGCAAAGAAGGGAAGCTTTATAAATAAGCCTTTATACTATATAGTATATCTCTAACATTTTGATCCATTTGTCAGAGTTCTTCGCTTGGTTGATGGAGATGGCCCTTCATGGCTTTTGTTTATGGAGAAATTCTACAAGCAAAGAAGGAAATCATGGTAGCAACAAACAATTTGGAGGCCAACTACAAGCCTATATTTGATCACATTGAGAAGAAGATGCAAGGTAGACTTGATTGTCCATCACATTTGATGGCATATGTCTTGAATCCATACTATTCTTATAGTGATCCATCTATCTTTCTGGATTCTTCTATTATAGATGGTTAATTGAGTGTGTCGAGATATTCTATCATGGAGATTATGAGATTTAATCTCAAATTCTAAATGGAGAATTTCTTAAGTTTAAGAATCAATAAGGTCTATTTGGCAAAGCAATTGCAAAACTTGATGTCAGAAGATCACATTTGTTCCTGGTAATGGAAAGTTTTCTTTCTTGTAACTTGTAAGCCTTCATTTTTTAACCTAACACTATAAGAATGCACTTTAATCATTTCTAATAACACGGCTGATTGGTGGGCAACATATGGATGTCATGTTCCTCTTTTACAAAAAATGGCTATACGAATCCTCTTTAACCTCTAGTGCATCTAGTTGTGAAAGGAACTGGAGCAGATTTGATAAGGTATTTACAAACCTCAACTCCTCAAGTTTATGTTCAAATGTTCAATTCAAGTATATGTTCAAATTCAACTAGGCTATTATCATTTAACATTTATATAATATGAATGTTAGGTTCATACAAAGAAGAGAAATAGACTTGGAGTTGGCCGCCTAAACAATCTAGTATATGTTCAATTCAATACAAGGTTGTTGAAGAAGACGGAGAAGCGTAATGGAAGTAATAAAGATGTGCTCCTAGCTACAGATGCATATCATGCCTAAGGTTGGATCATTGATGAAGCTGATGATGAGGATATTGATCCTGTCTCAGGACCTTCATTTAGACTTATTGATGAAGCATGTGGAGCTAGTGAAGCAATTAGACCTCGTAGGAATGAGTGAGAGAGCTTCATGATGATGACTTCAATTCTGGAGATGATGAAGAGGAGGCCAATGAGGATGAAGAGGAGATTGATTTTGAATCTGACAAAGATGAAATTCTTCCATCAAAGAACTATGATCAAGAGGATGAGGATTGATTTTGTGGATGTGGAAGTTTAGAGTGTGGACTGTGGACTTAAGACTTATTGTGCTATCTATTGCCTATTGGACCTATTTTGTTATTTCCTTGAAGCAATTATGTTTGGAGTTTGGATATTGAACTTGTTTCTTAAATGTTTAATTTTGATAATCCAATTGTTCAACTTCATTTGTTTTTTGTTTTGTGTTGTAGCTATTGTTCAGGCTATCATGCATGCACAAACTTGTTCAAGGTAAACATTTGATTGCAATTTGATATTTTCATCTACCATTCCATTTCATTTTTATTAGTATGTTATTAATTTTATTCTATTTGCATTGTGTATGAGGCATGGTCGTTACCTAGTTGTTGGCTTGTGACAAGGCTACAAGAGTACAAGTCTTCAAAAAGTGGTAAGTTCATACTTCATAGTTCATAATAACGAATTATTCAAAATCACCAAATGAATGAATGGTAGTATTTACTATTTAGTATTTAGTAAATCATTCATATTTATATATCATACATGTTGATATGCTCAAACTTAGCTAAAACTTGTGTTTTAATTGTTGTTTTAATACAAAATATAGTGATGTCTTATATGCTAACATGCTGCTCCCCCAGGTGCTAGGCGTCCAGGCAACGCCCGACTAACGCCTAGCGCCTATTAGAACACTGCGCAGCGGCCAGCGGCGGTGCCGCGCCATGTAGGGAAACGGCGACCGACAGTGTTGTCACGCCGTGCAGGGGTCTACGGTGGGCCCACACAAGGGTTGGGCGGCGATGTTTTAGGCGCGGGCTACCTTGGCAGTGTCAAAGGTGCCCAACCAGATCAGGGTCGTCTTCGCCAAGTCTCGAATCTTGGTGGCGTAGCGCCCCGACAGCCGCTTCCGCACACCGAGGTGCCAGATCTCCGGCGTCGGCTTTAGCTCCTGTGCCGCCAAATTCTCAGCTCGAGGACGAGCTGTGTTTTTACAGGGGAGAAGTGTCCCGAGTAGAGAGCAGCAGGCCCCTGTCGACCAAGGCCTCTATCAGCCCAATTTAGATTAGATTAAGTTTGTGTTTCGTTTTAGCAGATTAGATTAGTTAAGATTCTGTTTGTTAGATTAGATCGATCTTGTGTCTATATAAACAGGACTGATGCAATAGAATAAGTCATCGAGTATTTAGATTAAGCTTTGCCTCCCTGTATCCCCTGCCTCTTTGTCTTGTGTAACCACAACGGTGCCACCTCGACGACGAGGTCCAGACCCTCAACCAACTACCTCTTTTCCATATAAATTAAGAAGATTAGTTCCTACCAATCCCATGGAAGCCCCTGCCAGTGACAGCTGTGTGCACGCCATCCGTTGCACGCCATCCGTAGCACAGTACTCCGCAAACTCGATGGAGGTGAATTCACCTCCCCAATCTATTTGGAGAGCCTTCAATTTGACTCTAGACTATCCTTATGCCAGCGTCTAGATCTCCTTGATGGCAGCCGTAGCACGATCCTTTGAAGGAATCGCGGCTACCCACATGTAACTACTTAAATCATCCACCAACAGCAAAAAAATATTTATTTCCCCTTGGTGTTGTCGACGTGATGGGGCTGCATAGGTCCCATGCACCAGTTTCAAGAGCTGTTGCGCCCGGAATTCTACTTGTGCCGAGAAGTGAGTGCGCCTCTACTTGCCTGCTTGGCAAGCCTCACACACCTGCTCCACACGGCTGAGCTCTGGAAGCCCTCGAACAAGCTCCTCTAGAGCTAGTTTTCGCAACATCGCCATGTTGACATGACCGAAGTGCTCATGCCAGTGCCACACCACCTCGTCGGCACATCCTCGCACCACCAGGCACCCCGGTTGTGCCATCTTGATGTGGAGCATGTACAAGCAGTCTTCCGCTCATGACACCTTTGCCAACTGTTTGTCGTCAAGCTCCTGGATTCCCATGACTCCGACGGCGATCTTGATCTTGTACCCTTCTTCATCAAGCTGCTCGACACTATGTTCGTGGTTAGTCAAGGAATGAAGTAGACAGCGATGAATCGTCGAAGCTCTCCATTCCGGCACACGAACGTGATCGTCCCACGGCCCTCGATTCGTGCCACCGAGTCGTCGTCCGTCGAACTGTACAGTGTGTCACATCGTGTGTCCAGCCTTGAGAATGCGATCTTAGACCCATACATACGATTTGTTGCCCCGTTGTCTAAGATCCATGTCTCCGCTCCGTGTTTCACCTCTTCTCCAAGTTGGGTGAAGACTTTTTCTTCCTTGATCGCGATCTGAAACCCCGAGTGCATGCTCGAATCAGAAACCCCAAGTGCATGCTAGTGGTGGTGTCGAGGACGACCGGGGAGGTCCTGGCGAGGAGCGATGCCTCTTCTTCCTCCTTGACTGCGTAAGCCTGCTCCTTAGGCTTCGAGCAGCATTCGCGAGCCTAGTGGCCCAACTTGCCACATCTCCTGCATTCATCACCACTCTTACTGAATGATGGTCGACTAGACGATTAGGCATCGCACCCTCGGCCACGGCCGCATCGTCCTCCTCCACCGCTCGAGCCGCTACCCGAGTGGTTCTTTGCCTCTCTCTTTTTCTATCAGGCGTCCCACTCCTCCGTGAGGTAGAGTCGCATGTCTTGTTGTAGCAATCCTAGAGCCTCCTTGAAGGTCTCCTTCACTTCTTTCAGTCGCCTCACCATATCTGAGACTATGAGAGTCAACATGTCAAAGAGCATGGTGATTGTCAGCACGATTTGTTTGAACTGTGGCTGTGGTGAGACACTATGAACAATCTTCTCCACGATCTTGTCCTCCTCGACTCCTGCACCGAGCGTGGCGAGTGTCGTCGCCATCCCATTGAGGCGCAACGTGAAGTCTTTGATGGTCTCGCCATCGTTGAACATCACTAGGTCGAACTTATGCCAGAGTTGAACTATGGCTGATTCTTTAGGCAATCGTTGCCGATGCGCATCTTTGAGATGGTCTTCCAGGCCTCTTTTGTCGTCTCTTTGTCGGTGATGGAGGACACCATCTCCAGTGGCATCGCGCTGCAAAGAGCATCGAGCGCCATCATCTCCTCTTGCGCATCAGCATCGCCGCGGTCGCCCCCCTCATCTTCGTCAGACGAAGAGCTCTCAGACTTCAAGCTGCTGCTGCCCCCGCTGCTGTCGGAGGTCCCCTTCAATTCCGCCACGACAGGCCTCGCGTCGTCACCAGCACCTGAAGAAAAGTACAAGTCAATACACATGAATATAAAGAGAAGGGTGATCAAGTGTCTACCTTCGTCAACATCCTCTTCGCCCGAAGAGATGTTCGGGAAGGATGTGGGAGCAATGTGTGCCCCCAGTCCCTTCGCTGGGTTGGCTCGGCCCCAGCCTCCGCGCTCGAAGGGGTCACCGTCGCAGCCTCCGACGCCATCACTTCAGTCGCTGTCGTAGCCTCCGACGACACCACTTCGGCCGTCACAGTAGGAGCATCCACGGGCTCCCCTCCAGCAGCAAGGTCTGGAGCTGCACACTCCACCGCGCCAGGGGCTTGGTCCGCCGAGGGCTCCAAGCGAACCCTCGAGGACTCTACAGACTTCGAGGTCTCGGGATCCTCGTCATCCACCCTCTTTCTTTTCGAGCCGCTCGCCAAAGGTGTTGAGCTGGCAAAGTCCAGGAGTGTTTGGACCCCCTCGGCGCCGAGCCAGGTCCACACACGTCCACACATGGTTCCAGCGCTCCCAAGACCCCACCAAAGCGAGCCTTCGGTTTTGCTCGTCCGGTGTCGGAGCCCCCACGACGCGTTCGGCGGCCACTATAGGCTATAGCATCTTCCGGAGGCCGCACGTCGCGCGCAGCTTCATCAAAGACTTCGAGTCAGCACAAGTTAAACTTCACAATGTACAAAGGTAAAAGAGTTCGAAGCCTTACCAAGACGCTCCGCGGATACTTCGCACAGACCCTCCGGGCCCGGAGCTAGGAACAAGTCCTCCGGCCAGGAGAATGCGAGGGGGCTGAGTCGAAGGGTGATGAACTCTTCGGCCAAGTCCCACATACTCATCTTCGAGGCCACCCTTCGCAGGAGTGGGATCCTCGATTAGAGGCTCTTGGAGCTCAACTTCACCATGCCTTCGCGACGATAGGAGATGAGCGCGTTGGTACTCCGAAGGGGGGAGTCCGCGCCCACCAAAGCATAAAACTATTCCTGGTCCCACTTCGAATACCACTTGTTGTTGACGGCCCTCGCTAGGAAGTCGTCCAAGAACTCTCTACGGAGCTGGAAGTTGGCGCTCCCGAAGGCTAGGGCCCTCTCGACGCCATCTGCCCTCTCCCTCCGCTTCGGCTGGCAGCTCGCATCATGAAGAGAGACGAAGACGTTCGCGCGCCCCTCGCAGCCTTCGGCCCTCATGGCCCACTCAAAAATTGCAAGCCTCGCCACGACATTCGGGGAAAGGTGAGGGAACTCGAAGTTGTATGCCTTCAGCACCTCGCTCAGCATGTCCACCGGCAGCAGTCCGAGCCCCGCCTCGAAGAAGGCCTCGAAGACGACAACTTCGTCGAGCTGGGGCCTCAGGATGTCTCTGTCTTCTCGGGTACTCAAAGCCGAATACCCTCGGAAATCCTCCCCTCGTAGGTCTGCTAAATGGACTCCATCGAGACCGAAGCCTTCAGCTCCAAAGTTTGTTCGAACCTGTCAGATGGCGACCGAAGGTCCCTTGGCCAGAGGCACCTCGCAGCAAGCTTCACCGCCGCCGCCGCTTGGGCCTGGACCGAGCTCAAGTTCGCGCTCGGAACCAAGGCCTTCTTCGACGCAACCTTCTTTGGCATCTTGCCAAGGGTTTCGACGCGAAGGGCGCTAAGGGGCTTCGGAGCAGGCTGCGCGTGGAGCCGAAGGTGGAGAACAGAGAGCGAAGGTGGCTAGGGGTTGAAGCAGAAAGCAAATGAAGGTGTGGGCGAAGCCATGGTACGTCAAGCTCCTTTTATAGGCGGTAAAAAGCGACCACGCACCCCGCACCGAGGTCTTTTTTTCACCAGTTACCCGGTCCCCGCAGTCTCTCTGACCGATGGGCCCAAAGTGAAAACTGAAGCGAACCGTCAACCCCCCCCCCCCCCCGCGCTGCAACGACCCAATTTCTGACTGTTGCAGGGTTGCTTGAGCTCCCCGAGGGCGTCCCATCGCTCTGTACAGGCATTTATTGCCTGCGTGGTTCGAAGCCAGCCTTCGGCCCCAGGTTCCGAAGGCCTGCCTTCCCCAAAGCTTCATTTCTTTTAGGTCATTTGTCCCGAGGCACACACACCCCTTCGCTTTGAAGGGCTATGTGTGAAGGGCTACTGTTGGGGGAAATAGTTTTCCCTTAAACAGGGGCCAAATGATGTCAGCCTCCGAAGGCCTCGGGTTCGGAGCCTGTCAACTGGCGAAGCCTCAAGGACAAGCTCCGGCCCCCTCCGACGAAGTTAACTCAAGCACAACTAAGATTTGCCCCTCCGGAACCAAGCCTCCAGGACCCCTCTTGTCCCCTCCGATCCTCTCCGAAGCCAAGCCTGAAGCCTCCGGGACCCCTCCGGCCCCCTTCAAAGCCCTCTCCCTTTCGCAGTCCTCTCCAAGAGCCGCTCCGGAGTCCACCTCGGGGCCACTTCGGAGCCCACTTCGGAGTGCGCTTCGGAGTCTTCTCTAGAGCCCCCTTAGCTAGCTCCGTCCAGTGCCCTCTGGTAGGTACTCTAGCCCAGAAGAAATATCTGAGTACTGCTACAGTGTAAAGCCATACCAGGGCCACAGCCCCTGGTATGCCGTATACCTGCTCCAGAAGTGATGTTTATCTACTACGTCTGTAAAGTCAAATGTACAATAGTATAGACTTTTCCCTTCTTGCCCCTATAAAACCTACAGCATGTAGAAAGCAATTAGGTCTTTTCCTTTGGCCTTCGAGCCTATAAAAGCAGGGTCAGACCCTTGTAACAGGGACACATGTTGAGTAGAGGCAAAATTATGTCAAATCCACTGTAACTGGACGTAGGGCTATTATCCCTTCGGGGAGGCCTAAACCAGTATAAACTCTCTCTCCCTCTGTGAGAACCCTTCGAGGTTCATTTTATACACCATACACCACCACATAAAAACCTACTATAACTAACACAATTGTTACAACACTACCAAACATAGACCGGAAACTAAAATAGGAAAGCATAATTATAGCACCCAAGGATTATTCTTAACAGTTACAAGTGACAAGGCCCACTGTTACATAAGGATTGCATCATGTTCTGTATCGAAAGGTTCAATAAAAACCTATACGGCTATACCTCCTTTCAAGCACATCAAAATTGTAGCAATCCTTCTGCAGCCTATTTATTAGCTAGCTTCTTGATTACACTAAAACCTTCAGATTTAAGCAATCATATGCTTTAAAAGAACATTGATCAGATGGATATTACAAATATTTGAAAACTCAATAGCATTGGGACTGAAACCCAAAGTTAAGACAAGGCCCATTAAATTACTCAGACTTCTTTGTGGGCACATCTAAGCGGAAAGCTCTTGACCAAAAGATGTTCTCAAAACATTCTAGTATTTC
This sequence comes from Zizania palustris, assembly GCA_019279435.1. Classification (NCBI taxonomy): domain Eukaryota; kingdom Viridiplantae; phylum Streptophyta; class Magnoliopsida; order Poales; family Poaceae; genus Zizania; species Zizania palustris. The sequence continues at coordinate 78,481,766 of JAAALK010000287.1, read as the reverse complement.
AATAAAAAATGGTCCAGGAAGCAGGTTGGTAAGCTATATATAGTAATATTACCATGAACAAAGTTGCAGTCCACAAACAATTTTTTATCTATTACAAATAGAACCTATTGTTTTCAAGCAGCATAGATTAAACAAGTATACAACTAATAAGGGTGATTGTGTTAATACTTAATACAATAATCACATTACAAGTTTACATTACCGACAGTGAACATAGAACAAATCAGAAATTCAACCATTTAGTGGTGCCTTACCCGCTTGAGAATGCTGACTCGATCCTGCAATCCATCAATAGCTCGATCATTCTCGTGCTCATCTATCTCATGGGAAGAATACGATGATGCACGAATTCCACCTTCCTCGATACCATCAAAAAGAGACGTTCTGGTGCTACGGTAGTTGCTAAAATTTCCAGGAAATAATCATGAGTAATAGAATAAAAGTGTAATAAAGCATAATGTATTAGTATGGAAATAAATATGGAAAGACACATGCAAACTAAGCAAATGACATTAATAAACATTTGATATGTTTAAAAATGGGCATTCACCTTGTTAGGTAGGCACAAATCCGTAGTCTACCAGACTATATCCTTACAAATCATAAATCATGAATATATGTCAATTGTCAACTATATAAAAATGACACTACTGAAATTTCCATGTTCACAACACATCAGCTTTTGAGTTTTGACACATGTATCAAAACATTACTGAATTAATGATGAAAGAGCATATGAATTTGACAAATTAACTGAAGCAAAACTGTGTGCTGAAACAATCTCAACTTCTCAAGAGTCAAGTCATAAATTGATGAGCACATATTACTTAATTCTAAGCCATTACTTTCATAGTGGTAATCTATTTACAATTATCAATAGCTCATTATTGACTACATCTCACTAAAAAATTAATACAACTTACTTTACACTTGAATGGGACATGCATGCAGAACTATGTTGTACCATGGTGTGAGGACCGGGCTGGTGTACTCGTGCCGGGCGCGCCAACCGGTCAGGCCCAGCGCCTGGGCGGGAGAGTCCCAGCCGGCCTCAGGAGATTAACAAATAAGTTGGTTAGAGACATAAGAGGGTAGTTAAGATCAGATTAGAGATAAGAGGGCTGTTAAGATTAGAGATAAGAGGGGGTTAGTTAGCCTCTGTGCATTATATAAACAGAGGGCAGGTCGGCGGGATGAGTTTAGGTGTTGAGTTTTGAGTTAGGCTTGTAGCTACCCTGTTGAGGATCTTGGCTCGGCTAGCAGCTGCGCCACCACTGCACCGCCGCACCGCCGAGGTTAGGGACCTCGGCCTGCTCTTTCCTTTCAATATAATCTTCGTTCGGGAGTGCGTCCAATCTCGTCTTCTCTTGCGACCGGTGACAACTTGGTATCAGATTCTAAGGTTCCTTCCGCCGCTGCGATGAGTGGTCAATCAGTCGCCGACGACAACTCGGGGAAGAAGGATGACGACCCCATCACCACCATCCTCAACCGACTCGGCGCAATTGAGGACATGATGCGGCCCCTTTTGCCCCTGGCCGGTCAAGTTGCAGCAATTGAAATAACTCTCCATGATCAGATTCAGCAACAACAGCTCTTGAGCGCCGATCTTCTTCGTGTGGAGCACGGCCAAGCCGGAAGCAAGGCACCACCGGCGGGCAGCAGGAGGCAGATGGACGATTAGGATGATGAAGAGGGGTTTCCCACAACCCACAAGCTCGAGTTCACAAAGTATGACGGCACCAGAGACTCGCTGCCATGGTTGAATCGCTGTGAACGCTATTTTCGGGTTCGACGAACACCGGAGCACCGGCGCATGGCCTACACGTCGTTTTACCTCACAGATGACACCCAACTGTGGTACCACTGGCTGGAACTGAATACCGGGATGCCACTGTGGCCACGCTTCGTCGCACTAGTGAACAAGCGCTTAGGCCCTCCCCTCACCGATAGCCCGATCGGTGAGTTAGCCCTACTCCGGCGTGAGGGGTCGGTCGACGACTTCGCCAAGTGTTTCATGGCGCTGTCCTGCCATGACACTGCTATCACGGAGGCCCACCAAGTCCAACTGTTCCTGGCCGGCCTGGGCAAACCAATGTGGACAGATGTGGCGTTCCAGCGACCGACGACGCTCGACGATGCGGTGATGATGGCCCGCCCCTTCGAACAGCGGGAAGACGTACCGCAGACACCGCCCTAGCCTTCGCTGATCACCCACATCCAGGGACAAACAGCAAGCCGCATCCAGCAGTCCTATTCTTCGCCGTCGGCGGGGTTAGCGCACACGAGCTCAGCAGCGTCAGTGGCCAAGATGACCTCCAACATACGACGCCTATCACCAGTAGAAGTAACCCAGCGCCGCAAGGATGGACAGTGCTTTCATTGTGATGAGTCGTTTGGCGCGGGACACAAACTGGTTTGCAAGCAGCTGTTCTGCATCGAGGTCCTTGATGACGACGACTCCGCGCCGGCCAAAGACAACTTCCCGGATCCCACCATTAGCCTTCATGCTCTCACAAGGATCACATCGAGGTCCACATCAACAGCACCCAACTGACGGCACTTCTCAACTCCGGCTCCACGCACAACTTCATCGACTTGGAAGCAGTAGAGCGGGCTGATCTGACGTTCTCTGGTCATGGAGCCCTCCTAGTGGCGGTGGCCAACGGGGACCGTGTCCAGAGCCCGAGGTGCTGCCGGAGCCTCGCCATGACAGTGGGCGAAGAGAAGTTCTGCATCGACTGCTACAGGTTGACACTCGGGTCTTATGAGATGGTGCTTGGTGTCCACTGGCTCGAATCCCTGGGACCTATACTATGGGACTTCGCTCATCGCTGCATGTCCTTTGTCCATGACGGCCACCAGGTGTGCTAGTCCGCTGCGGATGATCCACAACCAACCGCAGCCGTGTGCGCAGCAGATGGTGAGATCCTAGATGATCTCTTGGAACGTTATACAGCACAATTCACAGAGCCCATAGGATTGCCACCACAGAGGGCCCGCAGCCACTAGATCCGTCTCCTGCTGGGGACGTTGCTAGTGGCAGTTCGGCCATACCGATACGCACATGCTCAGAAGGTCGAACTAGAACACCTGTGCGACGACATGCTCTGACAGGGGGTGATCCGGCCAAGTTCATCGGCGTTCACCGCGTCGGTGCTGCTCGTGAAGAAAGCGAATGGTTCCTGGCGATTCTGCGTGGATTATCGTGTGCTTAACACTCATACAATCAAGGACAAATTTCCCATCCCAATCGTGGAGGAGCTGCTCGATGAGCTTCGCGGGGCATATTCTTCACCAAGCTGGACCTCCGCTCTGGGTACCACCAGGTACGAATGCACGACGACGATGTGGAGAAGGCGGACTTCCAAACACACCAAGGGCTCTTCGAGTTCCTCGTAATGCCTTCGGCCTGACGAACGCACCGGCGACTTTTCAAGCTCTGATGAACGACCTCCGCCCGTTCCTCCACTGATTCGTCCTCGTCTTCTTCGACGACATCCTCATCTACAGTCAATCCTGGTCAGAACATCTCCGCCACATCAATCTTGTGTTGGCAAAATTTTAGGAACACCAGCTCGTGATTAAACGCTCCAAGTGCTCCTTCGTCGAACGCTCTGTGGCCTACCTTGGGAACGTCATCTCCGCTGCCAGCGTCGCAATGGATGCTCAGAAGGTGCGGGCGGTGCTCAAGTGGCCCGTGTCACGCTCGGTTCGGGCAGTGCGGGCATTCCTCAGCATCGCAGGCTATTACCGCCGCTTCATCAAGGACTTCGGCAACATCGCGGAACCCATGACACGCCTGCTCCGCAAAGATAGCTTCGGGTGGGGGCGGAGGTAGAGGCCTCCTTCCGAGCACTCCAGCGAGCCCTGACGACGGCTCTGACTCTTCAACTACCCGACTTCAACAAGGAATTTGTCGTCGAGTGCGATGCATCCGGCTCAGGGATCGACGGCGTGCTACACCAAGGAGATGGACCGGTGGCCTTCTTTAGCCAATCCCTTGCACCACGCCACTCCAAGCTAGCAGCTTATGAGAGGGAGCTCATCGGCCTGGTGCAGGCAGTCCTCCATTGGCAGCCATACTAATGGGGGCAAGCTTTCTTAATATGCACAGATCATTTCAGTGTTAAATTTTTACTAGATCAGCGGTTATCTACAATTCCCCAGCACCAATGGGCAAGCAAGTTGATCGGTTTCGACTTTCGGGTCAAGTACCGGCCGGGCACAAGCAATGTGGTTGCAGATGCACTCTCTCGACGGGACTCAGATGAGATATTAGGGGTCGCAGCACTGTCTACACTGACCTTCGCCCTCTTCGACGAACTACGACGTGCCCCAACGTGTTACGGCTCGGGCAGGAGATCTAGACGGGCGAACAAGGCGATGGCTGGCGCACCGTCGACGGTTTGGTCACGTTTGGCGGGAAGATATATGTAGCACCGACGTCACCGCTGCTCCACAACATCTTGGCCCACGCACATGGCCAGGGATACGAAGGCACAGAGAAGACTCTTCATCGGCTCAGAACAGACTTCCATGTACAGGGCGCGCGCACGGCGGTCTGTGACTTCGTCCGCGCGTGTCTGGTTTGCCAGCGCAACAAGACGGAGTAGCTACACCCAGTCAGCCTGCTGCAACCTTTGGTCGTACCATCAGCGGTGTGGGCGGACATCGCCATCGACTTCATCGAAGGGCTACCCAAGGTCAACGGCAAGTCGGTCATCCTCACTGTCGTCGACCGCTTCTCCAAATGCGCGCACTTCCTACCGTTGGGACACCCGTACACGTATACTACAGTGGCACGATCCTTCTTCGACGTCGTTGTCAAGCTTCACGGAGTGCCCAGCTCGATCGTTAGCAATCGCAACCCAACATTTATGGGGCGGTTCTGGAAGGAGCTCTTCAACATGGCGGGCGTCTCGCTGCGGTTCTCTTCGGCATTCCATCCCCAGTCTGATGGACAATCAGAGGCAACCAACAAGATTATTACGATGTATCTCCAATGCCTCTCCGGCGACTGTCCTCGTGATTGGCTGCGTTGGTTGCCATGGGCAGAATTTTTGCTACAACACTTCATTCCAATCTTCGCTTCAGACCACGCCGTTTCGAGTGGTCTACGGTAGAGACCTACCATCCCTACGAGCTTATTCACCGGGAGAAGCATGTCTTCCAGTGGTTGATGCCTAGTTAAAGGAGCGTGACGAGTTCATTGCCGAGGTATGGGAAATATTGGAACAGGCGCAGCAGCAACAAAAGTATTTTTATGACAGCAAGCATCGCCAGCTAGAGTTTGCGGTTGGCGAGTGGGCGTGGCTGCGGCTGCTACATAGGCTGATCGCATCTCTGGATGTGTGTGGGCGAAGTAAATTGGGACCAAGGTTCTATGGGCCGTTCCAGGTGGTGGAGCGCATTGGCGACGTGGCTTATTGTCTGCAGTTACCAGCAGGAGCCAAGATTCACGATGTATTTCATGTTGGGCTGCTGAAGAAATTCCATGGCGCACTTCCATCTGGACCAGGGGAGTTGCCCCCTATCTGGCACGACTGTGCATGTCCAGCCCCGGGAAAAGTCCTCCAAGGTCGGTTGGCATGCAGGAAACAGGAGGTGCTGGTTCATTGGTTGGGACAGTCAGCTGTGGATGCCTCATGGGTGGCCATTGACAAGTTTCGGCAATTGTATCCTTCATTCAAGCTCGAGGACGAGCTTATTCTCCAAGGAGGGAGAGATGTGAGGACTGGGCTGGTGTACTCGTGTCGGGCGCACTAGCCAGTCAGGCCCAGCACCCAAGCGGGAGAGTCCCAGCCGGCCTCAAGGGATTAACAGATAAGTTGGTTAGAGAGATAAGAGGGTAGTTAAGATCAGATTAGAGATAAGAGGGCTGTTAAGATTAGAGATAAGAGGGGTTTAGTTAGCCTCTGTGCATTATATAAACAGAGGGCAGGATGAGTTTAGGTGTTGAGTTTTTAGTTAGGCTTGTAGCTACCATGTTCGGCTGAGGGTCTTGGCTCGGCTAGCAGTTGTGCCACCACGGCGCCGCCGCACTGCCGAGGTCAGGGACCTCGGCCTGCTCCTCCCTTTCAATATAATCTTCGTTCGGGAGTGCGTCCAATCTCGTCTTCTCTTGCGACCGGTGACACATGCTTATGGAGTTATGGTTACTTGAAAACAGTGGCAAAACAAGAACCATGCATGGCACCAGAGAAAATAGAACTATACCCACTAGGCATTGAGTTAGTTGCTAGTTCTGCAGGGCGGCACAAGCCATTCCTGAATGAGATAGAAATTGTTGCCTAAGTGAATAATAAGCTTTTAGAGCATACAAAAGGAGGAAGGCTTGCTGCTGGCCATATCAAGTGGACACAATGCAGGAATCGGGATGATATGTCAATCAACTTCTCAGGCTACAAGTTTCTTGCTACTAGAAGTATCAATAGGCAGAAAGACGAAATGAAGTACAAATATAAGTAGTTGCTTTTAAGAGTCAAGAGTCATAGACATAAGATCATTAATGGTAGTGTATATGAGCAAAGTAAACATGCATCAGTGTGGCACATGTCTTCCAAAAGATGAATGGAAATCAACAAGCATGGGGCAATTTGGGAAGTCTGAGCAAAGTGCGTCACTAGGGATGTCATTAACCTTTGGTGGAAGGATATCAATGCTCAAACCAACTATACAGTAGGGGATGCAATCAGAGCTAACGGAAAATATCCCAAAAGTAGCGTATCGGAAGTCCTCATACAGGTTAGAACATAGAATTGCACTAATCACACACCAATTTCACTATACAGTTATAACACCCTACTACAAATTTTCTATAATTTGTACATGACTGATCTCGCTCCAGCAAGGCAGCAAGTCAGTCAGTCCAAACAAATCGTTCGTCTTCATCAACTCTTACTCGGTAACCCACAACCCTACCAAATTAAAATTGAAGGCTCTGTACATTGAATAGTTAGCGTGTAGATACTTACCCTCTCGGGTTCATGGCTTCCCCAGTGGTCCGGCGAATCAGATGATCAGATCTCGGTCCTGAGCAAACAAATCGAACACCACGCAGATCAGAACCAAGTCGCCACCTGAGCGTAAAAAACACCAAACCAATCAATCAGCAGATGATCTGAGGTGAAATCGGGCGACTTTACCTCTCGATTCGCGTTGGATCCTCGCGGATTTGGGGGTATTCGCAGTGTCACGAGAAGCCGAGGCGAGGCTCCAGACGACACAGGCGGCGGCGATCGGCGGAGGCTAGAGGCAGCGCTGGTTCTCCTCCTGAAGATGCAGGCGTAGGCCGATGGCGCGGTTGAAGCTCCGACGGCGACAGGGAGAAGGAGGTCAGGCAGGCTGCAGCGGTAGCCGGTAGGGTTCGATTCGCCGGAGAGCGATTTGGGGGTGGGACCGTCGGGGCGAGGGAGCGAATGCGGCGAGCGCATGGCGTCTCCCAATGGCATGCCGGTAATTCCCATCCAACTCGGGTTATTCCTATACGCTGCCAAACGGGCCTCCACTGCTGTCCCGGTCCGATGCATGGTTGGGCACGGCCCGGTTCGAGCACGGCCTAGTAGGTCTGACAAGTATAGCGGGCCGTGCCGTGTTGGCCCACGTGCTATGCCTCTGGCTCAGGCACGGCCCAAAGGATTCCTGTGCCGGCAGTTCGGCACGCCCAGTTAGCGGCCTCCATCGGCGTCAGCCTGTAGACCGGGAAAATAGGAAAAAAATATTTTTCCTGATTTTTCTTATTTTCTTCGTATTTTTTTCTGTCATTAACAAACTGCTTTTTTCAACGGGACGTGCGCAAGGCACGAGGGCAAAGGCAGCAGTAACGTTGGTGCCGTGGGCAGCGGTCCCATGGTAGTAGGAAGGGGTGATACAAATTCACAAAAAACTGAACCTAAGAGAGATATCCTAAATTTTATTTTCTAAATCATACATAAGGATCATTCTAAACTGTACTTCTTCCTAAAAATTAATCAATCTACAACAGTTTCTCATAATCTCGATCCCTGTTTTTTAAATCCTACAAATACGATCTATAATATGTAATAATTTTGTATAAAACTTTGATACATTCAAATATGTGTATCGTCTAACCTATAACAACGTGTAATGGAGAAAATAATATGCATACAAGAAAAAATATATGCAAATGGAAATAGGAATTTGTTAAACTAATCCTATATTCAAATAGGGATTAGGAAAGGGACTCATTTAGAGAGACTCTTGTAGCTTCATTTTTCACCAAAATACATAAATTCAAATTTAAAGAGCCATATAAGTAATCTCTTGGAGATGTTCTAAGAGCAAGGCCCCTATTTGAGGCCTTAAACTCATTTTTGAGAGACTGTGAAAAAAATTGAGGTCTAACAGGGTCCCTATTCGACTCTCAAAAATAGGAGGGCTCTCAAAATAGGCCATCAAGCCCTCATCCCTAGCGCCCCCTATCCCGGCTCTTATCTGCGTCACGTGGTGCACGCGCTTCCCGCTTGTTTAAATTTGAATATTTGTATTTACATTTAAATATTCAAATATTTAAATATGATAGATAATTATGTTCATGTTGTTTAGATGGTTATGTTTCTATATTTAAATTTGAATATTTGTATTTGTATTTAAAATTTTGAATATTTAAATATGATAGATGATTATGTTCCTATTGTTTAATATGATAGATGATTTTGTTAATGTATTTAAATTTGAATATTTGTATTTAGATTTAAAAAATTGAATATTCAAATATGATAGATGATTATGTTCCTATTGTTTAATATGATTATGTTGTTATATTTAAATTTGAATATTTGTATTTGAATTAAAAATTTGAATATTTAAATATGATAGATGATTTTGTTTCTATTGTTTAATACGACAGATGATTATGTTCCTATATTTTAAATTTGAATATTTGTATTTGCATTTTAAAATTTGAATATTTAAATATAGTCATTTGTTATTAAATAATAAATAATTTATTATGTAATATGATTTTATCAAATACATGTGTATAGTGTGTGAAAAATGATGGAAATTGAAAATAGTGGTTCTATTTTGAGAGTCACTACTAGGGTGGAACGTAGAAAACAAACCTCTCAAAAGTAGGAGGAGCTCTCAAATCAAAAGTAGAGAGCCTGATTTGAGGGCTACTGTTGGAGTTGCTCTAATCGATCAAGTCAAACGGAAAAACAATGATTTTTGGTTTTTTTTCAAAATAATTCTGTTTTTATTTTTGAAAACTCTGGTGTTCAGGGTTCAATTCGATTTTCAACATTGGAAAACCGAACTCACCGAATCACCAAAATACCTAGCACCACCACCGGTGGGAATTTTTTATATAATATATTTTAACAAATCAATTAAGTTACATGATTTTAAAAAATTGTAAAAAATGGTCACTTGTCGACTCATCATCCACCGAACTAGGCCATGTGGCCTAGTTCAGCCAATCATGGGCCGATCTAGGAGGGCATCGCTACTTTGGCACATTCCTAACAGGTGCTTGACAATTTCAGCACTTGGTTGGCCGATCTAAGCCATGTTATTGAACCGTAACAGGCGATCAGAGGGGGTGAATGGGGGCTAAAAATTATTTTGTAAACCGACTCCTAATATAGTCTTTGTTGGTTCAAGTTCGGAGGGACTGACGACACTCCGAACTAGACTTCGCACTATGGCGTACTTTAGAGCACAAAAGAACTCCGCACAAGGCTCCGCACTCAGGTTCAAACTTGGAGCAAGACTTCGAAATGGACTTCACAATTTGGACTTCAAATACCCATTCAATTTCCCGAAGGAGTATTTCACACAAGGCTTCGCACTATTAACTTACACTAGGCTTCACACTAGAAATTTGAACTAGTCTTCGCACATAACAATGTACTCAGATTATAACCCTAGAAAGGCCTCGAGGTGAACTTTGCAAAACACACTTCGTAGCATGGAATCGCTAGTGTATTTTTGAGACTTTGTCTCTGTTACACAATACAGCGAAAGATTCTACTAAGCTCAAGAATCACATAGAAGGAAAAACATCTTTGTAAACTTGCATGTAGATTTTTAGGGGTTGACACAAGGTGAATATAAGAACTTTATGTAAAACAAGTTACAAAAGCAAAAGTATCAAAGAAACATTTCTTCATTTGCATGCAAAAAACACATAGATCCTCAATAGTACTCAAAACAGACACGCATTGGGTAAGAACAACAGATACACGATCATGAAAAATATGAATCAAAGATCAAACAGAGATTTCATTGCTAGAAAATGAACACAAAAATAGCCCTCTCAAATTTGTGTATTTTTGTAGCAGCTAGCCCTAAGAAAATAGTTAAAGCAGAAGGTTCTAAACCTAGGCAAAACATGTTGTTCTAGACCTTAGCCTACCCTTTCTTTTATAGACTAGATAGATATGAGAAGAGACTATAATACCCCTAGGGTTTACAGATTTTCTAACTCACACAGTCGAAAGGGTATTACATGTAGTTTTACTTTTACACTTTTGTTGATAGCAAAAAATGACATTAATGGTCGAAATTGTCAAAATATCAATTTTTGGTAATTTGGGATGAAAATATGTCTTTCCTGGCATAGGCCGGTCCAACCAGCCATAGTAGGCCAGTTAGACCGGCCCAAGTCTGAAAATTAGAGATAGAGTTTGTTTCGTGCTGTTTAATTTATAATTAAATCTTAACCACTTTTGGTTGAATCCTACTTAGATTAGGTGTCGGGGAACTTGAGACCAGCCCCTATAAATAAAAGGGTGAGGTCGATTCAAAGGGTATCTCCACAGATCAACACTTCAAAACCCTAGTTTTGAATCATACGTCTACCTTTCATCTACTTTTGTGCCCTAGGTCAGTCCATCTTCGTGGGTTTGCATTGAAAGCCCTCCGTACATCACTTCGTAATTGTGGTAAGCCTCGTTGATTTGCCTGTGAATCACCTGTTTAATTCACGTAACGGATTTTTATCGTTTTTATCGTCTTTTATCGGTTTTCTTGATCACACTTGAGAATTCGGTCTCTAGACCGAATTGGTATTTGATTTTTGTGTTTTTGCAGAGAATATGCCTTCGTATTCATAGCCAAAGGTTTGGGGTTCCATCCCATATCAGCAAGGAGATCATCGGACAGAACCGACGATCAGATCTATTGTCATCGGTCTGACTAACGGTGTGGACCCAGTCCGACCGGCCCGTGCCACCTTCATCAGGAGGTTGCCGGCACTAGTCGGTCCGACCGAATGAGCTTGGTCGGTCCGACCGGGTGAGTGTACGCCAAAGGCCCCTCTCCAGTCGAAACACTTCGTACCAAAGCCACCTCAAGTCGGACCCCGCGGCGTCGGAGCCCTCGGTCTGACGGAGGCCTTGTCGTCGGTCCGACCGGTAACACTTCGCCGGTCCGATCGCCCGGAGTAGGCTTCGCGCCAAAACGTCGAGGCCACCCTCGGTGACCCCCTTCAAAGGTGTCGGTTCGACTAGGGTCCCTACTCCGGTCTGACCGGCCAGTAGGCCGAAGCCCCCCTTTCGGGATACTTCGGCTTCGTTGTCGTTTTTGGTAAAATTACCCTAGTAGTGCGGTCTAACCGGCTCGCCTTGGCCGGTCTGACCGATTGTTTTACTTTTCCTTCCAATCGACTTTAATTGACCGATTAGATCTAACACTCTTTATTTTTTGGTTAATTAGGTTATATTTTAGAAATATAATTGAATTACCTAGCGACTCCGTTATTCCCCTTACCATGGTTTAAGTGTTGTCGGAACGCGATGACAACATCTTGTGACGTTTTTGGATCGTCGAATCGGTCGAACCGGCCCAATGCTAGGGCATGATTTCATGTCAACAACTTTATTCGATGCTCTGTAGTGAGTCAGCTTTGTGGCTTCGTTTTGGTGGAACCTCGTAGCACTTGACGAAGTGCCTAAGTGACTCCAGTTGCAGACTTCGAAACACTGAGGCTTCGTTGCAATGAAGTCTTAACTTTAAGTGTGATGGTTTTGAGCCGAAGCCATCAAAGCACTTGCCGACTTCGCACCATGTCTCGGGAGTTGTAACACCCCAAATTTTCAAAGTAATAAAAATATTATTTAATTCAATTTCCTGAAATTTATTATTTTGGAAATACCTTCAATACCCTTCTTTACCCTTTTGAACTACAATATAGGTGAAATGGCCCAACCAGGAGCTGAAACTTTTTATGTATGATCCTGAGGCCAAGATAGATTTTGAGAATTTTTACAAATTTTTACCCACCTTGGAAGTAGTCCTATTATTTTAAACCAATTTTTGCAATTATTTTTATTCAGAAAAGAATTCGGAACAGTAACGGGCCGCTCCCTCCTTTTCTCTCTCTCCTGGCCGACTCAGCCCGTCACTCTCGCCCGCCTCGGACTGACAGCCCGACCCCACCCGTCAGTGACCCCCTCTCCTCTCGCACGCACGCCCGACACCCCGGTCCCACCTATCGGCGCCAACCGCCCCCTCTCGCGCCCGAGCCCGACCCCACTCGTCAGCCTCGCCCTTAGACGCGCTCGCGCCCGCTGCCCGGCCTCCGTCGGCCGATGACCTCGCCTCAGATCCGCTCGCCGGCTCCCCCTCCCGTTAAACTGACGCCGGCATTTAATTCCCCGAGGCCCGCCGGCCATTTAAACGCGTTAAGGCACGCGTTTAAGCCCCCGGATCGCGTTTACCGGCATGGCAAAACCTCGTCGGCGAGTTATTACCCCCCTCGGCTTTCCTTGCATGCGACCCCCTCTGACCCTCGCCGGCGCCTCTATTTATACCCCTGGCCTCCACCGCGTTCGACCCCCACGCTCTCGCAGCCCAGGACCGAACAGAACGCCCGTAATTCACATTTTTGCGCTCCCCTCCTGCTTCACCTCCGGCCACTGTTCGCCGTCGCCTCGGACCGCCTCCGTCCACGCCGTCGCCACCATCGTGACCGTCACCGACCACCCGACCTCGGCCACGCCTCCGTTGGCCGAGAAGACCGCAGGATCGACGCCGCCGTCGAGCACCCGAGGAGCCCTCCGCGTCTACCCTCGCTGCCGATCGACGTCCGCCATCTTTCATCGCCGTCGAAGGTACCATAGTGACCGTCGTAGCCTCCACTTTCCATTTTCGCATAAAACTAGGGCCTAGCCCCCCCGTCGGCGCCGTCGTGCCGGATTTAATCCTGGCCGCACGATCGCGATCGGAGCGCCCTGATTAAAGCCCTACGGGATTTAATCTCCGCCCTTGATCCAGTCAAAGGGGTACTAGGCCATCTGAGTCATTGATCGCTTTTAAAAACTATGACTCAATCTCGTGCGTCCACGTTGTACCCTTTCGCGCGTTTTAATCATGGCCGTCTGTTATCACTTAACCCTCCTGCCTCGCGCCTGACCACCGGATCCAGATCCAACGGCTCTGGATCAACCGGTCCACGCGCACAGTGCGCGGGTTCACCGTGGGCCTGGCTCACCGTGGACCCGAGGCGTTTTAAATTTGAAAATAAATTCCAGAAACTGTTTTAAACTTGTAAAATTCATATCTGGCGCATTTGAACTCTAAAAATTGTCATTTCAATTCCAGAAATTTTTTAATTTTATTCTCTACACATTAGTTCAATAAAAACAGTATGTTTACCTTGGATTTTTCATGATTATTCAAATAGGCATTCAAATGCCCTTAGGGTAAAAATGTAAATTCACTTATTAAAATTTCAGTAGAGTTTATATTTATTTCCTTTCTGTTCATATACTGGAAACCACTAGATTGCCCATGGACCTTTCATTTTAAATCGATTAGAAAGCTTAAAATGAGGTTACTCACATTTAAAACCTTTCTCAAAAGACAACACTTCATTATAGTTCCTTTTAAATTATTTATAAAATAAATTTCAACAACTTAACAACTTGATTTCCTTCAAAGTAAACCAATTTAAACCTAGGTGCTTGTTGTGTGATTTTATATTGTTTAAATTGAATGTTGTATTTATTTTATTTTACTTTATTTATATTGGAAAGACTACGACGTCGCCGAGGAGCCGGAATATTTTCCCAAAGTTCCTCCCTCCCCTTTCGCTGAACAAGGCAAGTCACCAAACCAATCTTTCGAACATGTTGAACCCATGTTTTATTAAACTATCGCTAAAACACATAGGCTATACATGCATTAGTCCAATGAAAACCCTTACACTATATTTATTTAGGATCCCCCGACCTTGATGTGCAACCCAAGCCATGCTATCTCGCCTAACCTCCTTGTCACCACATGATTAGTATTATTAGTATTATTAGATGATATTATTGATGTTCATGTTTACTTTCCGCATGATAAAACTTGACTACATTAACTGCAATAACTAAAAATGTACTTTTTCGCACTTTTAGCCAATTATCCTTCCTTTGTTATTATCTTGCATTATTACCTGCATTCGTGGTGGCTTGTTGAGTACTTTTTGTACTCATACCCATTGAACACCTCAGAGGATGCCTACTATGAAGACGGTCTGGAGTAGCGACCCAGTCAAGCAGAAAGATCTTGAAGAAGGCGTTCATCATGCTGTTTACTTTTATTATTATTTTATTCAACTCTGATATAATAAATATGGTCTGCGTACCATTAATACCGTCATATGTACGATTGTCGCATGATGAACCTCTTGTATTATTGTTTTTCGCATGAAATTCAATAATGTCTCGATTTCAATAAATCGGGGTGCCACAAGATGGTCTCAGAGTCGACTTGACTGTAGGAAGCCAAACAGACCCACCTAGCCAATAGCTGCAGAAAATTATTTCTCGAAAACCTACTTTATAAACTTTGTTCCTCCCCCTCACTTTTCTTCAACTTGTTGTTTTGTAGATGCCTGTCTACCAAGTCCACAGCTACTGCCACCATTACGAGGGCTTCGTCCGGGAGCTCCGCATGATGCTCACCTTCCTCGGGTTCCTCTTCGAGCCCGAATTCCAAGGCGTGTACCTAGAGGAGTTTGTCGGGCCCTGCGACGTCTCTCTCACCGTCCACGGCTCTGGAGAGCATCTGCCGCCCTACACCACCGCGCTTGGGGGCCCGACTTTCGACGTCGCGTGCCAACGTGTCGCTCTCCAGGCTCTTATGGAGCTGAGGATGATCTATGATGATCGTCTTCAGAACTCGTCCTTCCGGCTTGTGCCGAAGCGCACTCCCGGCGCCTACCGTAGCATCTACCTCAGAGTTCACTCCGTGCGTGATCCGGTCATGGCCCGACAGTCGCGTCTTCTTCAGGTTATGGACGACCTCCATACTGAGGCGGTGCTCGACGCCGATGAGCACCACGAGGCAGTTGAGTTCCTTCGTGAGGAGACGAAGAACTTGATTCAGTAGAATGGCGAGCTGCAGCGCAAAATCATGCAGCTGCGGAAGGATATCGCGGAGATGGTCCCCCTCCTCCCAAGGAAGAGGAAGCCCATCCGTGATCCCGTCCCTCGCCGCAAATGGATCCCGCCACACCCCTCCACCACCGGACCGTCCACCACCAGCGTCCCTGCACCACGCCCCGGCCTCGTCTCCGACCCCATCATCGAGAATTTTCTTGAGCCCACCATCCCTCTGGAGCCGCGTACTCGTGGTTCCGAGAGCATGGAGACCACCTCCGGTGGCGAGTAGGCTATAGACACCGCTATTTTAAATAAAATAATTCTTGTATGTGGTACTATCTACAACGAGTTGAGTTGTAGATAGAATAAGAGCTTGATTGTAATGAACAATTTTTACCACTTGATTTATATGCATGAGCTTTACGAGCCATTTTCTTTAATTGTGTTATCATCTTTTACCTTATAACATCGTATATTCAGAGGATGGCCGACCACCAGAACACCGGCTCCAACAATGGTGAAGGAGGAAGCCATGACGTGCCCGAGGGTGTTGTACCCAACTGGGGTGCAACGGGCCCACGTCAGTCTGGGTCGCCATCCGCCAACCATCCTACTTTGGCGGAGACGATGGCGAACCAGAATCAATTAATCACCGCCCTCCTCACTCAAATGCAGCACCAACAAGCTCAGTTGGACCGTCTGCAGAATGGGGAGCCTACCCCTCGCGCACCAGCACCCGCACCCGCTCCCCAACTCTCGAGTTCCTGCGTGTGCGCCCGCCCATCTTCTCGAGCACCACCAACCCCATGGAGGCCGGAGATTGGCTCCGCACCATTGGGAAGAAGCTAGATCTCCTCCCCTGCACTGACCGAGAGCGAGTGGCCTTCGCCACTCACCAACTCCAGGGTCCCGCCGCCGAGTGGTGGGACAACTACCGTGAGTCCTAGCCCGAGGACCACGTGGTGACATGGGCGGAGTTCACCATCGCCTTTCGCGCCGCCCACGTCCCCGCCGGTGTCATCGCAGTGAAATAGCAGGAGTTCCGCGACCTGCACCAGGGCAGCCGGACCGTCATGGAGTACCTCCATGAGTTCAACCGTCTGGCTCGCTACGCACCAGAAGAAGTGCGAACCGACACCCTCCGCCAGGCCAAGTTCCTCCGGGGACTTAAGGATGAGCTGTCCATCCAGCTCGTCGCCACCGACTACGCCGACTTCCAACGGCTAGTCAATAAAGCGCTCATCCAAGAGACTGAGAAGAACAAGTTGGACCTCAAGAAGAGGAAGATGATCGCTTTCAAACATCAACATGCGAATTCCTAGAGGCCCCGCTTCGTTCCTCCGCCACCAGCGCCCGCCTACCATCCTCGGCCCGCGTACAGGCCACCTCACGCCACCGGTGGATCCAACGCCAGGCATCCTCGCCCCGCTCCACCAGCTCCGGCCGCTCAGCCGCCACCAGCCGCCAAGGCCCCGATCTTGAAGGATCGCCAAGGGAGGCCGGTCGTCTGCTTCAACTGCCGGAAGGAAGGGCACTATTCACACCAGTGTCCTCACCCCAAGCAGCCCCAAGGCGCGGCACCCAACCAGGCGATTCGTGCCCGCGTCAACCACATCAGCGCGGAGGAAGCTCAAGAGGCTCCCGAAGTCATGCTCGGTACGTTTACCGCGAATTCCGTACCAGCTATGATTTTATTTGACTCTAGAGCGACACACTCCTTCATCTCGGAAGATTTTGTGAAAACCCACAACTTGGACGTGCTCCCTCTATCCGTCCCCATGATGATTGCCACTCCCGGCAATAAAACCTTAGCCCACTTATACAGTCCTAAGGTTAAGATAGAGATCCAAGGAGTATTATTCCGGGCCGAGCCAGTCCTCATAAAGTGCACCGGACTCGACCTCATCCTAGGGATGAATTGGTTGATGAAGCACAAGGGAGTGATCGACTGTGCCAACAAGTCCGTCACAGTGACCAACCCTGAAGGCGAAGCCGTCACCTTTCGGATGACCAGTCGCAAACCACTCGAAGCGTCCCTTCATTCGCTAGCCCTTGAAGAAGTGCCCATAGTCAAGGAGTTCATGGACGTCTTCCCAGAAGAACTACCAGGAATGCCTCCCAAGCGGGACATCGAATTCAGAATCGAACTCGTCCCAGGGACCACTACAATCTCCAAGCGCCCCTACCGGATGGCCGCCAATAAACTAGCCGAGGTCAAGAGCAACATCGAAGACCTAGAGCAGAAAGGGTACATCCGACCGAGTACCTCACCCTGGGGTGTACCGGTCATCTTTGCCATGAAAAAGGACAAGACTAAACGGATGTGCGTGGACTATAGAGCCTTGAACGATGTAACCATCAAGAACAAGTACACATTGCCTCGGATCGACGACCTGTTCGATCAACTGAAGGGATCCTCGGTGTTTTCCAAGATTGACCTCAGGTCAGGTTATCACCAATTGAGGATTAGAGAAGAGGACATACTCAAGACTGCCTTCACCTCTCGCTATGGACTCTACGATTATACAGTGATGTTGTTCAGACTCATGAATGCCCCAGCCTTTTTCATGACCATGATGAACAATGTTTTCATGGAGTTCTTGGATAAGTTCATCGTGGTATTCATCGACGATATCCTCATCTACTCTAAGACCAAGGAAGAACACAAAACTCACCTCCGTCTGACCCTCGGAAAGCTAAGGGAGCAGCAATTATACGCCAAATACAGCAAGTGCGAATTTTGGTCGTATGAGGTAAAGTTCCTCGGTCATGTCATATCTGCCGAAGGAATAGCAGTGGCCAACTGGTTGCAGCCCACGAATGTGACGGAGATCCGGAGTTTTCTCGGATTGGCCGGACACTACCACCGGTTCATCGAGAATTTTTCGAAGATCGCCAAGCCTATGACCAGACTTCTACAGAAGGAAGTGAAGTTTGAGTGGACCCCAGATTGTGAAGAAAGCTTCCAGACTCTCAAGAAGAAGCTCGTGTCAGCCCCAATCCTGACCCTGTCGGACATCCAGAAAGATTTCCATGTCTACTGCGATGCTTCTCGCCAAGGTTTGGGATGTGTCTTGATGCAAGATGGGAAGGTGATATCCTACGCCTCCCAACAGCTAAGACCGCATGAGCTAAACTACCCGACCCACGACCTGGAGTTAGCAGCCGTGGTTCATGTCTTGAAGATATGGAGACATTACCTTGTGGGGAATCGGTGTGAGGTCTTCACCGACCACAAGAGCCTCAAGTATATATTCACCCAACCGGACCTGAACCTCAGGCAAAGGAGATGGTTGGAACTGATCAAGGATTATGACTTGGGCATCCATTATCATCCAGGCAAGGCAAATGTGGTGGCAGACGCCCTCAGTCAAAAAGGGTACTGCAATGCCATCATGATTCAAGACCAAGCCCCTCTGCTATACAAGGAGATGGAAAGGCTGAATTTAGGGATCACCACCCGAGCGTACCTCGCTGCCTTGGAGTCTAGGCCTGTCTTAATAGACCAGATCCGAGAAAAGCAGAAGGAAGACCCGGACATCTTGGAGATCCAGCAGAACATGCGAAAGGGTAAAGCCCCCGGATTTTTCGAGGACGAGCATGGTACCATCTGGTTCAGAAACCAGATATGCGTACCCAACAAGCCTGAGTTGAAGACCCTCATCCTTCAAGAAGCCCACAATACTCTGTACTCCATTCATCCCGGGAGTACGAAGATGTATCAAGACCTGAAGGAAAAATATTGGTGGGTCAGCATGAAGAGGGAAATAGCTGAGTATGTGGCCAAGTGCGACACATGCCGGTGAGTCAAGGCAGAGCATCAAAGACCTGCTGGACTGTTACAACCACTCAAGGTCCCTGAATGGAAGTAGGAAGAAATAGGAATGGACTTCATCACGGGACTACCCAGTACCCAAGCTGGTCATGATTCTATATGGGTGATCGTCGACCGACTCACCAAGGTGGATCACTTCATCCCTGTCAAGACAACTTACACCGTCGCCAATTTGGCCGAGTTGTATATGACTCGGATCGTGTGCCTCCACGGAGTTCCTAAGAAGATTGTATCTGACCGTGGGAGTCAGTTTACCTCCAAGTTTTGGAAGAACCTTCAAGAGGAACTCGGCACCCGGTTGAACTTTAGCACCGCCTATCATCCACAGACCGACGGTCAAACCAAACGGGTCAACCAGATATTGGAAGATATGCTTAGAGCTTGCGCTCTAGACTTTGGCGGAATGTGGGACAAGAACTTGCCCTATGCGGAGTTCTCCTACAACAACAGCTATCAAGCCAGCCTGCAAATGTCCCCGTTCGAAGCACTTTATGGGCGTAAGTGCAGAACGCCGCTGCTCTGGGATCAGACCGGAGAATCGCAACTGTTTGGGACAGACATATTGAGAGAAGCTGAAGAGAAGGTCAAGATCATAAGGAACCGATTAAAGATAGCCCAGTCCCGACAAAAGAGCTACGCCGATAATGGTCGAAGAGACCTAACCTTTGAGGAGGGTGATTATGTCTATCTCCGAGTCACTCCCCTCCACAACACTCAAAGGTTCAACATGAAAGGAAAACTAGCGCCCCGCTACGTTGAACCTTTTCAGATCCTCCGACGGCAAGGAGAAGTGGCATATCAACTTGAACTGCCTCCATCTTTGGCAGGAGTTCATGATGTGTTCCATGTCTCTCAATTGAAGAAGTGTCTTCGCGTGTGTTGGCGTAAAAGATTACGCTAACAGGTTTTTGAAGATTAGAAACTAACAAACGAAGTGTTTGCGAAGGAAACTATTCTAAGCCTCCGAAAAGATAATAACTTAGAATAGTTTGAAAGTGTGTATTGAATAACTTGTATTCGGTCCCCATTACAGGGTTAAACGGGGGGTATTTATAGGCCCAAACATTAAGGAAAAAACCTTTTTACCCCTCTATTACAACCGACATAGTGGAAACTATTCGGTACCCTTAATAGGGCTAAAATGGTAAAAGACTAATCTAATGAGAAAGAAGATAAGTCTTCCATCTTAGCTGGAAAAGAAGCTCCCAGAAAAGTCCAAGTTCGAAGATATACTCCGAATTAGAGCCTGTCATCATACTTTGAACTTGACTTAATGCATCTCTGAAGTTATATGTTGGAAGTCTTCGTCTTAATTACCAGTCTTTATCTCGTCACTGCAATAACCCTGAAGATGGAATATTTCCCCCCAACAGTAGCCCCTCGAATACGCTTCTCCGCTAAATCTGTAATGTTAGGAGAGCAGTATACGCAAGAAAAATAATCATGCGTAGGGGTTAGCAGATTTAAACCATCTCCGAACTACGTGGAGATGTAAACTTTGAATCAGTTTCTAATAAAATTACTTTCGAAGTAACTTAGAACTAACTCGAAAAGTCTGAAAGCCTTTTTAGACTTAAAGGAAATAGCAGTTAGCTTCTTTCTTCTAACGGAAGTTACGGAATGCTTTAATTTCGGAGCAAAGTAACGGTTGGGAATGCGAAACGACATAGGCAAACGGTAAAAAATCAGGGTCTGAGCTATAAATAGAGGGCCCAAACCCTTCTTGAGTACATTTTCACTGCTTTCATGCAAACAAGCCATCACCCGAGCCCTAGCCACCGTTTTTCCTCTGAAACAATCCACAAGATCCAATGGCAAAAACTAGTTTCAAGGGTCCTGGAGCGACTTCAGCCTTGGCCCGGCAGCAAGCTGCTGCGGCGGCAGCGGCCGCATCATCGGCGACGGCAACTCCAAATCCTTTAGTGGCGGCAATGGCGCCGGTGGGAGGAAATCCCCAAAATGTCGGCCCCCAAGACCTCTTTCCGGCGTCGACGAAGTATACGGACCAGTCTTATCAACTGGGGCCGTCAACCTGTAGAAGGGAATCGCTTGCGGCTGCAGTAGAAGGCAAGATTAGTTCGGGGGTTATGATTCGCAAACCTAGGAAGGAAATCATTCCGTCACCGAGACCCGGAGAAGTGGTCGTCTTCGAAGCCTTCTTCAAAGCTTGTTTAGGGCTTCCTGCAGTAGACTTCTTGGTGGAAGTATTAGACTTGTTCCACGTCACCCTCCCCCAACTCTCTCCGAATGCGGTAGCGTGTCTTGCCATCTTCGAATGGGCGTTGCGAGCCTAAGGTTGTGAAGGAAGGGCGGATATCTTCGCATCACTTCATAGAGCTTCATGCCAACCGAAGACCTTTGTAGGCCCCGGAGGTGAAAAGATGGTAGTGGCCTTCGGGAGCATCAATTTCAGACTCCGGGACGAGTATGCTCTCCGATTTCCTGCTAAGGCCATCAATGCTAGATGGTACACCGATTGGATCTTGAAGTGGTTTTACGCCGAAGTTGGGACGAGCAGCCGTCTAGCTAGTCCTTTACAAGACATCAACTTCTGAAAGGAAGCCCTTGTGCATCCAGATCCGGGTCAGCTCGAAGCTCGCCTCAGCTTGCTTCAAAAAATCAGTCATCGGTTGAGCATGCAAGACTTAGCCAAAGAATTCCTCGGGCTTCAAATCCCTCCCCTGATGGCCAACTGGCCAATCACTTTCGAGGAAGATTCAGAATGCGGTCTTCGGAAGATTTCTTCAACTTCGAGTCCTGCAGGTAACTTCGAAAACAACATACTCTATGTATATTTATTCGAAGAGTTAACGAACTTAACTCATTTTTCAGCTTGTTCAACCTCTATAACTTCGGAGCAAATCGTACGAGCTTAGGAGAAGATTTTGGGCGTCCCAACTCCGACCGAAAAAGAATGGAGAATCAAATTGGTTGGTACTTGGGAGCGATCCAACCGAGTATGGGGGCTACTCGAAGTTGTTCCGCCTGCCCTAATGGATTGGGTGCCTTCGGAGAAAGGGCCTAAGAAGAGAAAAGCCGAAGTTGGAACTTCGAGCTCTGCCAAGACTCCGGTCAAGAAGGTGGCTCGAAAGCCAATGATTCCTACACCTTCGAGCCCAAGAGCCTCAGTCTCTGATTCTTTGGAAGATGAAGGCAGGTTGCTCGTGAGGCTGATTGATGAAGATGCAGCTCAAAAAGATACGCATATTGAAGATGCTGCGAGCGTGCCGGAGTCTCAAGTCAACCTCGAACAAATGAGGACTCCGGCTGCTCAAGAAGATTTACCTCAAGAGGGAGTCGTTCGAGATGGAGCCCCTGTGGATGAAAGCGGAGTCGAAGTTACTGCAGCTTTGATTCCGGGTGAAGTAACAATGTCTGTTCAAGAAGATGCTCCGACAGTCGAAGATTTGACTATTGACTCTGATGAAGACCTTGCCTTCGACCCGCCAAGCAGCCCAATGCTCAGCCGTCGCCAAAATGTCGAAGGTAAACTTCGCATAATTCTTTTGTTCTTTTTTCCTGCGAAATTATACAATGTATAATACCTTTGTTTTTACAGGATCCACTTCCATGGAAGAGGTCCGTCCCGAAGATACAATTCCTGGACCTTCGACAACTTCGGAGCCAATTCCAGGAGCCACTCAAATGGGGCCTAGAAAAGGCAAAGGGAAGATGGACCCCCTCCCTGCTCCAAGCTCAGGATCAACTCCGTCTGAGTCAACAGACGAGAGCCAATCTACTGAGGGGGGCCAGTCTACTGGGGCTCCAAAAACCACAGCTCAGCACTCCGGGCCTTCGCCCAGCGAAGATGACCAGCAAGCCTTGAGCATGCTCCCCCTTCTAGCTCCTTTCTTGGAGTGAAGAACTGGGCTTCGGACTTTGCTCGAGCCTTTGGATCGAGCTAGTCGCGAAGTCGGGGAGACGGACTTAGTGGCTATCTTGAGCGAGGCGGAGAGTTCAGAGCTTAATGCTGCCATGGAACGCGCAGCATACCAGGTACGAAGTATCCGCAAAACAACATCAAATTTATATACAAATAATTTCTCACCTTGATTTTTTCTTTTCGCAGCAAACAGTCTTGGCCCGAGCTGCGAACATCTCAAATGAACGTGGAAGCGTTCGCCTTCGAGAGGAAAATGCAACTCTTCAACGAAATCTTACTATCTCCGAAGGTCGAGTGGCCCACATAGACAACATGGTTTCTACGGAGCGCAGGGCCAGACAAGGCTTGGAGGCTGTGAATAAAGAGCTCGAAGCAGAAAAAATTGTGCTTCGAGCAGAAATTGAAAAGATGCGGGCGGAGCATGCTACTGCGGGGGTCGAGCTTGTTAGACTCCGAGAAGAAGCTAGCCAGCTACTGAATCAGAAGAATTCTTTAGCTACGGAGGCAGCTAGGCTCTCTGGAGTAGTAGGAGAGCTAACTTCGACGAAGGATGCATTAATTGAAGATAAGCTGAAGTCAGAGAAGGTAGCTGCGGAGGTCATGGACCAATTGCTAGGCGTTCTGGAGTACTTCGGTACTACTGGGACGCTTCCTTCGGATGACAACATCTCTCTGCTGCGCCGGCTGAAGAGGATCCAAGGAGCAGCGAAGCAAATGAAGACAGCAGGCATTCGGTACGGAGAAATCTCCGGACAAGTGGCTGCTGTTGGCATACTTCATTACTACGAAGATTTGGGCCGATCAATAACTCCGAGCGCAGGAGAGGGTCCCATTACCTTCGATGATGACCAGCTTCTTACTCCGTCCGAAGGTGTGGCCGCTGCTTGGCAAGTCTTTCAAACTTCATGGAGAGCCGAAGGTCGCTTTGCGATCAAGGCCTGGATTGACGAAGGACAACGCCAAAAGCAGGCTCGGTCTCAAGCTTCGAGCAGTCAGCCTCCTCCAAACCCACAGGTTTAGAATTACCTTAGGATCTTCAACTATGTAAAGCACTACGCTTTGTACATTTATGAATGAAGATTTGTTTATCATGTTTTTTAGGCTTTGCCTCATATGGAAGATGTCGAAGTGTTAGATGTTAACGACGAACTTCGCTTATTATGGGCTACCTTCGATATCTTAAAACTTCACAAGCGCCCTCGATTTCTAGTTCCTCGAGATAGTTCCGGAGCGATTACGTCCGAAATAAGCAAAGATATATTATCTTGTATTAAAGAGGAAGAAAAAGAAGTTAACTTGGAAACTTCATCTTCTGAAGACATTATATGGTCCGAAGACGAAGATGAAGCTCAAGGTAAAAAGCCTGAAGAACTTGGAAGCTAGGAAAGGAGCCCCGAACGGCTTCGAACTTGGGCCGAGCTTCAACAAGAACAAAAAGACTTTAGAGCTTCGAAGGGAGGCAGAAGAGTTAAACGCAAAGTTGTTAGAACTCCCGGCACTGGAACTAGTCGTTCCAACCCTAGCTCTAGAGATCGAAGAGGTCTTCGATTCCTTCTTGGTATAGATACCAATTTTTCATGATGTAATCATATTTGCTCGAATAATAAATATAGATTTAAAATTGTCTCCCTATTTATTAGCCCCTCTTTGGGCGTAAGCAACTTCGAACTGTATTCAAAGATGGTTAGGCGCAAAGAAAAACTTAGGAGTACAATTTTGGGGGTTCGGAGCCCCTTAGTAATTTAAAGATCGACTAAAATCTTATAAAATGTCTTCGACTATTTGTAGTCTGAAGATTGGCAACTTAGTACCTTATGTTTTTGAAAGAAATCACTTGAGATAACTTTCCGGACACTTTAGTGTCTTAGATAATTTGTCACTTTGGACTTTCTTAACAGACATTCGAAGCTCATGGCTCAAACTCTGTTTTGTTTTGGCCTCCTTCGGCTCTTTTTTGTGAATTCTGTCAAACCAGTGGTTTGGAGTTCGCAGTGGTCTCTTTGGACTCTTTTTACGGATACCTACAAGCCGGTGGCTTGGGCTCCGCATTATTTGGTCTCTTTGGACTCTTTTTATGGATGTCTTCCAGCCGGTGGCTTGGACTCCGCATTCTGTGGTTTTCGGGCTCTTTTATGGATGTCTTCAAGCCGGTGGCTTGGACTCCGGATTATGTCAGCCCACCACCTCGGAAAATATGATTCAAATTAATAACACTTCCCTCTCGGTCAACTCCGCTATTCCAGTGCGTCCACTCGGAAGTGGGAAGTTTATGAGGGGTAGGCATTATCTGAACCATATGCTTTATTAATTCGGAAAGAGCTTACAAATGATTACAAGGAGCCCTTATGCGAAGTATCGCTTTAGGTGCTCCGCATGCCATGTATGCGCTAACTTTTCACCTTCCAAATTAGCTAATTTAAAGGAACCAGGTCGCCCTGAGCGAACAATTAAGTATGGACCTTCCCATTTATTTCCTAATTTTTCTGGTGCTATGATACTTCGCAAAACAAGATGACTCGGCCTAAGTTCATTAACCTTGACCTTCGGGTCGAACCAAGTCTTCGTCTGCTGCTGATACTTTGACAAATTTGCCACAGCTCGAAGTCTTGTCTCCTCTGTTAAATCCAGCGAAGCTTGTCTTTCTCCTTCTATTTCCGGTTCGGTGCTGCGAAATGATCCTCTTTTGAGCTCTGTTGGTGTCATAGCTTCATCTCCGAACAATAGTCTGAATGGAGTGAAACCCGTGGACCTTGTTTGAGTGGTCCGAATGGACCACAAAATCTTCGGAAGTTCTTCGGTCCAGAGTCCTTTTGCCAATCCTACTATCCTTCGATTTAGCCCTGACAAAATATTACCGTTGGCTCTTTCTACAGCTCCGTTAGACTGAGGATGTCTCACTGCAGCAAAACATAATTGGATGCCTAGATCTTCGCAAAATTTCTTGAAAGTTTCTGCATCGAATTGTGTTCCATTGTCAACTGTGAGTTGTCTAGGCACTCCGAACCGACAAATGATATTCTTCCAGAAAAATTTATGTACATTGTTCGAAGTAATAGCTGTTAGGGGTTCTGCTTCGACCCACTTTGAAAAATATTCAATTGCTACCACTGCGAACTTCAAATTTCCTTTTGCTGTTGGGAAGGGACCAATAAGATCCATACCCCATCTGGCCATGGGCCATACCGGAGCTATAACTTGAAGGGCTGTTGGTGGGCGATGACTCCTTCGTCCCATCCACTGACATCCTTGACAAGTGCGGACCAAGCTCTCCGCATCAGCTACTATTGTAGGCCAATAAAGCCCCTGGCGAAGTGTTTTTCCTGCCAAAGCTCGAGGGGCCAGATG
Organism: Zizania palustris; assembly: GCA_019279435.1. Classification (NCBI taxonomy): domain Eukaryota; kingdom Viridiplantae; phylum Streptophyta; class Magnoliopsida; order Poales; family Poaceae; genus Zizania; species Zizania palustris. The sequence continues at coordinate 78,455,365 of JAAALK010000287.1, read as the reverse complement.
GCTACCGCAAAGTCCTTCATGGATTTCTCGAAGAATTTCTTGACCTTCGGCTTGAGATATACATCGAAGTAGAGGGGAACATACTCTGGCCTTGTATAAAATACAGTTGATTATTTGATAATTCCGAGTTCTAAGCTTTAACGTTGAAAGTTGTGGCCCTTCGGACATATTTACCTCTCCTTGCAACACTTCCATGATTGAACTTCGCCAATCTGTACTTGGAATGCAAAGGACTTCTGCAGCGGGAATTTGTGGTACCGAAGGTGTATTAAGTTCTTCATAAAAAGCTTCTTCGGGTATGTCCATAGCTCCGGCTGCAGCTTTCGCTAAGATATCCACTTGCATATTTTCTGCTCTAGGTATACTTCGAATGGAAATCCCTTTAAATGCTGCTTCGATCTTTCGGATTTCTTCTAAGTACTTTGCAAGCTGCGGATGTCGGACTTGGAAACTCTTGTCCACGTGCCCTGCTACAATCTGAGAATCTGTTTTAATAACAACTCTTGTAGCCCCTAGAGCACGTGCCTTGCGAAGTCCCAATAGAATTCCTTCATACTCCGCTGTATTATTGGTAGACTTAAAGTTGAGTCTTGCGGAGTACAAAGCCTTTTGCCCTGAAGGCGAAATTATCACAGCTCCGACACCTGCTCCAGATGCTTGAAAAGCTCCATCGGAGTAAATAGTCCAAATTTCTTCGCTTGGCTTCTCTGGAGCCCATGTTGTAGGGGGAGTCCACTCTGCTACGAAGTCAGCCAATAATTGCGACTTAATTGTTGTTCTTGCTAGGAAAGATATGCCGAAGGGTGCTAATTCAACAGCCCACTTTCCAATCCTTCCAGTGGAATCCTTACTTCGGAGCATATCTCCCAGAGGATACGAAGTTGGTACCACAACATTATGTGCCAAAAAAATAATGCCTTAGCTTCCTCGAAGCCATTATCAGAGCATAAACGAATTTCTCAAGCTCGGAATATCTTGTTTTTGCTCCGGACAATGCTTCGGACACAAAGTAAACTAGATTTTGTACCAACTTTCCATTGAAATCAATCTCTCTGACAAGAACTGCACTGACAGCAGAGCCAGTAGCTGTAAGGTAGAGAAGTAGGGTTTCGTCCGCAAGAGGCACCGTGAGTGTAGCAAGATTACTGAGATAATTTTTAATATCTTCGAAGCTCTTTTGACACTCCGGTGTCCATGCAAAATCTTCGGACCCTTTCAATGCTTTGAAAATAGGCAAACTTCTCTCCGCAGACCTTGCCAGAAATCTGCTAAGTGCTGCTAGACGACCGATCAGTTTTTGCACTTGCTTCAAATTCTCTGGGGGAGCCATCTTTTGTAACGCAGTTATTTGAGTGAGGCTAGCTTCGATCCCTCTGCTTGAAACTAGGTACCCTAACAATTTTCCAGCCTGCGCCCCGAAGATACATTTTTCGGGGTTGAGACGAATCCCACATGCCCGAAGGCTATTAAATGTTTCTGCTAAGTCTAGGCTATGCTGGTGCTTAAAGGCACTCTTGATTACAATATCATCCATGTAGGCCTCTACATTACGACCTAGCTGATGACCTAGAGCCTTAGCAATTAACCTCGAAAATGTAGCCCTGGCATTTCTTAAGCCAAAGGGCATTCTTACATAACAAAAGACTCCTGAAGGAGTTACGAAGCTTGTCTTGATTTCATCTTCGTGCTTCAACCAAATTTGATGGTAGCCGGAATACGCGTCAAGGAAGCTTAATAACTCCGAACCAGCAGTGGAGTCGACCAACTGATCAATTCGGGGCATGGGGTAGGGGTCACGGGGGCATGCTTTATTCAGAGATGTAAGATCAATACACATGCGCCACTTCCCTGAAGATTTCTTCTTAACGAAGACTGGGTTGGCTAACCACTCCGTATGAGCCACTTCTCTGATAATCCCAGCCTTCAGTAACTTTTCAACTTCGTCTTTAGCAAGGACAGCTCTCTCCACAGACATCTTTCGGAGTTCTTGCCTAACAGGTCGAGCCTTCGGATTCACAAGTAAACTGTGTTCAATAATGTTCCGACTGACTCCGGTGATGTCTTCATCAGACCAAGCAAAGACATCCAAATTTTTCTCAACTACTTTTTCTAAGGAGGCAGCAACTTCTAGAGGCAAATCTTTACCAAATTGAAATGAATATTCCTTGCCATCTTTGACAATAACCTTCGTTGCAATCTCTCCTTCAGGACTTGGTCTTGGGAAGGATCTTTTCGAGGATTCGCTAGGAGTAGAAAAATTCTCCGGATCATCTTGCACACTGTTCACTTGCCTTGGGTCAAGAGGAGGGCCATGACCGTACTCTGCCCTTCTTGCGATGGCCTGATCTCCGAAGACAGTGAGTACTCCTGCTTGTGTGGGCATCTTCATACACAAGTAATTATGATGCGCCACAGCTCCGAATTGATTTAACATGCCTCTTCCGAAGATGACATTATATGCATATGGAGCATCTACAACGTCAAAGATTACTTCCTCTGTCCTGGCCATTAGCCCCTCTCCGAAAGTAACTTCCAGGCCAATTTGGCCGAGGGCATCAAGAGGGGGTCCTGCAAACCCTTGCAAAGGACGGGCTGCTGGGAGAAGATGCTTTCTAGAGATACAGAGTTGGTCAAAAGCTTGGACAAAAATAATATCCGCCGAACTCCCTCCATCAACTAGCACTCTTCGAACCTCAGTTCCTGCTATGTCCGCAGTGATGACAAGTGGGTCTGCATGTGGGAATTTAACACCAACTGCATCATCTGCGGAGAAAGATATTGGCACATGAGACCATTCGGGCATAGCAGCTGCAGATGAAGAGGTTCCAATATGGCCCACCTCTCTGACATACTCTCTTCTCTGCCTCTTTGACATATTTCCTAGATTACCTCCTCCGGAGATGGGGAGGACTACTCTTTTTCCTCGGTCTTGCCCCTCTTCTTGCTTCGGAGGTGGCATAATATTGACCACCGGAGGGCGTCTTGCCGAATCGAAGTTTTCTATTTGCGCCACAGCCTGGACAGGCTCCGGACGCACTTCAGCTCGAACTCGGTCAGTAGTGCCTCGACCCGAAGTTCTTTCTAGATACTCTCCCCTCAGAGCAAGTATATCCTTGCAAGTATCAGTTGCATGGCTCCGGTTTTCACCATGGATACAGCAGAAAAGGGTCTAGCCTTTACCAGCCGGTTTCCCTAGCGGTCTCCAACCACTGGTCTTGGTTCCTGATGGTTGCGGAGCTCTTTGGGCAAACTTCTGCGGGGGTGCAATGTTCAGAACTTCCGAATGAGGATGCTTTTGCCCCCTACGCCTGTCATGCTGAACTTCGAAGCTAGGCCCTTGCGGCTGTGCTGAAGTTTTCACTTCCAGTTTCACTTCTTGCAATATCGACGGGGTTGCGGCGGTTCTTCGAAGCCATCCTTCTTCTGACCTTGCATACTCTTCGAAATATGACATTAACTGAGAAATAGAAGATATGCTTTTCCGGTGAAGTTTATCAAGAAGGCCTGGATGAATGACTCCTTCTCGAGCTGTGTCAACTACTGAAGACGTAGTCAACCCTCGAATCTGCGACTTCGTATGAGCAAAGCGCTTCAAATATTGTCTCAATGTCTCTCAAGGGAGCTGCTTCACCTGGAAAAGACTTCCCGTTGACATTGAGGGCACGAAGGTGCCTTGGAAATTGCTTACGAACTTCTTCTTCAGCTGCCCCCATGAATTAATTGATCCTGGCTTCAAAGACCAGAACCACCGCAATGCCACTCCTTGAAGAGCTAGGGGAAAGCATTTTGCCATGGTGTCCCGCACTCCCCCACTGGCTTCAATTGCTAGAGCATAAGAACGAACAAATTCTCCAGGATCTTCATCTCCGGCATACTTGCAAAGCTTCGAAGTTTTGAACTTGGGGTCGAAGCGTACTTTCTGCAACTCGGGATGCAGCGGAGACTCAGTGTCAAAGGAAGCATTCTCTGGGGCTTCAGGATAAATAACGTCGTCGTCTTCGGGTACTTCAGGAATGGTTGGGGTGGCTTGAGAGCGAAGCCTATTCGCGGCTTCTTGCCGCCACCTTGCAACTTCAGCTTGGAGACTGGCCATTTGAGCGGCCATATCACCAAGATTGTCTTCATCTCCTCCGGAAGGATCTTCCGGGTCTTGAGAACTGTAGGGATCAGTTCGAAGTGGAACCTGAGTTGGAAGAGGGACTCCGGGTGGCCGAAGTATAGATGGAGTTGGTGGAGGGACTCCGTATGCTCGAGGAATGGGAATCCCTTTTGGAGTTTGAGGTGGAGGAAACGTCGAAGGTCCTCCGACCTCAACTGTGTCTAAAGATCTTACTCCGGAGGTCTGAGGAGACCTCCGAACAGGATTACCAGCTGCACTCCGCTTAGGAGGCATGGTGTGAGAAATTGGCAGAGAACGGAGTTTCTTGAACTAGGTTCCCCATGGACGGCGCCAACTGTTGGCATAAAAGATTACGCTAACAGGTTTCTGAAGATTAGAAACTAACAAACGAAGTGTTTGCGAAGGAAACTATTCTAAGCCTCCGAAAGGATAATAACTTAGAATAGTTTGAAAGTGTGTATTGAATAACTTGTATTCGGTCCCCATTACAGGGTTAAACGGGGGGTATTTATAGGCCCAAACATTAAGGAAAAGACCTTTTTACCCCTCTATTATAACCGACATAGTGGAAACTATTCGGTACCCTTAATAGGGCTAAAATGGTAAAGACTAATCTAATGAGAAAGAAGATAAGTCTTCCATCTTAGCTGGCAAAGAAGCTCCCGGAAAAGTCCAAGTTCGAAGATATACTCTGAATTAGAGCCCGTCATCATACTTCGAACTTGACTTAATGCATCTTTGAAGTTATATGTTGGAAGTCTTCGTCTTAATCACCAGTCTTTATCTCGTTACTGCAATAACCCTGAAGATAGAATATTTTCCCCCAACAGCGTGCCCACCGAGCAAGCCGATCTCCAGCAGCTCAACGTCCAAGAAGACTTGACCTACATCGAGAAACCCATCAAGATCTTGGAAACCAAGGAAAGGGTAACCAGGAGCTGTGTAGTTCGCTTCTGCAAAGTTCGGTGGGACAACCACCTCGCCGAAGAGGCTACATGGGAAAAGGAAGACGAGCTGAAAGCCTAATACCCTGAGCTATTCGACTAACGCTCCAATCTCGAGGACGAGATTCTTTGTAAGGGGGATAGGTTTGTAACACCCCAAATTTTCAAAGTAATAAAAATATTATTTAATTCAATTTCCTGAAATTTATTATTTTGGAAATACCTTCAATACCCTTCTTTACCCTTTTGAACTACAATATAGGTGAAATGGCCCAACCAGGAGCTGAAACTTTTTATGTATGATCCTGAGGCCAAGATAGATTTTGAGAATTTTTACAAATTTTTACCCACCTTGGAAGTAGTCCTATTATTTTAAACCAATTTTTGCAATTATTTTTATTCAGAAAAGAATTCGGAACAGTAACGGGCTGCTCCCTCCTTTTCTCTCTCTCCTGGCCGGCTCAGCCCGTCACTCTCGCCCGCCTCGGACTGACAGCCCGACCCCACCCGTCAGTGACCCCCTCTCCTATCGCACGCACGCCCGACACTCTGGTCCCACCTATCGGCGCCAACTGCCCCCTCTCACGCCCGAGCTCGACCCCACCCGTCAGCCTCGCCCTCAGACGCGCCCGCGCCCGCTGCCCGGTGGACCCCGCCTGTCAGGACCATCGTCCACCTCGCGCCAACCCCCCTAACTCCGTCGGCCGATGACCTCGCCTCAGATCCGCTCGCCAGCTCCCCCTCCCGTTAAACCGACGCCGGCATTTAATTCCCTAAGGCCCGCCGGCCATTTAATCGCTTTAAGGCATGCGTTTAAGCCCCCGGATCACGTTTACCAGCATGGCAAAACCTCGCCGGCGAGTTATACCCCCCGCTTTCCTTGCATGCGACCCTCTCTGACCCTCGCCAGCGTCCTCTATTTATACCCCTAGCCTCCACCGCGTTCGACCCCCACGCTCTCGCAGCCCAGGACCAAACAGAACGCCCGTAATTCAACATTTTTGCGCTCCCCTCCTACTTCACCTCTGGCCACCGTTCACCGTCACCTCGGACCGCCTCCGTCCACGTCATCGCCACCATCGTGACCGTCACCGACCACCTGACCTCGGCCACGCCTCCATTGGCCGAGAAGACCGCAGGATCGACGCCGCCGTCGAGCACCCGAGGAGCCCTCCGCGTCTACCCTCCCCTCCGATCGACGTCCGCCGTCCTGCATCGCCGTCGAAGGTACCGTAGTGACCGTCGTAGCCTCCTCTTTCCATTTTCTCATAAAACTAGGGCCTAGCCCCCATCGGCGCCGCTGCCACCGCACCCGAACCCCGCCATCGCTAGAGACGAAGGGGGTATAGGCCCCCTTAGCGCGTGTCATGCCGGATTTAATCCTGGCCGCACGATCGTGATCGGAGCGCCCTGATTAAAGCCCTACGGGATTTAATCTCCGCCCTTGATCCAGTCAAAGGGGTACCAGGCCATCTGAGCCGTTGATCGCTTTAAAAACTATGACTCAATCTCGTGCGTCCACGTTGTACCCTTTCGCGCATTTTAATCGTGGCCATCCATTATCACTTAACCCTCCCGCCTCGCGCCTGGCCACCGGATCCAGATCCAATGGCTCTAGATCAACCGGTCCACGCGCACAGTGCGCGGGTTCACCGTGGGCCTGGCTCACCGTGGACCCGAGGTGTTTTAAATTTGAAAATAAATTCCAGAAACTGTTTTAAACTTGTAAAATTCATATCTGGTGCATTTGAACTCTAAAAATTGTCATTTCAATTCTAGAAATTTTGTAATTTTATTCTCTACACATTAGTTCAATAAAAACAATATGTTTACTTTGGATTTTTCATGATTATTCAAATAGGTATTCAAATGCCCTTAGGGTAAAAATGTAAATTCACTTATTAAAATTTCAGTAGAGTTTATATTTATTTCCTTTCTATTCATATATTGGAAACCACTAGATTGCCCATGGACCTTTCATTTTAAATTGATTAGAAAGCTTAAAATGAGGTTACTCACATTTAAACCTTTCTCAAAAGACAACACTTCATTATAGTTCCTTTTAAATTATTTATAAAATAAATTTCAACAACTTAACAACTTGATTTCCTCAAATTAAACCAATTTAAACCTAGGTGCTTGTTGTGTGATTTATATTGTTTAAATTGAAGTTGTATTATTTTATTTTACTTTATTTATATTGGAAAGACTACGACGTCGGAGGAGCCAG
>JAAALK010000287.1:78293057-78447071 GCA_019279435.1 Zizania palustris | reverse complement strand
CTTCGACCCACTTTGAAAATATTCAATTGCTACCACTGCGAACTTCAAATTTCCTTTTGCTGTTGGGAAGGGACCAATAAGATCCATACCCCATCTGGCCATGGGCCATACCGGAGCTATAACTTGAAGGGCTGTTGGTGGGCGATGACTCCTTCGTCCCATCCACTGACATCCTTGACAAGTGCGGACCAAGCTCTCCGCATCAGCTACTATTGTAGGCCAATAAAGCCCCTGGCGAAGTGTTTTTCCTGCCAAAGCTCGAGGGGCCAGATGGCTACCGCAAAGTCCTTCATGGATTCTCGAAGAATTTCTTGACCTTCGGCTTGAGATATACATCGAAGTAGAGGGGAACATACTCTGGCCTTGATAAAATACAGTTGATTATTGATAATTCCGAGTTCTAAGCTTTAACGTTGAAAGTTGTGGCCCTTCGGACATATTTACCTCTCCTTGCAACACTTCCATGATTGAACTTCGCCAATCTGTACTTGGAATGCAAAGGACTTCTGCAGCGGGAATTTGTGGTACCGAAGGTGTATTAAGTTCTTCATAAAAAGCTTCTTCGGGTATGTCCATAGCTCCGGCTGCAGCTTTCGCTAAGATATCCACTTGCATATTTTCTGCTCTAGGTATACTTCGAATGGAAATCCCTTTAAATGCTGCTTCGATCTTTCGGATTTCTTCTAAGTACTTTGCAAGCTGCGGATGTCGGACTTGGAAACTCTTGTCCACGTGCCCTGCTACAATCTGAGAATCTGTTTTAATAACAACTCTTGTAGCCCCTAGAGCACGTGCCTTGCGAAGTCCCAATAGAATTCCTTCATACTCCGCTGTATTATTGGTAGACTTAAAGTTGAGTCTTGCGGAGTACAAAGCCTTTGCCCTGAAGGCGAAATTATCACAGCTCCGACACCTGCTCCAGATGCTTGAAAAGCTCCATCGGAGTAAATAGTCCAAATTTCTTCGCTTGGCTTCTCTGGAGCCCATGTTGTAGGGGGAGTCCACTCTGCTACGAAGTCAGCCAATAATTGCGACTTAATTGTTGTTCTTGCTAGGAAAGATATGCCGAAGGGTGCTAATTCAACAGCCCACTTTCCAATCCTTCCAGTGGAATCCCTTACTTCGGAGCATATCTCCCAGAGGATACGAAGTTGGTACCACAACATTATGTGCCAAAAAATAATGCCTTAGCTTCCTCGAAGCCATTATCAGAGCATAAACGAATTTCTCAAGCTCGGAATATCTTGTTTTTGCTCCGGACAATGCTTCGGACACAAAGTAAACTAGATTTTGTACCAACTTTCCATTGAAATCAATCTCTCTGACAAGAACTGCACTGACAGCAGAGCCAGTAGCTGTAAGGTAGAGAAGTAGGGTTTCGTCCGCAAGAGGCACCGTGAGTGTAGCAAGATTACTGAGATAATTTTTAATATCTTCGAAGCTCTTTTGACACTCCGGTGTCCATGCAAAATCTTCGGACCCTTTCAATGCTTTGAAAATAGGCAAACTTCTCTCCGCAGACCTTGCCAGAAATCTGCTAAGTGCTGCTAGACCGACCGATCAGTTTTTGCACTTGCTTCAAATTCTCTGGGGGAGCCATCTTTTGTAACGCAGTTATTTGAGTGAGGCTAGCTTCGATCCCTCTGCTTGAAACTAGGTACCCTAACAATTTTCCAGCCTGCGCCCCGAAGATACATTTTCGGGGTTGAGACGAATCCCACATGCCCGAAGGCTATTAAATGTTTCTGCTAAGTCTAGGCTATGCTGGTGCTTAAAGGCACTCTTGATTACAATATCATCCATGTAGGCCTCTACATTACGACCTAGCTGATGACCTAGAGCCTTAGCATTAACCTCGAAAATGTAGCCCTGGCATTTCTTAAGCCAAAGGGCATTCTTACATAACAAAAGACTCCTGAAGGAGTTACGAAGCTTGTCTTGATTTCATCTTCGTGCTTCAACCAAATTTGATGGTAGCCGGAATACGCGTCAAGGAAGCTTAATAACTCCGAACCAGCAGTGGAGTCGACCAACTGATCAATTCGGGGCATGGGGTAGGGGTCACGGGGGCATGCTTTATTCAGAGATGTAAGATCAATACACATGCGCCACTTCCCTGAAGATTTCTTCTTAACGAAGACTGGGTTGGCTAACCACTCCGTATGAGCCACTTCTCTGATAATCCCAGCCTTCAGTAACTTTTCAACTTCGTCTTTAGCAAGGACAGCTCTCTCCACAGACATCTTTCGGAGTTCTTGCCTAACAGGTCGAGCCTTCGGATTCACAAGTAAACTGTGTTCAATAATGTTCCGACTGACTCCGGTGATGTCTTCATCAGACCAAGCAAAGACATCCAAATTTTTCTCAACTACTTTTTCTAAGGAGGCAGCAACTTCTAGAGGCAAATCTTACCAAATTGAAATGAATATTCCTTGCCATCTTTGACAATAACCTTCGTTGCAATCTCTCCTTCAGGACTTGGTCTTGGGAAGGATCTTTTCGAGGATTCGCTAGGAGTAGAAAAATTCTCCGGATCATCTTGCACACTGTTCACTTGCCTTGGGTCAAGAGGAGGGCCATGACCGTACTCTGCCCTTCTTGCGATGGCCTGATCTCCGAAGACAGTGAGTACTCCTGCTTGTGTGGGCATCTTCATACACAAGTAATTATGATGCGCCACAGCTCCGAATTGATTTAACATGCCTCTTCCGAAGATGACATTATATGCATATGGAGCATCTACAACGTCAAAGATTACTTCCTCTGTCCTGGCCATTAGCCCCTCTCCGAAAGTAACTTCCAGGCCAATTTGGCCGAGGGCATCAAGAGGGGGTCCTGCAAACCCTTGCAAAGGACGGGCTGCTGGGAGAAGATGCTTTCTAGAGATACAGAGTTGGTCAAAAGCTTGGACAAAAATAATATCCGCCGAACTCCCTCCATCAACTAGCACTCTTCGAACCTCAGTTCCTGCTATGTCCGCAGTGATGACAAGTGGGTCTGCATGTGGGAATTTAACACCAACTGCATCATCTGCGGAGAAAGATATTGGCACATGAGACCATTCGGGCATAGCAGCTGCAGATGAAGAGGTTCCAATATGGCCCACCTCTCTGACATACTCTCTTCTCTGCCTCTTTGACATATTTCCTAGATTACCTCCTCCGGAGATGGGGAGGACTACTCTTTTTCCTCGGTCTTGCCCCTCTTCTTGCTTCGGAGGTGGCATAATATTGACCACCGGAGGGCGTCTTGCCGAATCGAAGTTTTCTATTTGCGCCACAGCCTGGACAGGCTCCGGACGCACTTCAGCTCGAACTCGGTCAGTAGTGCCTCGACCCGAAGTTCTTTCTAGATACTCTCCCCTCAGAGCAAGTATATCCTTGCAAGTATCAGTTGCATGGCTCCGGTTTTCACCATGGATACAGCAGAAAAGGGTCTAGCCTTTACCAGCCGGTTTCCCTAGCGGTCTCCAACCACTGGTCTTGGTTCCTGATGGTTGCGGAGCTCTTTGGGCAAACTTCTGCGGGGTGCAATGTTCAGAACTTCCGAATGAGGATGCTTTTGCCCCCTACGCCTGTCATGCTGAACTTCGAAGCTAGGCCCTTGCGGCTGTGCTGAAGTTTTCACTTCCAGTTTCACTTCTTGCAATATCGACGGGGTTGCGGCGGTTCTTCGAAGCCATCCTTCTTCTGACCTTGCATACTCTTCGAAATATGACATTAACTGAGAAATAGAAGATATGCTTTTCCGGTGAAGTTTATCAAGAAGGCCTGGATGAATGACTCCTTCTCGAGCTGTGTCAACTACTGAAGACGTAGTCAACCCTCGAATCTGCGACTTCGTATGAGCAAAGCGCTTCAAATATTGTCTCAATGTCTCTCAAGGGAGCTGCTTCACCTGGAAAAGACTTCCCGTTGACATTGAGGGCACGAAGGTGCCTTGGAAATTGCTTACGAACTTCTTCTTCAGCTGCCCCCATGAATTAATTGATCCTGGCTTCAAAGACCAGAACCACCGCAATGCCACTCCTTGAAGAGCTAGGGGAAAGCATTTTGCCATGGTGTCCCGCACTCCCCCACTGGCTTCAATTGCTAGAGCATAAGAACGAACAAATTCTCCAGGATCTTCATCTCCGGCATACTTGCAAAGCTTCGAAGTTTTGAACTTGGGGTCGAAGCGTACTTTCTGCAACTCGGGATGCAGCGGAGACTCAGTGTCAAAGGAAGCATTCTCTGGGGCTTCAGGATAAATAACGTCGTCGTCTTCGGGTACTTCAGGAATGGTTGGGGTGGCTTGAGAGCGAAGCCTATTCGCGGCTTCTTGCCGCCACCTTGCAACTTCAGCTTGGAGACTGGCCATTTGAGCGGCCATATCACCAAGATTGTCTTCATCTCCTCCGGAAGGATCTTCCGGGTCTTGAGAACTGTAGGATCAGTTCGAAGTGGAACCTGAGTTGGAAGAGGGACTCCGGGTGGCCGAAGTATAGATGGAGTTGGTGGAGGGACTCCGTATGCTCGAGGAATGGGAATCCCTTTTGGAGTTTGAGGTGGAGGAAACGTCGAAGGTCCTCCGACCTCAACTGTGTCTAAAGATCTTACTCCGGAGGTCTGAGGAGACCTCCGAACAGGATTACCAGCTGCACTCCGCTTAGGAGGCATGGTGTGAGAAATTGGCAGAGAACGGAGTTTCTTGAACTAGGTTCCCCATGGACGGCGCCAACTGTTGGCATAAAAGATTACGCTAACAGGTTTCTGAAGATTAGAAACTAACAAACGAAGTGTTTGCGAAGGAAACTATTCTAAGCCTCCGAAAGGATAATAACTTAGAATAGTTTGAAAGTGTGTATTGAATAACTTGTATTCGGTCCCCATTACAGGGTTAAACGGGGGGTATTTATAGGCCCAAACATTAAGGAAAAGACCTTTTTACCCCTCTATTATAACCGACATAGTGGAAACTATTCGGTACCCTTAATAGGGCTAAAATGGTAAAGACTAATCTAATGAGAAAGAAGATAAGTCTTCCATCTTAGCTGGCAAAGAAGCTCCCGGAAAAGTCCAAGTTCGAAGATATACTCTGAATTAGAGCCCGTCATCATACTTCGAACTTGACTTAATGCATCTTTGAAGTTATATGTTGGAAGTCTTCGTCTTAATCACCAGTCTTTATCTCGTTACTGCAATAACCCTGAAGATAGAATATTTTCCCCCAACAGCGTGCCCACCGAGCAAGCCGATCTCCAGCAGCTCAACGTCCAAGAAGACTTGACCTACATCGAGAAACCCATCAAGATCTTGGAAACCAAGGAAAGGGTAACCAGGAGCTGTGTAGTTCGCTTCTGCAAAGTTCGGTGGGACAACCACCTCGCCGAAGAGGCTACATGGGAAAAGGAAGACGAGCTGAAAGCCTAATACCCTGAGCTATTCGACTAACGCTCCAATCTCGAGGACGAGATTCTTTGTAAGGGGGATAGGTTTGTAACACCCCAAATTTTCAAAGTAATAAAAATATTATTTAATTCAATTTCCTGAAATTTATTATTTTGGAAATACCTTCAATACCCTTCTTTACCCTTTTGAACTACAATATAGGTGAAATGGCCCAACCAGGAGCTGAAACTTTTTATGTATGATCCTGAGGCCAAGATAGATTTTTGAGAATTTTTACAAATTTTTACCCACCTTGGAAGTAGTCCTATTATTTTAAACCAATTTTGCAATTATTTTTATTCAGAAAAGAATTCGGAACAGTAACGGGCTGCTCCCTCCTTTTCTCTCTCTCCTGGCCGGCTCAGCCCGTCACTCTCGCCCGCCTCGGACTGACAGCCCGACCCCACCCGTCAGTGACCCCCTCTCCTATCGCACGCACGCCCGACACTCTGGTCCCACCTATCGGCGCCAACTGCCCCCTCTCACGCCCGAGCTCGACCCCACCCGTCAGCCTCGCCCTCAGACGCGCCCGCGCCCGCTGCCCGGTGGACCCCGCCTGTCAGGACCATCGTCCACCTCGCGCCAACCCCCCTAACTCCGTCGGCCGATGACCTCGCCTCAGATCCGCTCGCCAGCTCCCCCTCCCGTTAAACCGACGCCGGCATTTAATTCCCTAAGGCCCGCCGGCCATTTAATCGCTTTAAGGCATGCGTTTAAGCCCCCGGATCACGTTTACCAGCATGGCAAAACCTCGCCGGCGAGTTATTACCCCCCGGCTTTCCTTGCATGCGACCCTCTCTGACCCTCGCCAGCGCCTCTATTTATACCCCTAGCCTCCACCGCGTTCGACCCCCACGCTCTCGCAGCCCAGGACCAAACAGAACGCCCGTAATTCACATTTTTGCGCTCCCCTCCTACTTCACCTCTGGCCACCGTTCACCGTCACCTCGGACCGCCTCCGTCCACGTCATCGCCACCATCGTGACCGTCACCGACCACCTGACCTCGGCCACGCCTCCATTGGCCGAGAAGACCGCAGGATCGACGCCGCCGTCGAGCACCCGAGGAGCCCTCCGCGTCTACCCTCCCCTCCGATCGACGTCCGCCGTCCTGCATCGCCGTCGAAGGTACCGTAGTGACCGTCGTAGCCTCCTCTTTCCATTTTCTCATAAAACTAGGGCCTAGCCCCCCATCGGCGCCGCTGCCACCGCACCCGAACCCCGCCATCGCTAGAGACGAAGGGGGTATAGGCCCCCTTAGCGCGTGTCATGCCGGATTTAATCCTGGCCGCACGATCGTGATCGGAGCGCCCTGATTAAAGCCCTACGGGATTTAATCTCCGCCCTTGATCCAGTCAAAGGGGTACCAGGCCATCTGAGCCGTTGATCGCTTTTAAAAACTATGACTCAATCTCGTGCGTCCACGTTGTACCCTTTCGCGCATTTTAATCGTGGCCATCCATTATCACTTAACCCTCCCGCCTCGCGCCTGGCCACCGGATCCAGATCCAATGGCTCTAGATCAACCGGTCCACGCGCACAGTGCGCGGGTTCACCGTGGGCCTGGCTCACCGTGGACCCGAGGTGTTTTAAATTTGAAAATAAATTCCAGAAACTGTTTTAAACTTGTAAAATTCATATCTGGTGCATTTGAACTCTAAAAATTGTCATTTCAATTCTAGAAATTTTGTAATTTTATTCTCTACACATTAGTTCAATAAAAACAATATGTTTACTTTGGATTTTTCATGATTATTCAAATAGGTATTCAAATGCCCTTAGGGTAAAAATGTAAATTCACTTATTAAAATTTCAGTAGAGTTTATATTTATTTCCTTTCTATTCATATATTGGAAACCACTAGATTGCCCATGGACCTTTCATTTTAAATTGATTAGAAAGCTTAAAATGAGGTTACTCACATTTAAAACCTTTCTCAAAAGACAACACTTCATTATAGTTCCTTTTAAATTATTTATAAAATAAATTTCAACAACTTAACAACTTGATTTCCTTCAAATTAAACCAATTTAAACCTAGGTGCTTGTTGTGTGATTTTATATTGTTTAAATTGAATGTTGTATTTATTTTATTTTACTTTATTTATATTGGAAAGACTACGACGTCGCTGAGGAGCCAGAATATTTTCCCGGAGTTCCTCCCTCCCCTTTCGCTGAACAAGGCAAGTCAACAAACCAATCTTTCGAACATGTTGAACCCATGTTTTATTAAACTATCGCTAAAACACATAGGCTATACATGCATTAGTCCAATGAAAACCCTTACACTATATTTATTTAGGATCCCCCGACCTTGATGTGCAACCCAAGCCATGCTATCTCACCTAACCTCCTTGTCACCACATGATTAGTATTATTAGCTAGTGTCCCATGTATTGACATGATCGCTATAGGATATAAAATGAGTCGTAGCAATATGGTTCTACTATATGATCCCCATTATTTCTTATCCTTGGAATTCTGCCGGTGATGAGTTATGGTCGTGAGTGTATGCATGGTGGGTTCCGGGTGCAATCTAGGGCATTGGTCGGTAGCACCCGGGGCACTATAAGGACCGGTCTGCGGGATCCGTTGCAATACACTTCCGTACTAACCACAAGTCTAATGGGTAAGTCCTAACTAAGGTATGGAGTGTTCCAAACCGAGGCCACCATTTGGAGATGGGTCAAGCTGCACCTGCGGGTGGCTTTACCGACGTGGCGCAAAAGGGGGTGCGACGTTAGCCGGGATGCGGCCCGGCGCGCCGGCGAAACCTAGAGCGGGTGGTTATCGCTTGGAGCATTTCATGCCGAGGTTTTGGCACGAGTTCCCGTGGTATGGGTCATCTCATTTGGGATGATTGCGTGCCTTGTGGGTACAGTAGTACATCTCTGATCAGAGTCTTAAATCTTTTTGAAAAGCCGAGCCCATGGTCAAGGGTGGGTTGCGTGACATCCCATAGTTAGTTTACTTTGAATATGTATGTGCATGATGGTTTGACATGTAAGGACTGTTGTGCGAGGAGGTAAAACGTACTCCTCGAGTTAGATGATATTATTGATGTTCATGTTTACTTTCCGCATGATAAAACTTGACTACATTAACTGCAATAACTAAAAATGTACTTTTTCACACTTTTAGCCAATTATCCTTACTTTGTTATTATCTTGCATTATTACCTGCATTCGTGGTGGCTTGTTGAGTACTTTTTGTACTCATACCCGTTGAACACCTCAGGGGATGCCTACTATGAAGACGGTCTGGAGTAGCGACCCAGTCAAGCAGAAAGATCTTGAATAAGGCGTTCGTCATGCTGTTTACTTTTATTATTATTTTTATTCAACTCTGATGTAATAAATATGGTCTGTGTACCATGAATACTGTCGTATGTACGATTGTCGCATGATGAACCTCTTGTATTATTGTTTTTCACATGAAATTCAATAATGTCTCGATTTCGATAAATCGGGGCGTCACAGGAGTGGACCACAATGACTCTATAGCTCCTCGAGCTTGGCCATCGTCTGTTTGTGTACTGAAGCCAAACATGGCCTAATTCATAATAAGTCATTCGTACTTCGAAGTGCTCCTTCGAAGTACACCTTCGAAGTGCCTCCCTCCGAAGCACACCTTTGAAGTGCCTCGCCTCGTAGGTCTTTGTCTGCCATCCTTCAAAGTGTCTCCCTTTGGAACACACCTTCGAAGTGCCTCGTCTTGGAGGTCTTTGGTTGCTATCCTTCGAAGTGTCTCCCTCCGGAGCACACCTTCGAAGTGCCTTGTTCCGGAGGTCTTTGTCGGCTTGTCTCCATTCAGTGCACATGTGTCCGAGACCCTCTGAACACCCTTGGGACCAACCTTGACCTCACTCGCCATCCTTGATCCTTCAACACCAAGCTTCTCACTAGGTCCAGATCACTTGTAGTTGACAATCAAGTTACATCCCCTTCCTGTACATCATGAGACAAGCAAACATGTTTTCCACACACCAAATCCTTTAGGGTCCGTTTGGTTTGGGGGCGAGAATGGATAGGATGATCCCATCCATGGATTTAGGGATGGAATGATACATTTGAGGTGTTTGGTTAGATGGATGGGATGAGACAAATTTTTATTTGGTTAGATGTATATAACTTGGATGAGATAAGCTTAAATTTAGTGGGACCCACTTGTCAAATATATTTTTTAATAAAAATATAATCATATGAGATCATATTTTATAGATTAAATTATAATCAATACAATGATGTAATTAGATCATAAATTGGATAAATAATTTGGGATTAAAAATCATTTGAATATTTATAAACAAAAAATTAAATGTGTAATAACCAATAAGGAGACGACACGTCATCTCGTCCAATATTGGATGAGCTCATATAGAAAAATTTCCTGAATCCCTCCATCCAGCATATTGAAGGAATATTCCTCCCGATGGCCATCTCATCCACCTTCGCCCTCCAACCAAACAACCGATTGGATAGGATGGCCCTATCCCATCCAAGGATATCCAACAAACCAAACGCACCCAGTGAAGCTTCGATACACAAGTCTAAACACTGACTAGTTCAATGAACCTTTCGATGCACAATATCTTCAAAATACTTATCAAACTAAAATCCAACTTTGCTCAACAAACATAATTCCCAAATTTGGTTTGTCAATAAGCATACTTGTCAATCACTCATCATTTAAACTGAGAAACCAAGGGTTGGTTTCGGAGTCTGTGATGAGTGATTGACAGTTTTTATCCTCTGATTCGAAGGGATCCCTCCGAAGGGGTTCGGGGCTCTGGTTGCTACAGCTATTGCAGCGGAGTGTGCCTGTCGGAGGGTGTCACGCCCCGATTTAATAAATTGGGACTTTTATTGAAATTCCATAGAAAATCAATAAACCAAGACGTTCATCATGCGACCACGTACAAATACGAGCAATCATTCACGGTTCGTAGACCGTATTAGTACAAAAGTGAATAAAGATGAAGAGAAACTATAAATCAAAGGGGTCCTAGATGAACGCCTCCTTCTAGTCTCGCCTTGACTAGGTCGCTACTCCAGACCTTCATCCTCCTCGTAGTAGACGGGCTCTGGTGGTGTAAGTCAATGGGGGTGAGTACAAACGTACTCATGAAGCCACCGAATGCAAATATAATGCAAGATAATAACAAGGGAGATAGTGACTAATTTTGCAGAAGAGCATAATTTGTAAAGCAATTAAATGTGGACAATTTATTAGTACTGAAACGTAAACATGTGTATGCATCATCATCTTCTAACTCGATGGGTACAGTCAGCCCCACCTCGCTCAACAGTCCTTACATGCCATGAATAGCTCAACCATTCACACAATAGTAAACTAACTGCGAGTAGTTACACAACCCGCCGTTGACCGTGGGCTCGGCTTTTCGAAAAGATTAAATACTCTGATCAGAGATGTACCACTGTACCCACAAGGCACGCACTCACCACTTACACCAAAGTGTAACGAGATGACCCGTTCCACGGGAACTCGTGCCAAAACCTTCCATATGGTCCTCCTCGACCCGACGACACCCTCTTATGGGTTTCGTATCATGTCTCGACGCGTCGAGCCTCACCATACCCCCCTTGAGCCATGTCGGTACAAGTCACCCGCAGGTTGCCCCTTGCCCCCTCCACTATGGTGCATCGAGTCGGATTGTTCCATACTTTCAGTTAGGACTTACCCATTAGACTTGTGGTTGGTACGGAAGTGCTTTGCAACAGATCCCGCAGACCGGTAATTATAGTGCCCCGGGAGCGACCAACCAATGCCCTAGCTTGCACCCGGAACCCACCATACTTATAACATAGCCAACTCCAACAGAGTCCAGAGACGAGAATAACGGGGAAATTCATATAACAGAATCCAGCTATCTACGACTCATTCTTTTTATCCTATAGCAGTTGTGCCGGTACTTTGGGCACTAGCTAATACTTGTATAGTAGAGTGACAAGGAGTTAAGCCTCAATAAGCATGGCTTGGGTTTGCACACAAGGACGGGGATCTAATACATATAAGTGTAGGGCTTGATATTTGACTAATGCAATATTATCCTATGAGTTATAGCGATAATTTATTAAAACATGGGCTCAATGATGATCAACTATTTCCATAGGAGTGGGTCGATGACTTGCCTTGATCAGCAAATGGGGAAGGTGGAACCTCGGGATAAAACTCTGGCTCCTCGACGAACTCGTAGTCTTCTCAATATGGAAAATAAACAATACATTCAATAAACAGATAAAAACTTCACCAAATAATAAACATACAAGTTTATGGCTTTTATTATGTGAAATAAAGTGTTAATATTCTGAAGTTTGGTGAAAAACAGTAAAACTTATATTTTAAGGCTTTTCCTAATTTATTTCCTGAATTTACTATTTTATCCCTAAGGGGTTTTTGTTCATTTAATTAATAAGATTATTTTGGGCAATAGTAATATACTGTTTTTATGGCATTAATGTGTAGAGAATAGAATGCTGAATTTAATAAAATTTGAATGGTGAAATTTGGAGTTAAAATGAGCAAGTTATGAATTTTCAAAGTTTAAACATTTTTCTGGAATTTTATTTAAACAGAAAATAGGATTTAGTCCACGGTGAGCCAGGCTCACGGTGGACCGCTGTACTGTGTGCGTGGACCGGATCAACTAGAGCCGTTGGATCTGGATCTAGCGATCAGGCATGAGGCGGGAGGGTTTAATGAAAATGAACGGCGGAGATTAAAACCTGCGAATCGGTATGACGTGGACGCCTGAGATCGAGCCAGGGTTTTAAGTTTTGATCAACGTCTGAGATCACCGGGTACCGGTTTGACCGGATCCGAGGGCTAGGATTAAATCCCGAGAGGATTTAATCTTAGCTCTCCGATCGTGATCGGATGGCCAGGGTGTCGTCCGGCACGGCACGAATGTAAGGGGTACTTAGCCCCCTTCGTCTCTGGCTCCGGCAGGTTTGGGCGCTGTGGCGATGGCGGCGGCGAGCGCCTATAGTCCTAGCACTCGGGGAAAATGGATAGATGAGGTCATGGTGGTCTCGGTTATACCTTTGGCGGTGACAAAGGGTGACGGACGGCGACCGGCGGCGAGGGTAGACGAAAAGGGGTCTTCGGGAGCTCAACGGCGATGGCGATTCGACGGCGCCCACGGCCAACGGAGGTGAGGCCAGTGACGGGTGGGAGGTGGCGAGCACAGTGGTGTCATCGGCGAGGGCAGCGGAGGCTCGAGTTGCCAGCGAGGGCTCGACGGAGTCGAAACAGAGAGGGAGCCCGAAAATGGGACGGGGCGCTCTGTTCTCGCTCGGGCTTGGGCTACGACGGTGTGGGCAGAGGGTGGTGACCACAGGGGTTTAAATAGGGGGCTTACCGGCGTTAAATGGGAAGGGGACCGAGGGTTTCCCAAGATCTCCGGTGAGGGATTCCTAACCCACGGCCAAGCTTTCCTAAACGGTAAAACGCGTCAGCTATAGATGGAAAGAGGGCGGTGGTGCTCGGGGAAGGTGATCCGGGGGAAATCCGAGCGAACGCGGTGGCCGGCGGCGAGAAATTGGAAAGGTGGTCACCAGAAGGAAAGGGGAGCGATCCCCTTCCATCGAAGACGAAGCTTCTGACAGGTGCCCCCCACCTGTCAGCGGCCGAAACAAAAAAGGAAGGGGCCGACAGGCGGGCCACGGTTGTCAGAGGGAGAAAGGGGGCTGACGGGTGGGGCCATGCGGGGCGCGGGCGGGAGAGAGAAGCGGGGGAGTGCGCCGACAGACGGACCCCACTTGTCGGTGACACGCGGCTGGAGTGGGCCGGGCTCGGGGTACTTTGAGGGTTGAGGCCCATTAAGATTTAAAATGGTTTTCTGATTTAAAATAAATCCAGAAATTCATATATTTGATTAAGGGTTGAATCACTGTTGATAAAAATTTGTAAAAATTCCTAAAATTATGTTTTGGCCCCTAGTTTATCCCATAAAATTTTCAAGTTTAGATTTTGAATATTTCTCCCTGTTTGGCTTTAATAGGGTTCCTTTAGGATTTTCTTTAATAATAAAATCCAGAAACTTCTTTAATAATATTTTTCTTTTATTTTATTTCCTTTTAATTCCTGGGGTGTTACAATCCTATCCCCCTTACAGAGAATCTCGTCCTCGAGATTCGGATCAATCCTCGAATAGCTCAGGATGTTGTGCCTTGAGTTCTTCCTCTTTTTCCCATGTAGCTTCCTCTACGGGATGATTGCTCCATTGAACCTTACAGAAACGGATAACCTAACTCCTGGTGATCCTTTCTTTGACTTCCAAGATCTTGACAGGCTTCTCCACATAGGTCAGATCCTCCTGAATATCCAACTGTTGTAGGTCTACTTGCTCTGTGGGGACTCAGAGACACTTCTTTAGTTGGGACACATGAAACACATCATGTACCCCAGCCAATGAGGGTGGCAGTTCCAACCGATAAGCGACTTCGCCTTGGCGTCGAATAATGGGAAAAGGTCCAACATATCGAGGGGCCAACTTTCCTCTCATGTTAAACCGTTGAGTTCCACGGAGAGGTGTGACTCGGAGATAGACGTGGTCTCCCTCTTCAAAGGCTAGATCTCGACGACGATTGTCCGCATAGCTCTTCTGTCGAGATTGGGCTATCTTGAGTCGGTCTCTGATAATTTGTACCTTCTCTTTAGCTTCCCGAAGGATGTCTGTTCCAAATACTTGGGATTCACCAGTTTGATCCCAAAGTAGAGGCGTCCTACACCTTCGTCCATATAGGGCTTCGAACGGGGACATCCGTAGGCTGGCTTGATAACTGTGGTTGTACGAAAACTCAGTGTACGGTAAACTCTTATCCCAAGTTGCTCCAAAATCCAAGATGCATGCCCGAAGCATATCTTCCAATATCTGGTTCACCCTTTCCGTTTGTCCATCTGTTTGAGGGTGATAAGTAGTGTTGAAGTTGAGTCTAGTTCCCATTTACTCTTGAAGGTTCTTCCAAAAACGAGAGGTAAACTGACTTCCTCTGTCAGACACTATCTTCTTGGGCACTCCGTGGAGACACACAATGCGGGCCATATAGAACTCTGCGAGCTTAGGGCCACTGAAGGTCGTCTTGACGGCTATGAAGTGCGCTACTTTCGTTAACTGGTCAATGATTACCCAAATAGAATCATATCCAAGTTGGGTCTTTGGGAGTCCGGTAATGAAGTCCATACCGATCTCTTCCCATTTCCATTCAGGCACCTTAAGTGGTTGTAACAGTCCTGCAGGTCTCTAATGTTCTGCCTTCACTCGTCTGCAGGTGTCACATTCTGCGACGAACTGAGCAAATCATTCTTCATGCTAACCCACCAATAGCGTTCCTTCAGGTCCTGGTACATCTTGGTGCTCCCGGGATGGATGGAGTACAGAGTATCATGGGCCTCCCTCAGGATAAGGGTCTTTATCTCTGGTTCATCCGGCACACAGATCCTGGTTCCAAACCATATGGTGCCATTCTCATCTTCTGAAAATCCTGGGGCTTTACCTTGTCTCATGTTCTTCTTTATGGCTGCTATATCCGGGTCTTCTAACTGAGCTTCTCGGATCTGCTCGAATAAGACTGGTTGGGTCTCCAAGGTGGCTAGATACGCTCCGGTGGTTAACCCAAGATTCAACTTTTCCATCTCCTTATATAACAAGGGCGTGTGTTCCTAAATCACGATGGCGGTGCAATATCCTTTACGACTTAATGCATCAACTACCACATTTTCTTTTCCGGGGTGGTAGTGAATACCTAAGTCGTAGTCCTTTATTAATTCCAACCATCGTCTTTGCCTCAGATTGAGGTCCGGCTACGTGAAGATGTACTTCAAACTCTTATGATCCGTAAAGATTTCACAGCGATTTCTGACCAAATAATGCCTCCATATCTTAAGGGCGTGCACAACGGTGGCCAATTCCAAGTCATGGGTCGGGTAGTTCAACTCATGGGGTCTCAACTGTCGAGAGGCATATGAAATAACCTTCCCATCCTGCATAAGAACACATCCCAATCCTTGGCGAGATGCGTCGCAATAAACATGAAAGTCCTTTCGGATATCTGGTAGGGTCAGTATGGGTGCTGACACCAGCCGGTTCTTGAGGGTGCGAAAACTTTCCTCGCACTCGGGAGTCCATTCAAACTTCTCTCCCTTCTGCAATAACTTGGTCATCGGCTTGGCTATCTTGGAAAAATTCTCGATAAATCTCCGATAATATCCGGCCAAACCCAGAAAACTTCATATCTCAGATACGTTTGTGGGTGGCAGCCAATCAATAACTACTCCTACGGTGGAAGGGTCTACTGCAATACCTTGTGCAGAAATGATGTGTCCAAGGAACTTCACTTCCGCCGTCCAAAATTTACACTTGCTGTACTTGGCGTATAACTGGTGTTCCCTTAGCTTTCCTAAGGTTAACCGGAGGTGAGTCTCGTGCTCCTTCTGATCCTTGGAGTAGATGAGGATGTCATCTATAAACACCACGATAAACTTATCCAAATACTCCATGAACACCTTATTCATCATATTCATAAAGAAGGCAGAGGCATTGGTCAATCCAAAGGACATAACCATGCACTCATATAATCCATAACGAGTGGTAAAGGCCGTCTTGGGTATATCCTCTTCTCGAATCCTCAGCTGATAATATCCGTATCGCAGGTCGATCTTGGAAAATACCGTAGCTCCTTTCAGCTGGTCAAACAGATCATCGATCCTGGGTAAAGGGTACTTGTTCTTGATGGTTACCTCATTCAAGGCTCGATAATCCACACACATACGCTTAGCCTTGTCCTCTTTCTTCTCAACGAAGATGACGGGGGCTCCCCACGGAGAAGTGCTAGGTCTGATATAGCCTTTCTTCTCAAGATCCTCCAACTGCTGCTTCATCTCAGCCAACTCATTGGCGGCCATCCGGTATGGTCGCTTGTAAATGGGGGTGGTTCCGGGCACCAAATCAATCCAGAACTCAATGTCTCTCTTGGGTGGCATCCCGGGTAAATCCTCCGAAAACACGTTCGGGTACTCACGGACTACCGGTATCTCTTCCAAAGTAATTTGGTGGAGCCTTGGTCTTCCGAACTTCAGGCTTGGCATCTAAAATGTGACGGCAGTCTCTTCTTCACTGGTCACAGTCACTTGTCTCTGGGCACATCTTATCACTCCTTGGTGTTTATTTAACCAGTCCATTCCTAGAATGAGGTCCAAGCCTTGGCATTCTATTAGGATGGGGTCGACCCAGAATATTGTGCCGTGGATATCTACCCATACCCTTGGACTATAGGATTGGGCTAGAGTTTGTTTCCCAAGGGTGACTATTAGCACGACTCTCGGTAGTTCATTTATTTTTAGGTTGTTCTTTTCCACAAAAGTCATTGT
This sequence comes from Zizania palustris, assembly GCA_019279435.1. Classification (NCBI taxonomy): domain Eukaryota; kingdom Viridiplantae; phylum Streptophyta; class Magnoliopsida; order Poales; family Poaceae; genus Zizania; species Zizania palustris. The sequence continues at coordinate 78,430,253 of JAAALK010000287.1, read as the reverse complement.
TGGGGGAAATTGCTTCACTTCCAAGGCTTAGAGATCAATAACTCAAAGGTTCCTTAAAGCTTCGGAGCTGGTGGACTCTTATTCGAAGGTGGAGGGGTCGAGCCGAAGGATGCCTCGATATGAAGTCCTAAGAAGCCCTCCGCAAGATATGGAGGCTTTGAAGCAGAACGACAAGATTGATAAGATGTTTGGCTTATCCATCCATATTGGGGAGTTTTACCCTCTTTAACCTTGCTTCGGGTACTGAACAGTTCCGCTAAGGTGGTTGTAATCTAGGGGTAGTTAGGTCTTTTCCTTAGACGGTTTTGCCTATAAATACCCCCTCTCTACCCTGTAAAGGAGGAGGCCCCCGACCATTTAATACACATATTTGGACTACTTGAGTTATTATCCAATACGGAGGCTCGAGTAAGTTCTTAAACACGACCACGTTGTTTGTTTGTTCTTGAAATAGAGAGAACCTGTTGGCGTAATCTTTTACACCAACAGTTGGCGCCGTCCGTGGAGAACCATGTTCTAAAAGCTTGTTCTCTACTACTGACCACACTTCGAAGAGCACTTACGGAGGGAGCCTCGGAGTCCCAAGATCCCACGCACCCTTCGGTAAGGGGCTTCTTAGTGTGGTTCGAAGGCCCCGCTCGCCTTCCCAGATCGAGTGAAGTCCCTGATCTTCGGACCTTTCCATGAATAGCTATGCCTCTGAAGCGAAGCCAAGCCTCGGGTCCCCTCCGAAGGTCCCCTCGGACTGCAGGAGCTAGGCCCTCCACCGCTCCAATGATTCCCGAAGATGCTGCTGGGCGTCGAGTGCCCAGAGGTCCCCGAGCTCCTCCTACGGTGCTTCGGACTGATTATGTCAGCTCCCAAGACCCGGAGCTACCCTCCGATGAAGACGAAGACCTTCCTGGAACCGAGGCTACTCAACTAGCCAGGCTTCAGGAGGAAGTAGCTAGGTGGAGGCAAGAGGCTGACGATCGTCTCCGCACTCAAGCCTCCACCGAGACTCCAGAAGAGCCTCAAGACGGTGGTGCTCACAACCTCCCAGAAGCTATCCAAGTCCCGGAGGAGGCCGAAAACGCATCTTTCGATGATGAGTCTCCATTGCATTTGGACTTGCAAAGAGTGCCCTTTGATCCCAAGTTCAAGGCCTCGAAGTTGCACAAGTACTCCGGTGGGTCAGACCCCGGAGAGTTCGCTCGCTCATATGCCCTGGCAATAGAAGCAAGCGAAGGGGTGCGCAACATGATGGCGAAGTGTTTCCCCCTCGCTCTCGAAGGTGTGGCACTCCAATGGTTCTGGTACTTGAAGCCAGGATCGATCAGGTTCTGGGAGCAGTTGAAGAAGAAGTTCGTGAGCAACTTCTAGGGTACTTTTGTGGCCCCGATGTCCACAGGAAGTTTGTTCCAAGTGAAGCAGCGGGCGGGAGAAACACTCCGAGAATACTTCACGCGCTTCGCGCACACCAAGTCACAGATTAAGGGCCTGTCTACCTCTTCGGTAGTCGATGCCGCCCGCGAAGGGGTGCTAAACCGCGACCTCCTCAGCAAACTCCATCGGAAGCCAGTGACGTCTGTGGCACAACTAATGGCATACTTCGAACAGTATGCCAAGGCGGAGGAAGGCTGTCTCCGATGGGCCGGAGCCCCCGCACCTACCCTCCGAGAAGTCAAGACAGAACCCGAAGCCTCGGCTCCTCTGCAACCCCCTCAAGATAAATGCTTCAACGAGCACAGGCGAGGGAAGAAGCATTTCCATTCAGAGGTGCTGAACATTGCGCCTTCTGCCCCGAAAGCACCTGCCAATTTTCAGCAGGTACAGAACTTCAAGGCTGGGGCCCCGAAACCTCAAGAGAGGGCACCGGGCAGGCGCTAGAGTTTTTTCTGTTCCGTGCATGGCGACAATAGAAGCCATGACACGAAATACTGCAAAGCAGTGTTGGCCCTTCGGGGCGACTACCTGGGGCGGAGTACCGGTCAGAGTACTTCGGATCGAGCCCCACCAGCGGCACGGTCGGAGCCTGTGCAGATCGTGGCCCAAGCCGGTGTCCCAGAAACCCCCATGCGACTTCCGGTGGCCAATATTATGCCACCACCGAAGCAGGAAGACCCACAAGACCACGGCAAGAGAGTGGTCCTGCCCATCTCCGGAGGGGGGACACTCGGGAACATGTCAAAGAGGCAGCGGCATGAGTACGTCCGCGAGGTTGGGCTCATTGGGACTTCGAGTTCTGTGGAAGGAATGCCAGAGTGGTCCCATGTGCCCATCTCGTTTACTGCTAGTGATGCCGCAGGGGTAAAGTTCCCTCATGCCGACCCCTTGGTCATTTCCGCAGATATAGCAGGGGTGGAGGTCCGAAGGATCCTGGTGGACGGCGGGAGCTCTGCAGACATACTTTTCGTCCAGGCCTTTGATCAAATGTGCATCTCCCGGAAGCATCTATTTCCAGCGGTCCGACCACTTCAAGGGTTCTCAGGGACCCCTCTCGATGCCCTCGGCCAGATAGGCCTCGAGGTTGCCTTCGGAGAGGGGCCTCTGGCCAGGGTAGAAGAGGTGATCTTCGATGTTGTCGACGCCCCCTATGCTTACAATGCAATCTTCGGCAGAGGGACGCTGAACCAGTTCGGGGCTATAGCACACCACAATTATCTTTGTCTCAAAATGCCCACGCAAGGTGGAGTGCTTACTATTGTAGGAGACCAAGCTATAGCCCGGAGAACGGAGTATGGGCACGGACAACAGTTTGATCCCCGGCAAGTGCACAATGTAGCGGAAGGCGCTGAAGAGGTAACAAAGGTCGCTGGAGAAGCACCGGAGGTCTCGAACCTTTCAAAAGGACTCTCTCTCAAGCCAAGCCCAGAAGGTGAAGTTGATACGAGGATAATTTCAAAAGATGGCAAAGAATATCCAATGCAGTTCGGCAAAGGGCTATCCCCGGAGATAGCCGCCTCACTAGAAGAAGTCGTCAAGCAAAATCTGGACGTCTTTGCCTGGACTGACGAAGACATCACCGGGGTTGATCGAAGCATCATCGAGCATAGCCTGCTTGTCAACCCAAAGGCCAGGCCAGTGCGCCAGGGGCTCCGCAAGTTGTCTGCAGAAAGAGCAAGCCTCGCCAAGGCCGAAGTATAGAAATTGTTAAGGGCTGGCATCATTAGGGAGGTAGCCCATACCGAGTGGTTGGCTAACCCTGTTTTTGTAAGGAAGAAGGACTCGAACAAATGGAGCATGTGTATTGACTTTACTTCATTAAATAAAGCATGCCCGCGAGACCCATACCCGATGCCCCGAATTGATCAACTGGTGGATTCCACAGCCGGCTCTGAATTGCTAAGTTTCCTCGACGCTTATTCCACAACTGGTTGAAACGCGAAGACGAAGCCAAGACAAGCTTCATAACTCCTTCCAGAGTATTTTGCTATGTAAGAATGCCCTTTGGCCATCAAAATGCCGGAGCCACCTTTTCACGTTTAATAGCTAAGGCTCTAGGTCATCAAATAGGCCGAAATGTCGAAGCCTACATGGATGATATTGTAATAAAAAGTGCTCAAAAGCACCAGCATAGCCTAGACCTAGCTGAAACATTTGAGAGCCTCTGAGCTTGTGGAGTACGCCTCAACCCAGAAAAGTGTATATTCGGAGCCCAAGCAGGGAAGCTGCTAGGGTACTTAGTTTCGAGTAGAGGAATCGAAGCTAGCCCAACGCAAATAAGTGCACTACAAAGAATGGCTCCGCCAGGAAATTTGAAGCAAGTCCAGAAGCTAGCAGGAAGGCTCTCAGCCCTTAGCAGATTCCTAGCCAGGTCAGCAGAGCGAAGCCTCCCAATTTTCAAAGCCCTAAAGGGGTCCGAGAGCTTCAGTTGGACGCCGGAATGCCAGAAAAGCTTTGATGACATAAAAGCGTACCTCAGAAGCTTGTCAACACTTACTGTGCCCCTTCCAAAAGAAACACTTCTCCTATATCTTGTAGCAACAGGCTCCGTAGTAAGTGCAATGTTGGTTCGGGAAGTTGAGCTTAAGGGAAAGCTGGTGCAGAACCCAGTTTATTTTGTGTCAGAAGCTTTGTCCGGAGCTAAGATAAGATACTCCGAGCTCGAGAAATTTGCTTATGCCCTAGTAATGGCCTCGCGAAAGCTACGCCATTATTTTTTGGCGCATAACCTAATCGTTCCAACCTCGTATCCTCTGGGGGATATGCTTCGGAGCAAAGACTCTACAAGAAGAATTGGAAAGTGGGCCGTCGAGCTAGCCCCCTTCAGAATCTCCTTCACGGCAAGAACAGCTATCAAATCCAAAATCATAGCTGACTTCGTAGTAGAGTGGAAGCCATCTACCGTTTGGACCCCGGAGGAGCCCTGCGAAGGTTTATGGACAATATTTTCTGATGGAGCTTATCAGGCATCCGGTGCCGGAGCGGGGGCAGTCATCATATCACCATCAGGGCAGAAAGCCATGTATTCTGCGAGGCTCAATTTTAAAACAACCAATAACATCGCAGAGTATGAAAGGGTTCTGCTAGGCCTCCGAAAGGCTAAAGCACTTGAAGCTGCAAGGATAATGATTAAGACATATTCTCAAGTCGTCGCAGGGCATGTTGATAAGAGTTTTCAAGCAAAGAACCCACATCTAGCACAATACCTCGAAGAAATCCGCAAGGCTGAAGCAGCATTCAAAGGATTCACTGTTCGGAGTATCCCTCGAGTAGATAATCAGCTCGCAGATATTCTGGCAAAAGCTGCAGCTGGAGCGGTGGACCTCCCAGAGGGTGCTTTCTACGAAGAACTAATGCAGCCCGTAGCCAGCCAGTTACCCTCTGCAAAGATACTGTGCATTCTGACTACAGATTGGCGGGCTCCGATTATGAGCATATTGCAAGATGGTATAGATCCTTCAAAAGGTCCGGATACCTGAAGATTGCAAGCAAGAGCCCGAAATTACAAGCTTGTCAACGGAGTATTGTACAAAGCTGGTGTGTGTTCCCCTCTACTCCGATGCATCTCCCAACCCAAAGGCCAAGTCATACTTCGGGACATTCACGAAGGTTTGTGCGGGAGCCATCTGGCCCCTCGTGCCCTAGCTGGCAAGACACTTCGGCAGGGGCTTTACTGACCAACAATAGTCAGAGATGCAGAGGAGCTGGTTCGAACATGCCAAGGCTGCCAATGGATGGGCAGGCGAAGCCACCATCTGCCAGTTCAACTTCAAGTTATTGCCCCGGTATGGCCAATGGCTCGATGGGGCATGGACCTCATAGGCCCTTTTCCAATGGCAAAAGGTAGCTTGAAGTTTGCGGTAGTGGCAATCGAATATTTTTCGAAGTGGGTTGAAGCGGAGCCATTGACTGCTATTACCTCGAGGAACGTGCAAAAACTTTTATGGCAGAACATTATATGCAGATTCGGAGTACCAAGGGAGTTGACAGTGGATAATGAAACCCAGTTCAAAGCTGACACATTCCAAACATTTTGTGAAGAGCTGGGCATTAAGTTGTGCTTCACCGCGGTACGCCATCTGCAGTCTAACGGAGCCGTCGAGAGAGCCAACGGAAACATCCTATCCGGTTTAAATCGAAGGATTGTGGGGCTGGCCAAAGGGCTGTGGGTCAAAGAGCTCCCCAAGATCTTGTGGTCCATTCGAACCACTCAAACCAGATCCACAGGTTTTACCCCATTCACACTACTCTTCGGAGATGAAGCCATGACTCCTACGGAGCTCAAGGGGGGTCCCTTCGTACGATGCAGCACGGAGACGAAGATGACAGAAACACTTCGCTGGACTTATCAGAAGAAACAAGGCTTTGAGCTGTTGCCAATCTGACGAAGTACCAGGGACAAACAAAAACATGGTATGACCCGAAGATAAAGCCGAACGAGCTTAGACCAGGTCATCTAGTTTTGCGAAGTGTAATAGCGCTGGGGAAGCTAGGGAATAAATGGGAAGGACCATATATTATCCTACGCTCAGGACGTCCCGGATCGTTTAAATTAGCTAATTTAGAAGGAGAAGAATTGAAACATGCATGGCATGCGGAGCACCTTAAGCGTTATTATGCTTAGGGGCTCCTTGTAATCACTTGTAAAAGTTCCTTTTCTAAATAAAAGCGGGGGGTCGAATTTTGTTTACTCTTCGAGTATCCCTTACTCCGGATGGACGCATCAGGAGGACGGAGATGCTTGCAGAGTCAAGCATCTTTCCCAAAACCTAGACAGCAGTCTGCGAACCATGGGTTCGAGGACTCCGCTGCCAACCTACGGATTCCAGGCTCCGGCTTGTTAGGATCCGTAGAAGAGTCTAAGGACTTTAAAAGAACAGATTTCCGGCCTCCGGGTTCGAAGTATCTGTAAAAGAGCAGAAGGTGGCCAACCTACGGATTCTAGGCTCCGGCTTGTTAGGATCCATAGAAAAGTCTAAGGACTTTAAAAGAACAGATTTCCGGCCTCCGGGTTCTAAGTATCTGTAAAAGAGCCGAAGGTGGCCAACCTACGGATTCCAGGCTCCGGCTTGTTAGGATCTGTAGAAGAGTCTAAGCACTTTAAAAGAACAGAGTTCCGGCCTCCGGGTTCGAAGTATCTGTAAAAGAGCCAAAGGTGGCCAACCTACGGATTCTAAGCTCTGGCTTGTTAGGATCCGTAGAAGAGTCTAAGGACTTTAAAAGAACAGATTTCCGGCCTACGGGTTCGAAGTATCTGTAAAAGAGCCGAAGGTGGCCAACATACGGATTCCAGGCTCCTGCTTGTTAGGATCCATAGAAGAGTCTAAGGACTTTAAAAGAACAGATTTCCGGCCTACGAGTTCAAAGCATCTGTAAAAGAGTCGAAGGTGACCAACTAATAAAGTTTCGAGACCCAGGCTAACGAGACACTTAAAAAATAAAAAAAAGAATCAAAGGTACTAAGCAACAGATCTAACTTCAAAATTTACGAGGTAATAATACGAGAGTATGTTACAAGAAGCCTCTAAAAAGGTAAAGTACGAATATTAAGTGTGATACGAAGCATCAAGTAATCCGACGTATCATTGTGTCCGGCGAATCCATTTGCACAGCAAAGGATCCCCCACCCACAAGGAGGGGTAGGAGGGTAAAAAGCAAGCAAAATACTTTCGGAGCAATTCACATTAATCCATCGTACTTATACATCAGGAGAAGTTTTGGTCCAAGCCTAGGAAAAATCGAAGACCGTGTCGGCCTCTGGGGCTACCCCTCTGACTACTCTGTCCTTCGGAGCTCGAAGATGCCGGTTTAGTCCTTTTCGTCTGTGCACCTCTCTTCTTCTTCAAGGCTCGCAATTTCTTTTGCTCCTCTTGGAGCTCGGCCTAGGTCAGAAGCCTTTTAGAATTAACCTCCGTAGGGTCTTCGGCCTGATACTCCGAGTCAGACCAATTCATGTGTTCGGAAGACGAGGATACTTTCTCTTTCTCCTCTTCCTTGATATACGCTAAGACCTCGTGAAAAACTTCGGGAGGTATCTCCCCTTTGTCTCCACGAGGAACAGAGAAGCGAGATCGGCGGTAGGGCCTTAAGCTCTCGAGGCTTGTCCACTTCTTCCGGAGCCCTTCGGTAAACTCTAGTATTTCGAGGTCAAGGTTCGAAGGGCACGACAAAACCTAAAAAAGAAAGCAGAACACCCAAACGAGCTTCTCGATTATAACTTTTTCATTGATTAAAGGGGCTTTACAACAGTTTGCATACATGATGTCCCTAAGAGCTAGACCTGCGGGTCGGTTGGTGGAGCAGGGATTGTCGGAGCTGGCGACGCAGGAAGTGGTGGCTTTGTTTGCGCCTGTTTCTGCCGTCGGGCCTCGTCAATCAAAGCTTTGGCCGCAGCCTTATGGTCCGACTTCCAGGTTGATCAGAAGGCTTCCCAGGCCAAGGCTACGTCCGAAGAAGGGTGCAGCAGGTCTTTGGAGGTGAAGCTTCCAGGGATCGAACCCCCGACTGAACCGAGGGGGATCTGAAGGGACTCGAGGTGGTTAAGAACTCCGATGCCAGCACACTGCCCGGAGATCTCTCCGTACCGGACGCCGGAGCTCATCATCAGTGACGCTGCCACTTGGATCCTCTTCAGCTTCCGATCGATGGGTTCGCTGGTTGCTGCAGAAGACGAAGGGCACATAGTGCCGAAGTATTCCAAGGTACCCTGAAGGGCGTCCAAGGTACGTTCTGCCGCACTAGCATTCTTCTTCTACGTTGCCTCCAGCCCCGCAGCAGTAGCAGACACCTCGGCCACCTGGAGCATTAAAGAACTCTTCTGAGCCATCACTTGGTTAAGAGCTCCTTGAAGCTCCACCAACTGGGCGCTCGAAGTGGCCGCCGCTTGACGGAGCCTTTCAACCTCCACCCGAAGAACTACGCGTTCGACTTCAACCTCTTGGGCCGAAGTGCGGAGCGCGTCATTATCTTCCCCCGCCGATCGGAGAGCTTCGTCGGCCATGGCCCTAGCCCTCCATTCTGCTAGAGCTTCCTCCTCCAACTTAAGGGATCTTTCGTTGGAGTCGTTGAGGGCGGTTTGGAGTGTGGTAACCTTCCTTTTGAGTCGATTAGTTTCGACCTCATTGGAAGTCGCTGCCGCTCTAGCAAGGACGAATTGCTGCAAAGAAAAAAGAACAAGTAAGTATCAAGGTATTTATAACCATTGATTCGAATTAGCTATGGTGTTTTTCATACCTGAAGGGCAGCCCTTTCGAGAGCCGTGTTGAGCGTCGGAGCCCTAGCCTCGCTCAGAGCGGAGACCAGGTCCGAGTTGGCGATGTCCTGGCTCTTCTCTGCCAGGGGCTTCAGGAGCGCTCGGAGACCTACCCGGTGCTCTAGGAACGGAGCCAGTAAAGGAAGCCAAGACAAAGCTTGGCGGTCGTCTGCAGTGGCCTCCTCCTCCGAGTTGCTGACCGAGGTCGTCGCGGGGCCGGTGGAAAGGCTGAGGCTAGACATGCTTTTGCCCCTCCCCGGCACGAAGGAAGGCACAGCGACTGAAGCAGAAGTGGCCCTTTCTTGGGCGGCTACCCCTTCGACCGGAGCTGCGTCAACAGGGGCGACCTCAATCGCCAGAGCCGCCACAGAGGGGGCGGCCTCAGTTACCGAATCTGCTCCGGCGGGCACGACTTTCGCTACTAGGCATGGAGCAGGAGGGTCCACCTGGGCCATGACCCTCGAAGGTGTTGGGACTTCGGATGCAGCCGGGGATTCATCACCCTTCGAGGTACCTATCTTGTCAAGAAATATGATAAGTATTTACAAGAAAAGATTGTTGTAGGTATCAACTAAAGTAGGAGATTCAAGACGTACCTTCGGAGGCCCCGTGAGGCAAGATCGTCGGATCCTCCAGAACTTCGTACAACTGGAGGATTTCCTCGAAGTCGTCTCCCGAAGCCCTCTCCGCCACGTTTTCTGCCGGAGCTGCGACTCCCGCCGTGACCACCCCAGTTACAGGTGAGTTGGGGGTGGTGGAGTCCGAATCCAGATTTACGACGGCGGGCACGGAGGCGCGCGTCGGATCTACCTCCTCAACCTCCCGGGCAGAAGTTCCGGCTGGGACTTCCCCTATATCTTCGTCGTCCTCCAGGAGATAATTCTCGAGGCTCGACGCTAACTGGACATCGGAGCCCTCGGGCTCCTCGGAGGCCGAGCTCCGGGCGTCCAGGGACGAAGCCGACGAAGCAGGGGTCGGCTGCGAAAGGATCTTTGCCACCTTTTTCTTCTTAGACGGCGGCTTGTTGGCCCTCTTGGGCGGTTCAGCAACGGTCTTCCGTTTCCGGGCGGTTGCTCCAGTCGTGGCGAAGTCTGGAAAAGGGGGGCTCCATCCCGAGAGCTCCCCACACTCTGTTGGAGCGTTCCCAGCTCCCCACTAGCTCCAGCCTTTTCTGCTTTTTAGCCGCTGAAGGAGCTTCGAGGACCTGTTCGGTGGCCCGAGCTATGTCCTCTGGAGCCAATGCCAAAGGAGCCGCTGAAGAAAAAGGGGTAACGCGTCATAAGTATGTTATTATTATAATCTAAATGCAGTAATACAGGAATTGAAGTCTTACCTAGGGTTCGGAGATTACCCTCCGAGGCCTGTTGGAACACTATTGGCCAGTTGGCCCCGAGAGGTGGAATTCGAAGGGCAACGAACTCTTCGGCCAAGTCACGCATGCTCATGCGGCGAGCCACCGAAGTCAACAGCCCTAGCCTCGTGGAAAGCAGGCTGGGGTTCGGAGCAACCTCCGCCTCCTTCCGGAACCAAATCTCCTGGAGAGGCCCTGCGAGGAGGGAGTCCTCTCCGACTTCGGCGTAGAACCACCGAAGAATCCAGTTGGTATACCATCGATCGTTGATGGCCTTCGTAGGAAAGTGTAGGGCGTGCTCCCTCCGCAACTGGAAGTTGACACTGCCGAAAGTTGTTATCACCTTGGAATCCCCGGGCCCATCCTGTGGCTTCGGCTGGCAGATAGCCTCATGAGTTGCGGCGAAGATTTCCGAGCGTCCTTCGCACCCTTCGACCTGGAGTGCCCACTCGAAGATAGCCAGGCGGGTGACGGCATTTGGGGACAACTGAGGTAATGTAATATGAAACAGGTCCAGTACCTCCGCCAAAAAGTCGATGGCTGGAAGCCCCAAGCCAGCTTCGAAGAACGCCTCGAAGACTACCACTTCTCCGCTTCGCGGCCTCGGGGTTGATTCTGACCCTAGGACTCGAGTCCTCAGTCCGACTCCCAGCTTCCCTTCTACGGCCTCCTCAATATACTCGGTGGTGCTCGTAGATTGACCGATGAGGAAGCTCTGGGAAATCTTCTTCTTGGAAGGCGGGCGGAGCTCCCGAGGGTTCTTAGGCCAGGCGCCGCCCGAAGTCCCCGCCATTGCCGCCGCCGCCGAGGCGGCCCACGCTTGCCTCTACGCCAGAGTACTCGCCGCCGCCGGGACAGTGTGGCTGGTTCTCGCTATTTGCTCGGAAGATTGAGAGATTGGAGGTTGAGGAAAGTGAATCGCGAGTGCTAAGTGCAGTAAAAAGTTTCGAGTAACTTCTGTTTTCCCTTTTATAACCACTCGCCGATTGCTACGCTTCGATTGCATTCACATCACAGGTTCGGCTTCTGCCACTAACAGGTGGGTCCAAAAAGTGGAACGGTGTGTAACTGCCGTAACAATCGACCGTTACCTTTTACTGGGAATAACGACTACTTGCGCCGTAACGGCTATAATCAAACGGTTTCCTCACGATGTTTGCGCTTCGAAGTGGTTTTCCTTCCTACGATGTGTTCCCACTGCGTAGAGAGCCTGGAGAGGGAGTCCGAGCACCATGGATCTGAAACCCTCCGAAGAACTGTAATGTGTTCAAATTCTCTCTAAGTCTCTGAATATGAAAATATTCCTTCCGTATACTGCCTTCCTTCTGTACAGGTTAAATACGGTGAGGCGTATTCGAGGGGCTACTGTTGGGGGAAATTGCTTCAATTCCAAGACTTAGAGATCAATAACTCAAAGGTTCCTTAAAGCTTCGGAGCTAGTGGACTCTTATTCGAAGGTGGAGGCGTCGAGCCGAAGGATGCCTCAATATGAAGTCCTGAGAAGCCCTCTGCAAGATATGGAGGCTCTGAAGTAGAATGACAAGATTGATAAGATGTTTGGCTTATCCATCCATACTGGGGAGTTTTACCCTCTTTAACCTTGCTCCGGGTACTGAACAATTCCGCTATGGCGGTTGTAATCTAGGGGTAGTTAGGTCTTTTCCTTAGACAGTTTTGCCTATAAATACCCCCCTCTATCCTGTAAAGGAGGAGGCCCCCGACCATTTAATACACATATTCGGACTACTTGAGTTATTATCCAATACGGAGGCTCGAGTAATTTCTTAAACACGACCACACTGTTTGTTTGTTCTTGAAATACAGAGAACCTGTTGGTGTAATATTTTACACCAACAGTCATTGATATGAAGGAGTGCGTAGCTCAAGTGTCAAATAAAACCACTGCAAGGGCTGAATGTACCATGAACTTATCCATCACGATCTCGGGTGCGGCCTGGGCTTCTTCGGCGGTGACGTGGTTGACGCGGGCGTGGATGGCCGGGTTTGTCGCGACTCCTTGTGCGCGCTTGAGGTGGGGGCACTGGTGGGAGTAATGCCCTTCCTAGCGGCAGTTGAAACATACCACGGGCTTGCCGTGCTTGTCGCGCAGAATCTCCGCCTTCTTTACCGGGGCGGGTGGGGCGGCTAGTGCGACGGGAGCGGGGCGAGACTGTTCGGCTCCGGTGTTGGTGGCGGGTGGCGCTGGACGATATACCAGGCGGGGGTGGTATTGTGGTGCTAGTGGAGGAGGGGTGAAACGAGGTCTCTGCGTCATTCCTTGATTTTGGCGAAAAGCGATCATCCTCTTCTTTTTCAGGTTGACCTTATTCTGCTGGGTCTCCTGTATGATAGCTTTATTCACCAACTTCTGAAAGTTGGCGTAATCTCCGGAGATGAGTTGAAGAGACAGCTCATCCTTCAGTCCCCAGAGGAATTTGGACTGTTTGGCCGTATCGGTACGGACCTCCTCAGGTGCATACCAGGCCAATCTGTTGAACTAGTGCAAATATTCGGTGACGGACCTGCTTCCTTGCTGTAGGTCCCTAAACTCTTGTTGTTTTTGGGAAATAATGCCATCCGGGACATGAGTTGCTCGGAAAGCAGCCGAGAACTCCGCCCAAGTATGGACGTGTCCCTCGAGCAAGGTCTCGCACAGGTTGTCCCACCATTCTGCGGCGGGAACCTGGAGCTGGTGGGCGGCGAAAGCCACCCTCTCCTGCTTGGTGCAGGTCAGCAGGTCTAGCTTCTTTCCGATTGTTCTCAACCAATCCCCAGCCTCCATGGGGTTGGTGGTGCTCGAGAAGGTGGGTGGGCGGACTCGGAGGAACTCCGAGAGCTGAGAGGCGGGAGCGGGAGCTGGAGTGGCGGGGCGAGGCAGCTCGGGTTGTTGATGGAGACGGAAAAACTGAGTCTGCTGCTCTTGCATTTGCTGCTTCTACTACATTTGGTTCAACAGTGCAGTGACCAACTGGTTTTGATTGGCCATCATCTCGGACAGGGTGGGGTGGTTGGCGACCGGGGCCTGTCTTTGCCCTGTTGCTCCCCATTGAGGCAGGTTGCCGTTGTCCCCTCTGTTTTAGGGAGCGTCGGAACCCTGAGTGTTCGTCATCCTGAGGTTCCCAAAATAAATCACATTTTCTTAGAGGGAATGATACTAAGCTTTATTTCAAAATGTCGTTCTTGCAATTACATTTATTGTCTTTTATTTTAATCTTCACTCATGCCTTATATTCGACATGAGTGATAATACAATTCAAAACAATAGAAAGAAAGCAATCAATCGTGACTACTACGTCTATGGCAGCTCAGGGGATGGCTCGATCACAGGCTCGATGAGACGGTCTGTGAGGCGGAGCTGGAAGGTACGGCTAGAGGTGCGCTACGGGAAATCCTCTTGGGCCTCACGGTGAGAACCCGAAGTGATTTCCGCTTGCGAGGCGGAAGGGGTGCGATCTCCTCGATATCCTTCTTCAATTCCTTGAGCTAGTGACGGAGCTGAGTGTTGACTATGGCGCCTTGGCGTAGTAGCTCGTTCTGACGCCTCAACTCCTCTACCTCGAGGGTCAACTGGGGGTTCTGCTGGACCTGTCGACAAAGCTCAGCATTCTCGCGGTTCAGGTTCTCCGAGGTATGGTGGTAGAAGTCGATGGTGTCATGCTGGCTGTCTGCGTCAAGAACGGCCTCTGTGTGGAGGTTGTCCATGGCCTCCAAAAGTCTCATGGTGCGGGTGATGGCGGAGTTGCTCTGTGTGAGGGGGTTGATGTAGATGCTGCGGTGACTCCCGGGCGTGCGCATGGGCATGAAGCGGTAGACGGTGTCGCGGAGGTGGCAGTCGTTGACCAGTCGGAGCTCGGCGAGGGCCTAAAGTGCGGCGCGCTGGCTGGCCACCACGAACGAGGGTCCCCCAACTCCATGGGTGTAGAAAGGTGGTTGCGTGGACGAGGAGCGGATAACAACTGTGACCTCGCAGTAGCTCTCGCTCGCATCGGGAAAGATCCCGTGGAACGCGGGCTCATGGGGAAACCCCAAGAAGTCGGCGAGCACGCGAAGCTCGCGGATGAATCCAACCTCGTCACGAAGAGTCCCGCTCATGGTATGGGCCGGCATCTACAAAAGAGAGAATTTTTTTGTGAAAACCTCGGAAGATGAGAGGATAAGTAATTTTGTAAGAAAGTATGGTTAATATAAGTCCTAAGGTCAGGTCTGTTTGGCTTCCTACAGTCAAGTCGGCTCTGATACCATCTTGTCACGCCCCGATTTAATAAATCAGGACTTTTATTGAAATTCCATAGAAAATCAATAAACCAACACGTTCATCATGCGACCACGTACAAATACGAGCAATCATTCACGAATCGTAGACCATATTATTACAAAAGTAAATAAAGATGAAGAGAAACTAATAAATCAAAGGGGTCCTAGATGAACGCCTCCTTCCAGTCTCGCCTTGACTAGGTCGCTACTCCAGACCTTCATCCTCCTCGTAGTAGACGAGCTCTGGTGGTGTAAGTCAACGGGGGTGAGTACAAACGTACTCAGCAAGCCACCGAATGCAAATATAATGCAAGATAATAACAAGGGAGATAGTGGCTAATTTTGTGGAAGAGAATAATTTGTAAAGCAATTAAATGTGGACAATTTATTAGTACTGAAACGTAAACATGTGTATGCATCATCATCTTCTAACTCGAGGAGTACAGTCAGCCCCACCTCGCTCAATAGTCCTTACATGCCATGAATAGCTCAACCATTCACACAATAGTAAACTAACTGCGAGTAGTTACACAACCCTCCCTTGACCGTGGGCTCGGCTTTTCGAAAAGATTAAATACTCTAATCAGAGATGTACCACTGTACCCACAAGGCACGCACTCACCACTTACACCAAAGTGTAACGAGATGACCCATTCCACGGGAACTCGTGCCAAAACCTTCCATATGGTCCTCCTCGACCCGACGGCACCCTCTTATGGGTTTCATATCGTGTCTCGACGCGTCAAGCCTCACCATACCCCCTTGATCCACGTCGGTACAAGTCACACGCAGGTTGCCCCTTGCCCCCTCCACTATGGTGCATCGAGTCGGATTGTTCCATACTTTCAGTTAGGACTTACCCATTAGACTTGTGGTTGGTCCGAAAGTGCTTTTCAATAGATCCCGCAGACCGGTCCTTATAGTGCCCCGGGTGCGACCAACCAATGCCCTAGCTTGCACCCGGAACCCACCATACTTATCACATAGCCAACTCCAACAGAGTCCAGAGACGAGAATAACAGGGAAATTCATATAACAGAATCCAGCTATCTACGACTCATTCTTTTTATCCTATAGCAGTTGTGCCGGTACTTTGGGCACTAGCTAATACTTGTATAGTAGAGTGACAAGGAGTTAAGGCTCAATAAGCATGGCTTGGGTTTGCACACAAGGACGGGGATCTAATACATATAAGTGTAGGGCTTGATATTTGACTAATGCAATATTATCCTATGAGTTATAGTGATAATTTATTAAAACATGGGTTCAATGATGATCAACTATTTCCACAGGAGTGGGTCGATGACTTGCCTTGATCAGGAAATGGGGAAGGTGGAACCTCGGGATAAAACTCCGGCTCCTCGACGAACTCGTAGTCTTCTCGATACTGAAAATAAACAATACATTCAATAAACAGATAAAAACTTCACCAAGTAATAAACATACAAGTTTATGGCTTTTATTATGTGAAATAAAGTGTTAATATTCTGAAGTTTGGTGAAAAACAGTAAAACTTATATTTTAAGGTTTTTCCTAATTTATTTCCTGAATTTACTATTTTATCCCTAAGGGGTTTTTGTTCATTTAATTAATAAGATTATTTTGGGCAATAGTAATATACTGTTTTTATGGCATTAATGTGTAGAGAATAGAATTCTGAATTTAATAAAATTTGAATGGTGAAATTTGGAGTTAAAATGAGCAAGTTATGAATTTTCAAAGTTTAAACATTTTTCTGGAATTTTATTTAAACTGAAAATAGGATTTAGTCCACGGTGAGCCAGGCTCACGGTGGACCGCTGTACTGTGTGCGTGGACCAAATCAACCAGAGCCATTGGATCTGGATCCGGCGATCAGGCGCGAGGCGGGAGGGTTTAATGAAATGAATGGCGGAGATTAAAACCTGTGAATCGGTATGACGTGGACGCCTGAGATTGAGCCAGGGTTTTAAGTTTTGATCAACGGCTGAGATCGTTGGGTACCGGTTTGACCGAATCCGAGGGCTGGGATTAAATCCTGAGAGGATTTAATCTTAGCTCTCCGATCGTGATCGGACGGCCAGGGTGTCGTCCGGCACGGCACAGACGTAAGGGGTACTTAGCCCCCTTCGTCTCTGGCTCCGGCGGGTTCGGGCGCGGTGGCGACGGCGGCGGCGAGCGCCTATAGTCCTAGCTCTCGGCGAAAATGGATAGAGGAGGTCATGGCGGTCTCGGTTATACCTTTGGCGGTGACGAAGGGTGACGGACGGTGACCGGCGGTGAGGGTAGACGAAAAGGGGTCTTCGGGAGCTCGACGGTGACGACGATCCGACGGCGCCCACGGCCAACGGAGGTGAGGCCGGTGACAGGTGGGAGGTGGCGATCACAGTGGTGTCATCGGCGAGGGCAATGGAGGCTTGAGTTGCCGGCGAGGGCTCGCCGGAGTCGAAACAGAGAGGGAGCCCGAAAATGGGACGGGGCGCTCTGTTCTCGCTCGGGCTTGGGCTACGACGGTGTGGGCAGAGGGCGGTGACCACAGGGGTTTAAATAGGGGGCTTTCCGGCGTTAAATGGGAAGGGGACCGAGGGTTTCCCAAGATCTCCGGCGAGGGATTCCTAACCCACGGCCAAGCTTTCCTAAACGGTAAAACGCGTCGGCTATAGATGGAAAGAGGGCGGTGGTGCTCGGGGAAGGTGATCCGGGGGAAATCCGAGCGAACTCAGTGGCCGACGGTGAGAAATTGGAAAGGTGGTCACCGGAAGGAAAGGGAAGCGATCCCCTTCCATCAAAGACGAAGCTTCTAACAGGTGGCTAGCGGCCGAAATGAAAAAGGAAGGGGCCGACAGGCGGGCCACGGCTATCAGAGGGAGAAAGGGGGCTGACGGGTGGGGCCATGCGGAGCGAGGGCGGGAGAGAGAAGCGGGGGAGTGCGCCGACAGGCGGACCCCACTTGTCGGTGACACGCGGCTGGACTGGGCCGGGCTCGGGGTACTTTAAGGGTTGAGGCCCATTCAGATTTAAAATGGTTTTCTGATTTAAAATAAATCCAGAAATTCATATATTTGATTAAGGGTTGAATCACTGTTGATAAAAATTTGTAAAAATTCCTAAAATTATGTTTTGCCCCTAGTTTATCCCATAAAATTTTCAAGTTCAGATTTTGAATATTTCTCCTTGTTTGGCTTTAATAGGGCTCCTTTAGGATTTTCTTTAATAATAAAATCCAGAAACTTCTTTAATAATATTTTTCTTTTATTTTATTTCCTTTTAATTCCTGGGGTGTTACAGAGGGGTCCGACAGTACACGATGACTGAGTCGTACCGAAAGTCTCGGTACTTTGGACAGTACACCGGAGTGTGTATCGGAGGTTGCTTACCCGGAGAGGTCTCCGGGGTACTGGATACACTTGTCTGCTTGTCTGTGGTGCGCAGGTGACTTCGGAGGCGACGGACGGTTCGTGTCACGCCCCGATTTGATAAAACCGGGAATTTATTGAAATTCCATAGAAAATCAATAAATACAAGACATTCATCACACGACTGCGTACAATACGCCAATCAATCATAGTTCGTAGACCATATTATTACAAAAGAGTTAAATAAAGAGAAACTAATAAAATAAATCCTCTAGATGAACGCCTTCTTCCAGTCTCGTGCCTTGACTGGGTCGCTACTCCAGACCTTCGCCCTCCTCGTAGTAGACTGCCTCTGGTGGTGTAAGTCAACGGGGGTGAGTACAATCATACTCAGCAAGCCACCGAATGCAATTATAATGCAAGGTAATAACAAATAAGGTAGTGGCTTACTTTTGCGGAAAAGCACAATTTGTAAAGCAATTAATGTAATCAAGTTATTATTACAGAAAAGTAAACATGAGTTATGCATCATCTCTCATCATATTCTACCTCGAGGGGCACAGTCATCCCACCCTCGCTCAACAGTCCTTACATGCAATGAATATCACATACATTCACATAATAGTAAACTAATTGCGAGAGGTCACACAACCCGCCCTTGACCGTGGGCTCGGCTTTTCGAAAATATTTGTAACTCTGATCAGAGGTGTACTACTGTACCCACAAGGCACTCATTTCCCGCACACCGCAGTGTGTTAAATGACTCCTGTCACGAGAAGCTCGTGCCAAAACATTCAGCATGGAACGCACCAATTCGATAACACCCTCTTATAGGTTTTGTAAGGTTTCCCAGTCACTTTGGGCCACGCCTTACCCCCCTTGAGCCACGTCGGTACAAGTCACCCGCAGGCTTGCCCCTTGTACCCCTCCACTATGGTGTTCCAAGTTGGTACGATCCATACCTCCAGTTAGGACTTACCCACTAGACTTGTGGTTAGTATGGAAGTGCTTTGCAACAGATACCGCAGACCGGTCCTTATAGTGCCCCGGGTGCGACCGACCAATGCTTGAGCTTGCACCCGGAACCCACCATACTTATAACATAGCCAACTCCAACAGAATCCAGAGACGAGAATAACGGGGAAATCATATAGTAGAATCCATCTATCTACGACTCATTCTTTTTATCCTATAGCAGTTGTGTCGGTACCTTGGACACTAGTTAATATAATATTGTAGAGTGACAAGGAGTTCAGGCTCAATAAGCATGGCTTGGGTTTACACACAAGGATGGGGATCTAATAAATTTAATGTAGGGCTTGATATCAGACTAATGCAATATTTAATTCCTATGAGTTATAGCGGTAATTATGAAAAACTGGGCTCAATGATGATCAACTGTTTCCACAGGAGGGTTCTGTGACTTGCCTTGCTCCGTGAATGGTAAAGGTGGAACCTCGGGGTAAGACTCCGGATCGTCGACGGCGTAGTAGTCTTCTCGATACGGAAGAGTAAACACAACATTCAATAAACAACCCAAAATCAAGCATACAAGCATACATGCTTTGTTGGATTAAATAAAGGAGATAGGGTTTTAAGTTCTATGAATTTATTACTTAAATATTTAAGATTAAGTTTTAAAGAGGTTCATGAATTTTATAACTTGACATAAGTATTTTTCCTAAGGGGGTTTTTATTTTCCCTTTTTAGAGATGAAGTAAAAAGGTATAAAATAGCCTTAATGTTTTTATTGTAGTAAAAAGAGTGAAATTAAGTTATTAGGTCTTCTGAAGTTATTATATAAGTTTTTAGGGTATTTTCATAAAGTGTTGACTTTTTATTAAATGAGTTAATTAAATATCCTAAAAGGGCTTTTGCAATATTATTTAATAGAATAAAGTGGGCAAAGTGAACATGCTATTTTTATTGTATTAAAACAGTGAATGGAAGTCATAATATCTTCTGAAATTAATATATAGGTTTTTAAGGGTTTTTTGAGTTATTTAAATGAAATAGTAATTAAATCCTAAAGGGGACTTTCCTTTATATTTTAATAAGATTATTTTGTGCCAAATAAACATATTATTTTTATTGTATAAAAGTGTATAGAATAAAAAGACAAATTTTCCAGAATTGAAATGATCAAATTTGGAGTTAATTTGAGCAAGATATGAATTTTGGAAGTTTAAACTATTTTTCTGAATTTTTATTTAAACCAGAAACAGGCGTGGGTCCACGGTGAGCCAGGTCCACCATGGACCCGTGTACTTTGCGCGTGGGCCGATCGGATCTGGACCGTTGGATCTAGATCCAACGGTCGGTGGCGGGGCGGGGGCACCTAAGTGGCGATCGACGGCCCTCATCGCCTGATACCTCTTCGGCTAAGATCAAGGGCCAGGATTAAATCCCACGAGGATTTAATCCGGGCCATTAGATTAAAATCACGCGGCCCGTGAGGGATCCTGCACGACACGCAGTGAAGGGGTAAGTACCCCCCTTCGTCTTTGGCTCCAGCGAAGCAACGGCGGCGGATCCCCGGTGAGGGCGAGGTCTTATGGCGTGGCTAAGGCCAAAAATGGAAAGAGGGGCACAAGAGGGATCCCGACATATCGGCGGCGACAGCGATGGAGCAGCGGCGGCGGTCGGCGGCGTGATGAGGTGGAGGGGGCCCTCGGGATCGGCGGCGATGAGGCGCTCCGGTGGCGATCCGGCCTAACCAAGTTGAGGCCGATGACGGGAGGGCGATGGCGGTCCTGTCGGTGGCGTCGGGGAGGGCAGCGGCGGCTCGAGTTGCCGGCGAGGGCCTGCCGGAGAGAGAAAGAGGGAAAACCGAAAAGAAGGGGCGGTGGCCTTTGGGATTGCACAGACTAGGGCTCTGGTGGTGTGATCATTTGCGGCGAGGCTAGGTATTTAAATGAGGCCGCCGGTGGTGAAAAAGGAAGGTCGAAGGAGGGAAACCAGCGAGGGACCCCATGCCATCTCCGGTGAACCTTCCATGCTCTCGGATCGGCTTCCAGAAGGATGAAACCGCGTGGCTAAGGATAGAAATGGATCACCGGTGATCGGGGAAGAAGGAATCCAGGTCCAATTTTGCGAACGACGACGGCCGGCGGCTGAATTCGGAAGGTGATCACCGGGAATGGAAAGAGGGGGAGGGATTTCCATCGGGGAAGATGGAACTGACAGGTGGGGGCCACCTGCTAGCGGGCGTGTGCAAAGGAAAGAGTGCCGACACGTGGGCCATGGATGGCAGCGACGGAAGGGGGGCGTCGGTGGCTGCCAGGTAGGCTGGCCGAACGCGCGGGAGAGGAGAGAGGGGGGGACAGCGCCGACAGGCGGGTCCCACCCGTTAGTGAGAGTGGTCGGACTGGGCCGGGCTGAATGGTTTTGAGAGGGGAATTCAGGGTTGCGGCCCAAAGGTATTTAAAATTCATTTTTCAATTAAAATAATTCCATATATTCATATATTCTTGTAGAGCTTGAAATAATGTTTCTAAAATTTTGTAAAAATTCTCAAAAATATTTCTTGACATCTAGGTTCCACCGTAAATTTTTCACCTTCAGATTTGAATTATTTCCCCCTGTTCTGCTTTAATTGGGTTCTTTTACCCTTTTCTCTAATTAATTTATTTATTTTAAACTCAAAAAATTATTTCCCCCATTTTTATTTTATTTTAATTCTGGGGCTGTTACAATCCTATCCCCTTACAAAGAATCTCATCCTCAAGATTCGAAGCGAACCTCGGGAAACTAGGGGACGGGGTTCTATGGGTGCTCCGTAATAGACCTGATGGGTACGGGGGAGCCCGATCTTTCGATGAGAGATGGAGTATGTGGTGAATTTGGTGGAAGCCGACGTTGGCTGCCCGACTACCACAACCAAGATGGTGTGGCGCCTTGAGCGACAGGTACACCGTCTCCTGATAACTACGATTTGGGGGTGGAGATCGACGTTGTGCTACCCGACTACAACAACCACAAGGATGCTGCGCCTTAGCGATAGTTACACCGACTCCGGTTGTTGCTGCTCTTGCCGTGCCAAGAACAGCCTTGAACCTGCAAGCAATCGAAGAACAAGCAAGAACAAGATGACAAGCAAACACTCACGGATGTGATAGAAGTTGGAGTTTTGATTCAAGTAATCGGGCGGTCTAGCCGACACGCGCGTTACAAGGAAGTAGAAGCAGCTAACTTACATCAAACAAAACCCGAGTTCTTTTGTGGCTACCACTTGCTTTTAAAGGGAAAACTAGAAACTCAGGATGGAGTCACGAGCGTTCTTTGGCAGTTTCTGGACGTTTCATCTGTCCTCTGCCATTGATTCTTGATCCGTTGGAAAGCAGACGAAGAGACCTTTCCAACAAGTATTTATTTGCATTAAACAACCTTGGGAGTTGAAAGATATGCTCCATTTAATCTTGGATTTCTGCAGTTACAAGAGTCCCTTCGGGTGCACGAATATTTATTGCATTGTTGCCTTCTCCACTCCTAGCTGGTTCAGTTCCTAAGCACTTAAGGATAATAAAGTCATCACAAGACTTTAATAGTACCCCATTGGAAAAATAATTAACTTGAACAGCTAGGAACGAGTTCACCAGATAATTAAGTTCACGTGCACGGGCGCGTGTCATTGGTCCTTGCTTAGGTGTAAGCGGTGAAGTGTTGGATGCTGTTGTGGTTGTATCAATGGCAGCGATGTCCTCATCATCCTCCCCTTCTTGCAATAGAGTCGTCCTCGACTCGAACGTGTCCTCCTCACGCAAGTATGGTTTCAAATCTGCAATGTTAAAAGAGGGACTAACCCCAAAATCTATAGGCAACTCAATTTTATATGCATTATCATTTATTTTTTGAAGCACTTTGAAGGGTCCAGCAGCTCGTGGTAGTAATTTAGACTTTCTTAAATCCAGAAATCTATCCTTTCTCAAATGAACCCAAACTAAATCACCAGGTTCAAAAGTAACATGCTTTCTACCCTTGCTACCGGCTTGTTGATACTTAGCATTCATGGCCTCGATGTTTGCCTTAGTTTGCTCATGCATCTTAAGAATCAGTTCAGCACGGCGAGAAGCATCAAAATTCAATTTTTCTGAAGGTGGAATGGCCATAAGATCAATGGGAGCATGAGGGACAAAACCATACACAATCTCAAAAGGGCATAATTTAGTAGTCGAATGCAGCGAATGATTGTAAGCAAATTCAATATGAGGCAAACATTCTTCCCACAATTTGATATTATGTTTCAGAACAGCCCTAAGCATGGTAGATAAACTACGGTTTACAACTTCTGTTTGTCCATCAGTTTGAGGATGACAAGTAGTAGAAAAGAGTAATTTAGTTCCCAATTTAGCCCATAAGGTTTTCCAAAAATGACTAAGAAATTTGGCATCCCGATCTGACACAATAGTGTTTGGTACCCCATGCAAACGAACAACTTCACGAAAGAACAAATCAGCAATATGGGTAGCATCATCAGTTTTGTGACATGGTATGAAGTGTGCCATTTTAGAAAACCTGTCCACAACAACAAAAATACTATCCCTCCCCTTCTTTGTTCTAGGCAGTCCTAAAACAAAGTCCATAGAAATATCCTCCCATGGAGTACTAGGAACAGGGAGAGGCATGTACAAACCATGTGGATTAAGACGGGACTTAGCTTTTTGACAAGTGGTGCAGCGAGCAACAAACCGCTCCACGTCCCTTCTCATCTTTGGCCAATAGAAATGGCTTGCTAGGATGTCTTCTGTCTTCTTTACACCAAAGTGCCCCATCAACCCACCGCCATGTGCTTCCTGCAATAGTAACAGACGCACAGAACTAGCTGGAATGCATAATTTGTTAGCACGAAACACGAAGCCATCAGTGAGAACAAACTTGTTCCATGTTCTCCCTTCTTTACATTGCAGCAACACATCTTTGAAATCATCATCAAAAGCATATTGTTCTTTAATTGTTTCCAAGCCAAAGATCTTAAAATCAAGTTGGGATAACATAGTATAACGGCGAGACAAGGCATCCGCAATGACATTATCTTTTCCTTTCTTATGTTTGATGACATAAGGAAAGGACTCAATAAATTCTACCCACTTGGCATGCCTACGGTTCAGATTGGTTTGGCTCCTAATGTGCTTCAAAGATTCATGATCAGAATGTATAACAAATTCTTTAGGCCATAAATAATGTTGCCATGTTTCCAAAGTTCGAACTAGAGCATATAATTCTTTATCATAAGTGGAATAGTTCAAACTAGGCCCATTCAGTTTCTCACTAAAATAAGCAATAGGCTTTCCTTCTTGCAACAAGACACCTCCCAACCCAATACCACTAGCATCACATTCCAATTCAAAAGTCTTATTGAAATCTGGTAATTGGAGAAGGGGTGTATGAGTTAACCTATCCTTCAAAGTGTTAAATGCAACCTCTTGCGCCTTCCCCCAGGTGAACGGAGCACCCTTCTTTGTAAGCTCGTGCAGTGGGCCTGCTATGGTGCTGAAGTCCTTCACAAATCGGCGATAGAATCCAGCAAGCCCGAGAAAGCTTCGGACTTACGTGACCGTGGTAGGAACCGGCCAACTGTGTATTGCCTCCACCTTGGCTTGATCAACTTCAATTCCATGTGGTGTCACAACATAGCCAAGAAAAAAGACTCTATCTGTGCAAAAGGTGCACTTGTCAATGTTACCAAATAAGCGTGCATTGCGTAAAGCATTTAAAACAGCACGTAAATATTCAAGATGTTCTTCTAGAGATGTGCTATAGATCAAGATGTCATCAAAGTAAACTACCACAAATCTCCCAATAAAAGCACGTAAAACTTCATTCATTAATCTCATGAAAGTGCTAGGTGCATTAGTGAGGCCAAAAGGCATGACCAACCACTCATACAAACCGAACTTGGTTTTAAACGCTGTTTTCCATTCATCTCCTAGCTTCATGCGAATTTGGTGGTATCCACTACGCAAATCAATTTTAGAGAAAATCATCGAGCCACTAAGTTCATCAAGCATATCATCTAACCTAGGGATAGGATGACGATATCTGATGGTAATGTTATTAATTGCTCGGCAATCTACACACATGCGCCATGATCCATCTTTCTTTGGAACCAACAGAACAGGAACAGAGCAAGGACTAAGGGACTCACGCACATAACCTTTGTCGAGTAATTCCTGAACTTGTCGCTGAATCTCCTTGGTCTCTTCTGGGTTGGTCCTGTATGGCGCTCGATTTGGCAAGGAAGCCCCAGGGATGAGGTCAATATGATGCTCAATACCTCTGATTGGTGGTAGCCCGGGTGGCACTTCTTGTGGGAACACATCAGCATATTCCTGCAAAAGATTAGTGACAGTACGAGGCAAAGTAGATGGTATGTCGTGAAGTGAGAACAAAGCTTCTTTGCAAACAAACACATAGCAGATCGTGGCGTCGTCATTTAATTCAAGTAAATCAGATTTTGAAGCAAGGAAACAAGCACTTTTCAATTTTATGTCATTTTTCCCAATATGAGCAGATTTAGATTTGTCATTCGTAGGTTGAACCGATCCGTTCTCAACACCACTGTCATTTTGAGCAGATTTCTTGTTTTTCTCCTTGCAAGCTCTAGCAACTTCATCCCTCAAAATAGCATCGGGTGACATAGGGTGCAAAACAAGCTTCTTCTCATTATGCATGAAAGAATATTGATTTGATTTACCATGATGCAATGTATCCTTATCAAATTGCCAAGGTCTACCAAATAACATAGAGCAAGCTTGCATAGGTACCACATCACAATCAATGTAATCATGGTATGAACCAATTGTAAATTCCACTCGGACCATACTTGTTACCTTAAGCTTACCACTATCATTGAACCATTGGATGTAGTAGGGATGTGGGTGTGGAAGTGTTTTCATCCCAAGTTTTGCTACCATGGTGGCACTCGCCAAGTTGTTGCAGCTTCCTCCATCAATAATAATGCGACACGATCGTTCCAAAACTACACACTTTGTTTGGAACAGATTGTGTCGCTGGTTATGTTCAGCTTGAATCATTTGTGCACTCAAGATACGCCTTACAACAAGACTCTCGTAGTGTTCAGCATGTTCAGCCCCAATGTGTTCTTCATCATCATTATTATTTCCTGCATCTTGGGCAGCAAGCATGGCATATGTTTCATCATCTAAATCACTAGCTGATGAATACTCACCATTTTCTCGTACGATCAGCACACGCTTGCTTGGACAGTCCCTTTGTATGTGCCCAAATCCTTTGTATCAGAGACATTGGATGTCCTTCATTCTCCCGGTGGAAGCGACGGAAGAAGAAGTGTTGGCTGCAGCTTGGGTGGATCCTTTTGCTGTCTCGGTAGTACGGACATGTGCTGATTTTGATGTAGTTGTGGACTGCCGATTGGAAGCATCTCTCTGAAAATCATGTTTAGGGCCAACGGCACTTGTGCGGGGCTGCCACGATGTAGTCCGACCTGCAGGAGTGTTATTTATTGTGCGGCGTCCCTGCACTTCCCTTTCAGCCTTACAAGCAAGATGAAATAATCGAGTGACATTAGTGTACTCCTTGTAAGCCAATATATCCTGAATTTCTCTAGTTAAACCACCCATGAATCGAGCCATCGCAGCCTCTTCATTTTCAACTAGACCACATCTCATCATGCCTATTTGTAGTTCTTGATAGTACTCCTCAACCGATTTATTGCCTTGCCTAAGCTGTTGTAATTTATGCAACAAGTCTCGAGCATGATAGGAAGGAACAAAACGACTACGCATGATTCTTTTTAAAGCATTCCAAGTTTGTGGTACAATAGCTGGATTTTTAGTTTGATATTCATGCCACCAAACAGAAGCAAAGTCAGTGAATTCACTAGTGGCAGCTCTAACCTTTTTATCATCAGGAAATTCATGGCATGCAAATTTTTGATCTACCGATAGCTCCCAAGTCAGATATGCATCAGGATCATATTTCCCATCAAAAGATGGTATGGAGAATTTAATCCTGCGTAGGGAATCATCGTTGTCACGTACCTCACGTCGTGGAGCTCGGCCAACCATACCTTGATAGTGGCGACGTGGTTGCCGTCGATACCTGAAAGATCCATCATCAAGCTCAGTATCCGCTGAATACTCTAGCTCGTCATATCTTGCGGCGCTAGCAATGGAGGTATGGTTGTCATCATCACGTTGTTCCCTCTCTCCGAGCCCAGCTTGTTCCATCCTCTCTAATCGCACATTGATTGCTGCAAGAGAGGTGTTAATAGCCCCAGCTGTTCTCTCTAATGTGGTCAGCTGGTTGTTGGCAAGAATCTGCGCCGCCTCTAATTGACCAATGCGCTCATTGGTGACTTGAACATCCTCATTGAGGGCTTCCGTGTGCAACGTTAGTTGGCGTTCGAAATGTTGAATGATGCCCCTCGTACGTGGTGAATGTGGAAGCGTCTCACTTGCATCAGCTGACATGGTTAGTACAAAAGAAGTACAAAAGCAAGCAGATTAAACCTAGCAGTTGCTAGGAGATGGTAGGACATAGACACTTTCTCACTAGCAAGAAATCAAGCTCTTGCAAGTTCTTACCACACAATGCAGGAGGCGTCGGCAAACAGCAAGAACAACAACAAACAGTGACGGCCAGCACAACCCGGTGGTGTTGTAGATAATTTTGTGGAGCTGTAGGTGGCTGCTAAAACAATTGCACAAAGGAACAGCTAGTACCACGTTAGTCACAGCAAGTTGAATAAACATTCCGCGATGGTACTGTGCTGGTCCTAGTCCAAACCGTGATAGAGACGTAATCACCAAAATGCTCAAAACAGCAAGCTGAATTTCGAAACTTTGAAGCAAAGGTCACACAAAATGTCTTTCTTTTTTTGTACTTGGAATCTTTATATAGAAAATTGAATTAGTGCGCCTTTTTTTGTTTTTTTGGCCTGTGCCTTGTTTCTTGCTGATTTGTGCGGCTTTTGTTTTGCACTTGCCTTTTTCTCTCTTTGTAACTTCAGCTAGAGAATGAAAATGGAGATAGAACAAGGTGCACGAACTCAAAACTCTAGCGGTAAAAACTTAGGACCAGCAACTTGACACAAAGAAGTAACCATGAATTCAACAAGCCGAGAGCTAAGTAGCAAAGCAAAGGCACAAAATGTTTTTTTGGGATTTTCAGATCGACTTATCTTTGGGCAAAAGTGGACTGTAGGAAAAATAAAGAACAAAGGAGAAGTAGATCTCTCACCGATCAACCTGAAATCTGATACCACTTAATAGACCCGATGGGTACGGGGGAGCCCGATCTTTCGATGAGAGATGGAGGATGTGGTGAATTTTGTGGAAGCCGACGTTGGCTGCCCGACTACCACAGCCAAGATGGTGTGGCGCCTTGAGCGACAGGTACACCGTCTCCTGATAACTACGATTTGGGGGTGGAGATCGACGTTGTGCTACCCGACTACAACAACCACAAGGATGCTGCGCCTTAGCGATAGTTACACCGACTCCGGTTGTTGCTGCTCTTGTCGTGCCAAGAACAGCCTTGAACCTGCAAGCAATCGAAGAACAAGCAAGAACAAGATGACAAGCAAACACTCACGGATGTGATAGAAGTTGGAGTTTTGATTCAAGTAATCGGGCGGTCTAGCCGACACGCGCGTTACAAGGAAGTAGAAGCAGCTAACTTACATCAAACAAAACCCGAGTTCTTTTGTGGCTACCACTTGCTTTTAAAGGGAAAACTAGAAACTCAGGATGGAGTCACGAGCGTTCTTTGGCAGTTTCTGGACGTTTCATCTGTCCTCTGCCATTGATTCTTGATCCGTTGGAAAGCAGACGAAGAGACCTTTACAACAAGTATTTATTTGCATTAAACAACCTTGGGAGTTGAAAGATATGCTCCATTTAATCTTGGATTTCTGCAGTTACAAGAGTCCCTTCGGGTGCACGAATATTTATTGCATTGTTGCCTTCTCCACTCCTAGCTGGTTCAGTTCCTAAGCACTTAAGGATAATAAAGTCATCACAAGACTTTAATAGTACCCCATTGGAAAAATAATTAACTTGAACAGCTAGGAACGAGTTCACCAGATAATTAAGTTCACGTGCATGGGCGCGTGTCATTGGTCCTTGCTTAGGTGTAAGTGGTGAAGTGTTGGCTGCTGTTGTGGTTGTATCAATGGCAGCGATGTCCTCATCACTCCGGATCATGAGAAGGTGTTACATCAGAAATAGGCAAAGCGATCTCCGGAACTGAGTAAGTTGGGATCAAATTGGGAGTGTATTCGATCGTACCTTGGTCTTCTTGGGCGGAGATGTGATGAATTTGGGCACGTCCCATCGGGTTTGGAACGGAAGATGAGGCCTGCTTGGGGTAGGGGCACATGTTGGAGAAGTGGCCTTCTTGGTGATAGTTGAAGCATATAATTGGCTTGCCGTGCCTGTCCCTCTTGTATCCGGTAGTTTGTACGGGAGCTCTTCTGGCAGGCGGTGCTTGGGGCGGGATGCCTGAGCTTGGCCCTCCAAGGGTGGTCTGTGGCTCGATATGGGTTGGGGCTTGAGGTGGTATCATCGAACGCGGCTTCTGCACCATCACTTGCTGCTGGCGGTAGGCGATCATCCTTCGTTTCTTCAGGTCCACCTTGTTTTGTTCGTTTTCCTGAATGATGGCTTTGTTCACCAATTTCTGAAAGTTAGCGAAGTCCCCGGAGACCAACTGAAGGGAGAGCTCGTCCTTTAGTCCCTGAAGAAACTTGGCTTGGCGGGCGGCGTCCGTGCGTACTTCTTCCGGTGTGTAACGGGCCAACCGGTTGAATTCGTGCAGGTACTCCGTGACGGTCCTGCTCCCTTGGTGCAGGTCCCGGAATTCCTGCTGCTTCTGGGCTACCACGCCATCTGGAATGTGGGCGGCCTGAAAAGCAGTGGTGAACTCAACCCATGCAATTTCATGGCTCTCAGGCTGAGTCTCGCGGAAATTGTCTCACCACTCTGCGGCAGGTCCTTTGAGAAACCATGTTGAAGAATATGGTTTTGATATTCCAGATGTGATGAGTGATTGTCAACGGAAGTCAAAGGAAGGGAGATGTGAAGACCTGTCGAGTCTGAGGCGCATGTGACTCAGGTACACGGGCAGTGAGCGACGGCCGGGCAGAGGAGCCGCGGAGTCGGGCTAGCCCAATCCGGGTACATGGCTAGGAGCGGCAGATGATCCACTGGTCTGTTGACTGGGTTTGACTCAGGTACACAGGCGGCGAGCGATTGCCGGGCTAAGGAAGCTGCGGGGTCGGGTCGGCCCAATCCGGGTACCCGGTGCAAAGACGGTATACGCTTTGTCAGTTTCGGCGCAAAACTGACAATCTATGATTAATTCATTTTTAGGATATTAATATTTAGTTTTTAAGTTTAGAATATTTTTATTTGAGTCAGGTGATTTTTCTAAGAATATTTTAGTAATTTTCGGAATTTATTTTAGAGTCAGCTTAATTTTACCCGAGGGTAAATTAGTCTTTTCATGTATTAGAATTCGCCTATAAATAGGCTCCTATCCCTTGGGGATGGATGACTATTATTATTTTGTTTCCTAGATCAATCTACAGTCCGTCTCTCGTGAGAGTTTTTTTTCGCCGTGCTAGCTGCTGCTGCATTGTGACGCGCACGGCGCCTGGCGATTTGCAGCTGGCTGAGGCTGCGCACAGCAGCCGAGACACGCAGGCGCGTGAAGAAATCCTGCACGCCGTGCGTTTCAACCAAGGAGTGGCATCAAATCGGCATGCAGCACACAGGCATGTTTCCCGAGGAAGTGTTGACCGGCTAGCACTTCGGCAAGAAGAAAAAAAGGCGTGGGCTCCACCTCCTGGCTCCTGTGTCGTAGTGCTTCACGTGGACGCCAGCAGGCTTTCGGTGGCTGCACACTGCTCTGGCCGACGTGCAGAAGCAAGACGTCAGGTACAATTTTCGGCTTACCTATACACACAGTGAAGAACGGCATTGGCCGGATTGTCTGCTGAAAAACTGCGAACAGATGAACGGGAAGATGCAGGTAAGTTTAATCTCCTATTTTTTAGATCGGTAGATTAAATCAATAGTTATCTAGTTTTGTTTTAAACAGCATAAAAACAAATTAAATCTCGTAGTTAATTTTAATCTGTTAAATTCTTATTACTTATCACGTATTATTTATTTAAGTGGTTTTAATCTTCTCATATAAACCGAAAAATTTATTAGTCGCGGAAATATTTTTATTCTAGTTTTCTATGCAATATTTTAGATTTATTTCTGAATTAATTTCCGGATGATCCATATATTATTCAGTTGAGTAGTATTTTATTTTTAGACTGCTATCCGGAGTATTAGTGATTTATTCAGGTATTTTGCCTACACTATTAAATATTCTTGAGAACATATTTTATTTAGTGCAGTCATTTTTAATTTAGATTATTTTTAATATCATTTTAATTAGGACACCGGTCATTTTTAGGCTAGACAACTTTAGAACCAATAATTTACTTTACTAATATTGTTTGTCTGGTTAAGTTCGTTTGGGTGTTGGAATTAGATTTTAGTTTAGCAAGAATTTTTTAGGCGCCCATTCACCCCCCCTCTGGTCGCTATTTTCGATCCTACATCCTTGGAGCTGGTGAGCGGCGAATGCCACTCGCTCCTGCTCGGAACATGGCAGAAGGTCTAGCTTCTTGCCGAAGGTCCTAAGCCAGTCTCCTGCCTCCATTGGATTGGTGGTGCTGGAGAAAGTTGGGGGCCGGACACGCAGAAACTCTGAGAGTTGAGAGACTGGTGCTGGAGCATGGACGGCGGGGCAGAGAGGAGGCTCGGGCTGATGTTGATGGAGACGAAACAACTGTGCCTACTGCTCTTGCATATGGTTTTGCTGTTGTTGCATCTAAGCAAGCATAGAGGTAATCAGCTAGTTTTGGTTTGCCATCACCTCCGCTAGTGTGGGATGATTGGCAACGGGGGCCTACCATTGGCCAGTTGCTCCCCACGGAGGCAAGTTTCCCGAGGTGTTTCCATCGCGCGGGGCTTCAGATCCTTGGTCGTTGGCCATCCTGAAGTTGAAGGGTTCAGAAAGACGGTGGCAAAAACTTAGGGGAAATTGTTACTGATTTTATTGCCTCAAAATGAATATTTTGACCTAGATGCTTACATCTTTTATTTTCTTAGTAAATTTTACACTCATGCCTTATATTCCAGCATGAGTGACACTACATTCCAAGTAACAAAAAGAAACAATCAACCGTAAAACTACGTCTAGGGCGGCTCGGGGGATGACTCGATCACGGGCTCGATGGAGGTGGTCGGTGCATGGGTGGTGGAGCTGGAGGGTCCGGTGGGAGGTGCACTGTGGGAAATCCTCTTGGGCTTCACGGTGGGAAACCAAAGCGATTTCTGCTTGCGGGGTGGAAGAGGGGCGATCTCCTCGAGATCCTTCTTTAGTTTCTTAAGCGCATGGCGGAGCTATGCGGTGACGAGGGCACCCTGGCATAGAAGCTCGTTCTGACGCCTCAACTCCTCCACCTCGGTGGTCAAGTGATGGTTCTGTTGAACCTGGCAATGAAGGTCGGCGTTCTCGCGGTTCAGGTTCTCCGACGAGTGGTGGTAGAAGTCAATGGTGTCGTGCTGGCTATCTGCGTCGAGGACAGCCTCCGTGTGAAGATTGTCCATGGCCTCCAACAGTCTCATGGTGCGGGCGATGGCGTAGTTGTTCTGAGTGAGGGAGCTGACGTACATGCTGCGGTGACTCCCCGGTGTACGCATAGGCATGAAGCGGTAGACGGTGTTGTGGAGCTAGCGGTCGTACACCAATCGAAGCTCGGCGAGGGCCTCAAGAGCAGCGCGCTGGCTGGCCACCATGAAGGAGGGTCCTCCGACTCCATGGGTGTAGAAGGGAGGCTGCGTGGGGGAGGGGCGGATGCTGACCATGACCTCGTAGTAGCTCTCATTCACATCGGGAAAGATCCTATGGAACGCGGGCTCATGGACGAACCCGAGGAAGTCGACGAGCCTGCGAAGCTCGCGGATGAATCCAGCCTCATCGCGGAGAGTTCCACTCATGGTATCGACCGACATCTACAAAAGAGAGGAAATTTTCGTGAAAACTTCAGAAGATGAGAGGGTAAGTAGTTTTGTATGAAAATATGGTTCATATAAGTCTTAAAGACGGTCTGTTTGGCTTCCTACAGTCAAGTCGGCTCTGATACCAACTTGTCAAGCCCCGATTTAATAAAACCGGGAATTTATTGAAATTCCATAGAAAATCAATAAATACAAAACGTTCATCACACGACTGCGTACAATACGCCAATCAATCATGGTTCGTAGACCATATTATTACAAAAGAGTTAAATAAAGAGAAACTAATAAAATAAATCCTCTAGATGAACGCCTTCTTCCAGTCTCGTGCCTTGACTGGGTCTCTACTCCAGACCTTCGTCCTCCTCATAGTAGACTGCCTCTGGTGGTGTAAGTCAACGGGGGTGAGTACAATCGTACTCAGCAAGCCACCGAATGCAATTATAATGCATGGTAATAACAAAGAAGGTAGTGGCTTACTTTTGCGGAAAAGCACAATTTGTAAAGCAATTAATGTAATCAAGTTATTATTGCAGAAAAGTAAACATGAGTCATGCATCATCTCTCATCATCTTCTACCTCGAGGGGTACTGTCAGCCCACCCTCGCTCAACAGTCCTTACATGCAATGCATATCACATGCATTCACATAATAGTAAACTAACTGCGAGAGGTCACACAACCCGCCCTTGACCGTGGGCTCGGCTTTTCGAAAAGATTTGTAACTCTGATCAGAGGTGTACTAGTGTACCCACAAGGCACTCATTTCCCGCACACCGCAGTGTGTTAAATGACTCCTGTCACGAGAAGCTCGTGCCAAAACATTCAGCATGGAACGCACCAATTCAATAACACCCTCTTATAGGTTTTGTAAGGTTTCCCAGTCACTTTGGGCCACGCCTTACCCCCCTTGAGCCACGTCGGTACAAGTCACCCGCAGGCTTGCCCCTTGTACCCCTCCACTATGGTGTTCCAAGTTGGTACGATCCATACCTCCAGTTAGGACTTACCCACTAGACTTGTGGTTAGTATGGAAGTGCTTTGCAACGGATACCGCAGACCGGTCCTTATAGTGCCCCGGGTGCGACCGACCAATGCTTGAGCTTGCACCTGGAACCCACCATACTTATAACATAGCCAACTCCAACAGAATCGAGAGACGAGAATAACGGGGAAATCATATAGTAGAATCCATCTATCTACGACTCATTCTTTTTATCCTATAGCAGTTGTGTCGGTACCTTGGACACTAGTTAATATAATATTGTAGAGTGACAAGGAGTTCAGGCTCAATAAGCATAGCTTGGGTTTACACACAAGGATGGGGATCTAATAAATTTAATGTAGGGCTTGATATCAGACTAATGCAATATTTAATTCCTATGAGTTATAGCGGTAATTATGAAAAACTAGGCTCAATGATGATCAACTGTTTCCACAGGAGGGTTCTGTGACTTGCCTTGCTCCGTGAATGGTAAAGGTGGAACCTCGGGGTAAGACTCCGGATCATCGACGGCGTAGTAGTCTTCTCGATACGGAAGAGTAAACACAACATTCAATAAACAACCCAAAATCAAGCATACAAGCATACATGTTTTGTTGGATTAAATAAAGGAGATAGGGTTTTAAGTTCTATGAATTTATTACTTAAACATTTAAGATTAAGTTTTAAAGAGGTTCCTGAATTTTATAACTTGACATAAGTATTTTTTCTAAGGGGGTTATTATTTTCCCTTTTTAGAGATGAAGTAAAAAGGTATAAAATAGCCTTAATGTTTTTATTGTAGTAAAAAGAGTGAAATTAAGTTATTAGGTCTTCTGAAGTTATTATATAAGTTTTTAGGGTATTTTCATAAAGTGTTGACTTTTTATTAAATGAGTTAATTAAATATCCTAAATGAGCTTTTGCAATATTATTTAATAGAATAAAGTGGGCAAAGTGAACATGCTATTTTTATTGTATTAAAACAGTGAATGGAAGTCATAATATCTTCTGAAATTAATATATAGGTTTTTAAGGGTTTTTCTGAGTTATTTAAATGAAATAGTAATTAAATCCTAAAGGGGACTTTCCTTTATATTTTAATAAGATTATTTTGTGCCAAATAAACATATTGTTTTTATTGTATAAAAGTGTATAGAATAAAAAGACAAATTTTCCAGAATTGAAATGGTCAAATTTGGAGTTAATTTTAGCAAGATATGAATTTTGGAAGTTTAAACTATTTTTTTGAATTTTTATTTAAACCAGAAACAGGCATGGGTCCATGGTGAGCCAGGTCCACCATGGACCTGCGCACTGTGCGCGTGGGCCGATCGGATCTGGACTATTGGATCCAGATCCAACGGTCGGTGGCGGGGCGGGGGCACCTAAGTGGCGATCAACGGCCCTCATCACTTGATACCTCTTCGGCTAAGATCAAGGGCTAGGATTAAATCCCACGGGGATTTAATCCGGGCCGTTAGATTAAAATCACGTGGCCCGTGAGGGATCCACCACGGCACGCACCGAAGGGGTAAGTACCCCCCTTCGTCTCTGGCTCTGGCGAAGCAACGGCGGCGGATCCCCGGCGAGGGCGAGGTCTTATGGCGCGGCTAAGGCCAAAAATGGAAAGAGGGGCACAAGAGGGATCCCGGCATACTGGCAGCGACGACGATGGAGCAGCGGCGCCGGACGGCGGCGTGAAGAGGCGGAGGGGGCCTTCGGGATCGACGGCGATGAGGCGCTCCGGTGGCGATCCGGCCTAACCAAGTTGAGGCCGACGACGGGAGGGCGATGGCGGTCCTGTCGGTGGTGTCGGGGAGGGTAGCGGCGGCTCGAGTTGTCGGCGAGGGCCTACCGGAGAGAGAACAGAGGGAAAACCGAAAAGAAGGGGCGATGGCCTTCGGGATTGCGCAGACTAGGGCTCTGGTGGTGTGATCGGATTGCGGCGAGGCTAGGTATTTAAAGGAGGCCGCCGGCGGTGAAAAAGGAAGGTCAAAGGAGGGAAACCAGCGAGAGACCCCATGCCATCTCCGGTGAACCTTCCATGCTCTCAGATCGGCTTCCAAAAGGATGAAACCGCGTGTCTAAGGATAGAAATGGATCACCGGTGATCGGGGAAGAAGGAATTCGGGTCCAATTTTGTGAACGACGACGACCGGCGGCAGAATTCGGAAGGTGATCATCGGGAATGGAAAGAGGGGGAGGGATTTCCATCAGGGAAGATGGAACTGATAGGTGGGGGCCACCTGCCAGCGGGCGTGTGCAAAGGAAAGAGTGCCGACACGTGGGCCAGGCATGGCAGCGATGGAAGGGGGGGCATCGGTGGCTGCTAGGTGGGCCGGCCGAAAGCGCGAGAGAGGAGAGAGGGAGGACGGCACTGACAGGCGGGTCCCACCTGTCTGTGAGAGTGGCCGGACTGGGCCGGGCTGAATGGTTTTGGGAGGGGAATTCAGGGTTGCGGCCCAAAGGTATTTAAAATTCATTTTTCAATTAAAGTAATTCCAGATATTCATATATTCTTGTAGAGCTTGAACTAATGTTTCTAAAATTTTGTAAAAATTCTCAAAAATATTTCTTGACCTCTAGGTTCCACCATAAATTTTTCAGCTTTAGATTTGAATTATTTCCCCATGTTCTGCTTTAATTGGGTTCTTTTACCCTTTTCTCTAATTAATTTATTTATTTTAAACTCAGAAAATTTATTTCCCCCATTTTTATTTTATTTTAATTCTGGGGCTGTTACAGTTCGTAGCAAGTGAACCTGGGTCAAGCGGCAGGCTTGATGCCAGGGGAGCAGGGAGCTCCGTCATGAAGGCTGTGAAGGGGTCGAGGTCGGACCTCGGGTCGAGGTGCGCCAGGAGAAGACAGTAAGTGCGGAGTGTGGCTCCGGGTGAAGGTACTCCAAGACGAAGTCCTCGGAGGCGAGGCACTTCGAAGGGTACTGTGAATGGAGTGACTTCGGAGTATGGTGGTCTAAGTCCTCAGCAATGAGGCAAGGCGTTCGAAGTGTGCTCCGGAGGGAGGCACTCGAAGGTATACCCGATGAAGGTCTCAAAGGTCGAGGTGCATCGAAGGCATGGTCCGGGTGAGGATCGTCGAGGAGTGTGCTTGGGGAGAGACACTGCGACGAAGTGCTCATGGAATGCTTCATGCGGAGGCCTTGGATGAAGGAGGGACTTCGAAGGGTGGTACTCCGAAGGTGGGGCTTCGGAGTGAAGCAGGCTTTGGAGTGAGGCTGACTTCGGAGTGAGGCTGACTTCGGAGTGAGGCAGGCTTCAGAGTGAGGCAGGCTTCGAAGTGAAGCTAACTTCAGAGTGAGGCAGGCTCCGGAGTGAGGCTGACTTGAGGTACTTCGGCCATGCATGGCTTCGGTACACGGACTGACGGAGTTCGATCTGGGAGAAGCTGCGAAGCCGTGGTGGTCCACTTCGAAGGTGTTGGTACGAAGGCCCAAGGGCTTTGACAGCTTTGGCTCAAAACCGTCACTGTATCGAAGGCCAACTTCGGTGAAGCGAAGGCTGTCAGGCTCAAGGCTTCTCACCGAAGCTACCGCACCCCTCGCGTGCGAAGGAGGGCTTCAGAAGGGTCCAAAACTGCAAAGGCTGACAGCGTTTGCTCTACAAAAGCTGGTGATGTCCCCTCTACGAAGCTGACAAAAGAAGCCTCCAAATAAAGTAGACTAACAACTATACCCTCTTGTTCTGATGAGACAAAACTAGTGTAAACCCTAGGGGTAAAGTAGTCTATTCACAGGGCTGAAATAGTGCCTATAAATAGTGGTGGCTGGCTAGGTCACATCAACACTTTGAGCAGTCATTTTTGAGCTCATGTGCTAGCCGCCACATACCTTGTATTCATCCTGTGAGTTCATTTTTTGTTCTCTATTCAAGCAATGAAGTTTTGATTCTGTTTTCATTTTCTACTTGAACTTGTATGCATACTTTTCTGCATGCTTCGATTTCTCTGTACTCCATTTTCTTGTGAGTTTTTTTGGAGAGGTGTGTGAGAAGCCTGTTCGAGCGAATTGTGTTCGAGAGAAGTGTGTTTTTCAGTGTATGTTCGCTCTGTGTAAACTGGAGGCTAGACCTCTCTGATTACTAGCGAAGCACTGGTCTTGGCTTAGATCGAAGCCCGTTTTTCTTCCCTTGTCAAAGTCCTCGGCGAAGTCTGTTTAGTGTGCGTTTAGACCTTCGAAGTACGAAGCCCAGCACCAGTTGCTGTCGCTGAGTATTTGGTCGAAGTCCGCAAAGGGAAGTCTGCTCTTGCGAAGGGTGAAGTGCGAAGCCTGCTCAAAGGCACTCTATGTGCGGAGCCTGCACTGACATTGCAGAAGCTGAATTTTCGAGGTTGTGGGTGGAGCGAAGTGTTCTTGGCTTCGAACTTTTGCTCCTTGCGAAGCCTGAGTTCGGAGTTGTAAAATACCTCCGAAATAGAACTTCGAAGGGTGTGTTCGAAGCCTGTTCCACAGAAGATAGAATTAAAACAGAAGGCTGTTTTTGGTCTGAAATTTTAAAAGCTCCCATTCACCCCTCTGGTCGCCGTTTCTGGTCCAACATAAACAAAACTAAGGGACATCTCAACTTGATTTCTTGCACGTCGCCTAGATCGACCAACCAAGTGTTGATCTAGCCTAACCAACCTAGATCAGTACATGGTCTGTCGATCAAGGCCAAATCAAATACAATGTCCTCTACAATATGATATAACAAGCACATTTACCTCATTTGGCAGAGTGTGAGTTTTGTAGATTTTTTTATATTTTTTGCTAAGGATTGTTTGTGGTAATGTTTTCTGTCTAAGAGGTTTGTGCTTTGCCAACTGAGCTAGATAAGTTAATTAAAAAATATTACAAGACATTATAATTGATTAATCTAGTGATTTAGACCGATTTAACAAACCAAGTGCTGAAATTTATCAAGCGCATGTCAAGGAAGTACCGAATTAGCCAGGGACCCCTAAATCGGCCCATGATCGGATGAACTAGGCCACATGGCCTAATTCAGCCGATAAGTGACCACTTTTGCAATTATTTAAAATCGTATACCAGATTTTTTATTGTTTTTTTTAAAATATATTATTTTTTAAAAAAAAATCCCATCGATGGTATTCCCTGGCTCAGTCGCTGGCAAGAACTGGCTTGTATTAGGCTTGATACAACCCGCCACACGCAAATGACCTAGCCAAGTGCCCGCTCACATTGGCACTGACACGGGCGTCCGCGGCCGCAACTCTCAAGGGGCATCGGTCGGGCGGACGGAAGCAAGAGGAGACCACAGGGTGACATGACTTTCGATGACCTCTTCGAGGGTTTGCCATTGCCCGCTGCCACGGCCACACCGGCCGCTAGAGGAGCGCATGCAACCTCCCCATCTTCGCCTCTACCGTCATTGTCACTGCGTGGAGATCATCCTCTATGAAGAGCGATCTCAAGCGAGAGAAGCCCTCCTTGGAATATGCTTTGTTCTTGCCTGCTGCGGCCGGCGCCCCGAACGCTACCACCGAAGGACATGGTGAGATCTTTTCTCACGCTCTTTCTCTATTCCCCAATTGTCTGCTTCATGTTGCTGTGTGTAACCCCCCGTGGTCAGGTAGCCTCCTCGCATTGCTCGATTCAGGCAATCGGTTTGCCCGCCTCCTGAACGATCCCTCGTCGCTACTTCTCTGTCGCATCATAGACTGGTGGCGTCGCCTTGTGCCTTACCAAGCCAATCCAATGAGCTTTGGTATTCTTGGTGTGGCCTCTTAGAGTCGCCGTGGATCTGCTGTGGATAAACTGTGACAACGTAATCTGATCCGCCTTTCTCAACCTCGATTCCTCATCTTCCCTTGCTTCTTCGTCTTCCCCAACCCATATCCATGCTCTTTGCGGCGGTGCTTTGGACCAATCAAGATCGTGTTTAGTTCCATTGTCAAGGAATGGCAAGTTTCATCATCTATGTGTTCGGCTGATCATGGGCCAATCTAGGGGGCCCTGGCTACTTCGACACATTCCTAACAGGTGCCTCACAATTTCATCACTTGGTTGGCCAATCTAAGCCACATTGTTGGACCGTAACAGGTGACCAAAGGGGGGTAAATGGGAGCTACAATTTTTCTTTTATAAACCAACTCCTAATATAGTCTTCGTTGGTTCAAGTTCAGAGGTACTAACGACACTCTGAACTAGACTTCGCACTATGGCGTACTTTAGAGCACAAAATGACTCCACACAGGGCTCTGCACTCAGGTTCAATCTTGGAGCAAGACCTTGAAATGGGGTTCATAATCTAGACTTCAAATACCCATTCAATTTCCCGAAGGAGTACTTCGCACTAGGCTTTGCACTGTTGACTTACACTAGGCTTCACACTAGAAATTTGAACTAGTATTCGCACATAACAATGTACTCAGGTTAGAACCCCAGAAAGGCCTCGAGGTGAACATCGCCTTCTCCAAGCGCCTTTGACAGGTCGAATGACCTTGTAACTTTCGCTCGACAGGAATCACGTCGTATGATGGTAAGACTGACCCCTCCCAATGGTTGTGGTTGTACTTCACGACCATTCACGTAGCCAGAGGAGACCATGATGTCATGGTCAATTACCTCACCATCATGCTTTTGGTGACTACCATCAGCTGGTTAGCTTCATGCCTAGAAGACTCCATCAACTCCCAGGATGATCTGTGTGATACCTTTATCGCCAATTATCAAGGAACTTGGCAAAGGCCTGCCTCTCGGCATGATCTACGTCAGATTCACCAAAGGGAAGGAGAATCTCTTTAGTAGTATATCTATCACTTCTCCGAATGGCATAACACTATCGCCAACATCTCCGACTTCAACGTAATCTCCACCTTTAAAGATGGTTTGTGCAAGCCTTCAGCGCTATTCTGATATTTGTTCATGAACCAACCAAAATATCTCGACGACATGATCACTACCGCCGAACAATATGCCAACGCCGAAGATGTCGAGCGGGACCAGATGCACCTGAATGCTCAAGAATCCAGCAAAGATAAGAAGAGGAAAGGCAAGGAAGTCATGGTTGCTGACATGAATTCTCGATCGTTCGGTCGGAATAACTCGACGCTACAGGAAGTGCTGGACAAACCCTATATCATTCATCCTAACAACAACAACACCACCCACTGATGTTTTCAACTACAGAACTAGATGGTGAAAAAGGTGGAAGAAAATCCACGACAAGATAAACGTCGACGGGAAGACAAGAAGAAGAGGTCTGACAAGGGCGATAAAGATGTTGGAGCCTCTCCATCAAAGAATGACTTCCAGGAGCCTACTCGGATAGTCTCCATGATCTTTGGTGGGACAATCACCTCTTAGTCCAAGCACCACCAGAAGTTGATGACTCGTCGTCTCAACTCTATTAGTGTCGGGGCAACCGGGCGCTTGAGGTGGTAAAAAATCCCGATCACCTTTAACCAACAAGATCAGTGGACGGATGTCCCCAAGCCAGGGTAATTCCCATTGGTTGTTGACCTAGTCGTCCTCAAGGTTCACCTCAAGAGGGTACTAATCGATGGCGGCAGCGACCTTGATGTCTTGTTTAAAGGGATGCTAGTTGCGCTTGGCATCGACGACTCAACACTCTAGAAGACGGACAAACCTTTCTACAAGATTGTCCCAGGAAAGGCATCCATACCTCTCGGCACGACCACCCTGCCGATGATGTTCGACACTCGGGACAACTATAGGACCAATCACATCAAGTTCTATGTCACCGACTTCAAGACTACCTACTACGTTGTGCTCGGACAGTGAGGAGTCATGTTAAAGATCATGAGCTTCATGGCTCTAGAAATGATGAGTGATTGTTAACAGAAGTCAAAGTGAAAAGAGAGAGGAGATGAAGAGTAGACGAGACCTATCGTGTCTTGGGCCGCGTGTGACTTAGGTACACAGGCGGCGAGTGATTGCCGGGTAGAGGGGTCGCGAAGTCGGGCCGACCCAATCCAGGTACATGGCCCAGAAATGGTAGGGGATCCACTGGTCTGTTTACCGAGTTTGACTCAGGTAAACGGGCGGCGAGCGATTGCTGGGCTGAAGGAGCCGTGGAATAAGGCCGGCCCAATCCGGGTACCCGGTGCGAATAGCAGACACTTTGTCGGTTTTGGCGTAAAACCGACGCACCTATCCAGACCGTTCATCGGGATCCAACGGTCCTAATGTACTTGAAGCCGTAGCTGCTACGAAAGCTCCGTATCAGGACAAGTTACATTTAGTTAGAATTTTACTATTTTGCCTTTTAGGCCCACGGTCTGTGTAGTCGAGTTTGTAAAAAATCTAAGGGCATTTTAATCTTTTCCAATTTATTTTTGCGTCTGTAAAAAATCATAAGGATATATTGAGTTTCTTCCTGATTTATTGAGCTGCCTATAAATAGGGCCCCAATCCCTAAATGAAAATTTTGAGTTCACCAATTTATTCCAAAAATTTTTCTCGCGTTCTTCCTCCACACACCAGCCACCACCGGACGCTTGTTCTTCACACCGACGGGCGTCGTCCCCGGGGATCCATCAAGCGGCCGCTTTTCCTACCCCACGCCACCGCCGTGATTCACACCAAAGCCGTCGCCGACTGCTTTTCTTGAAGCCATCACCGATCTGAGCTTGAGCATCGCCGGCTCAGGGAGCTCCTGCTGTGCGCCTATAGGTGGCTCTGGTTTTCTTCCAATCGTCAGCCTTCAGCCGCCGCTTGAGCTGCGATGCCATAGGCACCAGGTGCTGCACTCTTCCTTGATCCACGTGCTATCTTCTACACGGTGCTACACTCAATCAGTAATCTCCGAAAGACTCTTAGTGATTAATTCTTTGCTTGTTGCTTGCATTAGATGAAGTTAATTAATTTATTCTGTCAGCATTTAATTTCTTTTTCAACCAACACTTAAACTGCTCTAATTAATCAAGAAAAATTAAATGCATGGCACAAGTTTAATAGCCTTCCTTTATTTTTTTTTGAATATCTTGTGTTATACGGATTATTGAAATCATGTGGATGAATATGCATGTGAGCATTTGATGGAATGTGTTCATGATATCTCTATACTTTAAAGCCTCTCCCGTTTGCTCTCCCACCAGTGAGCCACGTCATCACTTTGTAGAAAGGCCCTCCGATTTTCCGTAATTTGTTAGGCGTCCAAGGCTTTTTACCCGTCGTGGCCACTCCCGCAGCCTGCCACCTCGTCCGGTGTGAGGCTAGCTTTTTTCGAAAAAACCCTCCAATTAATCGCTATTTGCGCGAAAGTCCACCGCCTTATGTCCACTGAGTTGTGTTTTATTCATCTGAACCCCCGTTTCCTGAGATTTTATATCCGAAGGAAAGAAAATTCAGAAAATAGGATCGCGCTCTGAACACGAAAAAGTCAGGGGGGTTATTTGAAAAATGTCCTAGGCAGTAGAGAGCCCAGCCCCCACGTGCCCCGTTCCTCATTCGATGTTCCCGTCCCTTGCCTAACCCTAGCCGCCCAGCTGCCCTCACCCCCGGTGGGCGCCGGCATCGCCGCTCGTGGCTCCTGGTGGCTCATCGGCCCTGCCCCTCCACGCACGCGTATCCCTGGTTCGAGCGTGGTTGATTCCAGGCGGTCGTGGTGCTCGCGCGGATGCCACAGTTGGATCCATTGCCGGTGCTGTGAGGCCGCACGTTGCAATCGCGCCGCCCTCGCCGGCGCCCACCGTAGCCGTCCGCGATAGCCGCCACCACCACAATCCCTAGATCCCCCTCAGGAATCGTTCTACGGAACGACGCTTCGCCGGACCAGGCGGCAGGACTTCTGCTTCCAAGCTCGCCGTCACCAAGAGATTGGTATATCTCTCGTCTTGCTTTATCATTGTTTGGGATGCTGCTTCGTTGTCG
Source organism: Zizania palustris (assembly GCA_019279435.1). Lineage (NCBI taxonomy): Eukaryota > Viridiplantae > Streptophyta > Magnoliopsida > Poales > Poaceae > Zizania > Zizania palustris. The sequence continues at coordinate 78,386,737 of JAAALK010000287.1, read as the reverse complement.
ATTGCCCTTAAGCGTTTTTGTGCTTTGAATTTGGAGATGGAGTATGTGCTATGTATGCGGTGGCAGTTTGCAGTTTGTGCTATCACCATGTTAATTACTTAATTATTATTTATCATGAGTGATGAGATGAGCACCACCTATGACAGTTTGCAGTTTTTATATGCATCTTATTAATGTGAGCACAGAGCAAGCACTTGTGTATGGTATGTTGGGAGAATCAGTGGGAAGCTTATTATGCACAAGTGCTGATGCTGATGCTGGCCTAAAAAAAGAAAATATTTGGAAGTTGGTGTCTGCAGAGTAATCAATTAGCTCACTAAAAAACTACTATTTTACCCTTTACATGGAATTAAGGGGGCAACTGCAGGGGGTGTAGGATTTGTTTATGCACTCAAGACAAGGGGGTCTTTTAGCTTTGCAACATGCTTTAGTGCAGCCTAATTAAAGCTTTGTTGTTCAGCAGGCCTTATCATTGTGCTTTGCTCTTGCTCCACATTAGTATTAATTCTATGGCCTCTGGGGTAGTGTTTGGTCTGCAAGGTGTGAAGTATCTTCTCAGTGATTGTGCGTGCATGGTGGGGTGTAGTAGTAGTTTATCAGGACCAAAGAAAAGAACAAACTGCGAGCTAGCTGTATGCTGCAAAGTATCTCTCACCAAGTCATATGCATCACCAAGCAGCCTTGGCTGACATGGGCATGCATTATTTTTCTGACTTCTTGTTGCCTTGTGATGCTATTTCTGAACACAAGTTCTTGGATTTGTTAAGTGAAATTACCAACTGTTATATACAGCATGGGCTCACTGAGTAAGCATAGACACATAATGACAACGTCACCCCCTGAAGTTCCTAGGATTAATCTGAATGCTGACATGACTAAAAATCTCAATAACCTTTGTTTGGTCTAAACTCAAAAGGCAGCAAAAAGCTTTGTAGAACCTAATATTCATTACAGTGCCAAACTGCCATTATGTAACCGCATTTAGTATTCGTTGATCCCAATATCTTCTAAGACTCAATACTGAGGGACCTCTGAATATATGTACTACAGTCTATGCACACATCTACTTCTCTGCACAAGTGATTATTTATTCTCTGCCAGTTCGTATAAATTTTGCTTCAGAACTTAAAGGTTGATTTTACATTTACCCAAAAAAGAACAGGAAATAATGCGGTGGAGATATAAAAGAGCATAGCACATTATCTACCCTTGCTTCATCTATTAATTGCAGTGTTTGTGCATTTCCTCCTCAATGTAGCAGGAAGCTGGATGGGCAATGCAGTTGGTAGTTGTGGTTTGCTTCTCCTTGGCTGCCAAGATGGAGGAGACCATTGTACCATCCCTTGACCTATAGGCAAGAGCACTTCTACTTCCACTGTGACATCTGTTTCTGATATGTGTATGGGAAATCCTAACCATCAGAGCTGAATGTACCTTGTGCATTGACAGGTAGAGTGCACAAGCTATGTTTTTGAACCATGGACAATCTGTCGAATGGAGCTTCTCATCCTGGCGGCGCTCAATTGGAGGCTCTGGTCAGTTGCGCCTTTCACATTCATCGACTTTTTCGCTTGCAATGTCGATCCGAGAGTTTATTGATGCACCTGCCCCCCGCCTCCATATCTTATTTTTGGATAGATTAGCTCCAATGGAAAGTTTTTAGGAGTTTATGTTGATTTGAAGAGTGCAAATTTTGCTTGGACTGGGTATATTGAGTACTGACACATAAACTAAAACTTGGGAATTTGTTCCAGGCAGGGTTTTTCTTTGTCTGTTGAAATGACCACGAACAATACCATATTTTTTTCGAATTTTCATATCATAGATCTTGGTTGGTTGTTGATGTTAGTTTGTTCTAATGAGCTAGAAGCGAGAGAATGTCGGTTCTGCAATAGATAAACTTTGTGTATGATAATACTTTGTTTCAGTTATCCTATCTTTTTGGTGTGTTATACATAGAAATGTTAGGTACCCATTGTTGGCAATCGGGCTCAAGAGGTGATACCATAGGTAAAAAAACCCTATGATCCCTTTGGATGAACTTTGTCAAATACTGAGACAATTTAGAAACATATGTTTCAAGTGAATTGTCTTCAGAGATTTGGGGAGCAAATTTTCTTGTAGCAATTTGTCATGTGAACAAAAATTATAGTTTTGCATGAAGGTTTATAAAGTGATTGATCCAAGATTTATGTATGTTGCAAATGATTTATTAGTGTATTAAACCATTTAACTATGCATTTGCTTCATTTTTATTGATGTATTGCTAGAAGGATAGCACAACAAATGCAAGTTTATTTGATTCATCCATTTCAAGCTTTAATATTTGTTTGCACACAAAAAATTATAATGAATTATAATGGTTTGTTGATGTCTACCATTTTTATTGTGTAGTGTAGTATGTTGTGGTAAGTGACTACCTGCTGTCGTCAACTGTCTTTTGTGGGAATGTTGATATTGCACTTGACCAATGTATAACTTTTCAACAGCTTCTTGATCTTCCCATTTAATCTACATGGCAATTGGGAAAGACTTGTAATGTGAGAAATCTACTCTCTTTTCTGCGGTGTTTTTTTATGCACAACATGTGTGTTGTCAAAACTGGTTACAGTAAAGAATTGATTAAGTGCATACCGCTGTTTGCCTATTGTCCATCAAAATATTGGTATTTGCTATTAGTTTGTGAGCTTATTGTTGATACCCGTAGATTGCCATAGTTGCATGGAGGTTAGTAGTAATATCATATTTCACTTCTTGGTTTGAGAACAAACAACTTTATATATATTTTAGCTAATATTTTATTTTCTATAGCATGTTTTTTTATGGGGTGCCCGAAGGGGCGCCTCCTGGGCTAGTCTTTATACTTTAAAGCCTCTGCCGATTTGAGCTCCCAGGCAGCACGTCAACGCTTTGCGAAAAAGCCCTTCCGTTTTTCAGTAATTTTCTAATCCTTCCACGTTTTGCCTAGCGTGGCCTCTTCCATGGGCTGCCACGTTGCCCTAGGCGGAACTAGCAATTTTGTGAAAACGACCTCCTGTTAGTTACTAATTGCGTGAAGTCCCTACGCAGTACTCTCCACTGAGTTACGTTTTTTGTGTTGTGTCCTTGTTTCTTGAGATTTTATACGTGAAGGAGAAAACTCGGGGGGTTCACAAATGTTCCTAGGCAGCAAGGAGCCCCCAGCCCCCACGTGCCCCATTGTCCATTCGGCTGCCCCCCCTAACCCTAGCTGCTCCTCACCCCCGTCGCGGTCGCCTCCACCGCTTCTGCCTCCCTGCCGCTGGCACCGGCGCGGCCAACCTCCCTCTCTTTCCCGCGAACAGCAGCAGTGCCCAGAGCCCAGAGAACAGCAATACAATCAGTAGCAGTGTCCTCTGAACCCTAGCCCAGAGCTCCTCTCGCCTCGCTGCCATGCCGGATCTGCGTGCCGTGTGCGTTTCCCTCCCGCCGAGGCTCCCCGTTGACGGCGTCGTGGGACCAATCGGTGACCAGGCAGGAGTCGTGGCCGCCACCGGCATTGATGCTGCAGTGGTGCATGCCTCCGTCGGCCTTTCCAGTCTCTACGACTCCACACGCTTGTGATGTCTTCCGAACCCTAGCCTACAGTCCATCCCGCTTCACTACCATACCGGATATGGCGTCCCCCTCCCACCGAAGCAGTTCTTGTGCCAGATCTACTATTCCCCCAATTTTCAACTTCTTTTGGTGTTTGGGGATTTTTTTGCTGGGTATGAGACTTATGAGTCGGGCTTGTGATGTTGTTCCTTTTGTTCAGGTGCAAAGATTGCTCCTTTTAACTAACCTTGAGGTGCCATGTCCTCAACAAAGTTCATGACTTTCTTGGTGTATTCATGCTTGCGCAGAAATGCTTGGATTCAGAACCCATGCTTGGTTTTCTCCGAAATATGTGTTCTTGTTTTCTTCTCAGATTGTAAGCCAACTAACCTTTACTTCTGTTCCTAGGCCTACAGTTTGAGCGTATGTATGATCATGCCCTTGTGATTGCGGTCTAAATTCCCATGGAAACTGAACTCTTAAAGGCCAAGCTTCCTATTATTCTTACCTTTCTAAGTGTGTTTATCTCATCTTGCAGATAGATTGGTAGCTTGGAGAAGCATCTTTTGAGGAGTTTGAGAATCCAGCTTATCGGTTCAACAAGGTACTCTTGACAAATGTTGTTGCCTTGCAGGCATCTGCTCCCAGCCAAGCTCACCTCACCGTCTGGAAGCTATATAAGTTGTGTGTTGTGCTGCCTGGTGAGGTCTGTCCCTTTCTCCACCGCTTGTGCCACCTCGAGTTCTGCAAGCTAAATTATAAGGCCATCTTGGTTCTTTGCAATGTCGAATGGCAGAAGCCCAAAAGCGTCTCAGGTAAATATCTCTAATTCTTTCATCTGTGCCGCAGATTGTCTGTTCTCACAGAGTAAAAATGAAATAAGTGTGCACATATGAATAAATTTTTCCATTCAGTACTGAATTCAATAGTGGTCTGAACTCTGATGGCATATGATCTTCACACATCTATATCATTGATGGCAGCATTGGTTGTGGATTCTCACAGATAATGGCCAGAAAAGGGGCAAGTGTAACAATGTTGCTTGTTGTTCTTCAGTTATTGGAGCGATCTCGACAAGGTTGATAATATCAACTGAATAAGACCGATGGAGCAATCTCTGACAGAAACTCTCCATCGCATCTGAATTCATAAGGTATAAATTTCAGCAATGCATGTACTATTACTGTTACTATTACTTAAAATAATTTCATTTTATAACTTGGATCATTGTAGGAGAATGACACAAAGCTGCATATGATGAACATATAATGTGCTCAGGTAAGGTGTTTCAGCTTCGGAATTTAGACATGCACTACCAGTTTCAGGATCAGATATCTGATCAAAGTATTGCACCTGCCATTTCAGTTCCAGAACGACATGCAGCTTCTACTGGGGCTAAATGATGACCCAAATGCTTCGTTGTGGTTCATTAATGGGGGCGGCACAGATGAGCTCAAGATGGAGCTACCTGAAGACCCTAGCTTGCTCCATCAGAGGTAAGATAGAGAATTCAGAGACCTCACAAGATGCTATGAACTGAACCTACTGGCACAATTTAGAAACCTGACAAAGCTCTCATGAACTGAACTTACTGACAAATGCATAGTTGGTCTCAAGAAACTGACTAATGAATAATCTGACCCCAGCAATTCAGAAACTTGACAAAGCTAGCTCTCATGAACTGAACTTACTGACAAATGCATAATCTAACCTATAGAAATTCAGAAATCTGGCAAGCTCTCAAGATTTGTAGCTTACTGACAAATGCATGATCTAACCTTCAGATATTCAGAAACCTACTAGCATATACTTATGTGTGACATTTGCAGTAAATTAAGTTATGTTATGTGTCTTGCCTTTGAAATAAGAACAATGCAATTTCTGCAATCTTTTTTTGGGTACTGTTGTCCACAAGCCACCCACGTCATGAGTTTGCAGAAAAAACCCCTGCGTTTTACGGTAATTTGCTAAGCGTCCAGACGTTTTTGCTATTGTGGACGCCTCCGTAGGCCACCACGTCGCCCCTGCCGGAACCGCCTTTTTGCGTAAACCCCTCCTTTTCATCACTAATTGCGTGAAGTCCCTGTGCTGTACGCTTCGCTGTGATACGTATTTTGTCTGAGCCCCCGTTTCGTGAGATTTTATATACGAAGGAGAAAATTTGGGAATTTGGAGTGCGCTCTGAAATAAAAAAACGCAGGGGGTATTTCGCAAAATGTCCAGGCCGGCTAGGGTCTAGAGCCCCGCTTGCCCGTGAACCATTCGCCCGACTCCATCTTCGTGTCTAACCCTAGAATCTCACACCCTCGCCTCCTCGCATGGTGCTCGCCGCCGTGGGTCGCCACCGATGGGTTTCCCTCCACTCACTTTCCCCTCCCACTGCTTCCTCTCAGCTCTCATCACGCAGCCCTCTAGAGGGCCTCCCTCCCTCAAAACCCTTCCCTGGTGCCGGCGACCCTCCTCGCGCCGCTGCCAGCACAGGTCGCCTTTCCCATATGGCGTGCTGTAATCGGATCGAGAGGGAGAGGGCGTGAGTTTCTGTGGCAACGAAGTGGGAGTGCAATGAGAGATGGTGGCCGAGGGGGCGACGGTGGGGTGCCCTACGCGGCGGCAGAGGGGCAGATGTGGCCGCATGGATGGCAGCTTCGAAGGAGTCTAGAAGTTTGAGCAGATGATATAGTCCCCGATTGGTTGAAGGTTACACCTCTGACTAAGAATATAACATCTCGAGATGCTCGGCTTGCATATGGTTGGTATTGGCAAACCAATTCTGTTTCACTACTAAGCCAGTTACCTAATTTCTGTAGTTATTGGCTTATCTTCTCTTGTTTTGCTGGCACCGGTTTTGTTCATGTAAGAGTTGAAATGCAATTTCTCCTTGTGAAATACTATCTTTCTGCTATAATCACAACTTGAATGGTAGACATTTGATTGCATCTATATTTTTTATGCAGACCTTATTGTTTCCCTTTATCCAGATTCTGGAGGTAAAACAGCAAACACTAGCTCTGATACTTTGGACAGTTCAATGGATGAGAAAAGTTTGATGCATCTGAAACTCAGCCCTTCTGAAACCCATCCTCCTGTGCTGAAGGAAGATCCTGTTCTCTTTGATGATCAACCTGAAAGTGCAGCATCTCTTTGCATTGCTGTAATTTGAGCGCCACTGGTGAACTGGCAAGAAATAAAGTCTTCCCAGCGCTATTTGCTCTGTATTACAGTGGTTTCCTTCCTCGGGTATGAACATGTCCTATCTTCTGCTGACCCTCATTTTTTGCTCTTTTGACAATACAAATGGCAACCCATTATCCTTTTTTTTGCTCCAGTTAGTTATTTGCAAAAATGCCACGTCTTAACCATGTATGTGTAAAGAGAAGTCCAACAGATCGTACTCATGTACTTACGTGTTAGAGTCTTTTCATATCAATGTATCATCAAAAGTTGAGAGCTGTACTGTTAGAGAAAATGGTAAGTAAGTTTTTCTCCTAAATATATTTGATGCCTCTTGCAACAAAATAGAGAGAGTTGATTATCAACAGTTCAGCACACTCAGCAGCAACTGAATAAAGACAAGATGCTTAACTCGGTTGTTAAGGATAGCTAAGTAATCATTTGCCCTTCAAGTTTGCTATTTTCAGTCTACTGGTAAAGAACTGATTTATTTCTACTGTGATGTTACCAATGTCCTCCTGTCCGCTGCATATCCGAAAAGGGCTGATTGTTGTTCGATATGTGCATGCTATAAAGGATTATCTTTACCCAACTAGGATCTTCATTTCACTATTTACAACCAGTCCCACCTTTGCCTTATACAGTGAGGCCCAGTGCTAACAGATATGCTGATATGCATCAATGTACTTGTGAATTACTGTAAAATGGTATTATTTTAAGTATCTTTGAAATTGACATGGTTAACACAGAGTTTTATTATGTTTCTATCCATTAGGTATCTTTTTAATATGTTGGGGTACTTGAATTATATGACATGTTCGCCATTGTTGAGTAACATAGGCTTGTACTGAGATGGTTATGCCAATGTCATATAATGAAGATATGAATATGTTTCCAGCATATATAAAATTGACTATTCTTCGTATGACAAAAATTGCATCAACAACTTTGGTGTTAGACCAATGCCTTAATGGGTTAGTACAGAGTTTGGTAGTCATATAAGTTTTATTTGTTTATAAAATTTCAATGGTCAACACTATCATAAAGCAAACTTTTTCTTCTGATTGAATATTTGTGCACTCAATTGGAGGTCTTTAAGAGTCTTTGATCTTGATCTTAAGTTATTGTGTTCATGAAATGAACTAGCAATATGTACTTTCACAAGGACTTCCCAAATCCTTAATTCAAGATCATTTGTAACCAAATTCTGGTTCCCAGTAACCGGATGCAGTGTAACCTCTTGATACTGCATCTCATTATTTTACATTCACACGGTTCTAGCAGCTTTACTCTGGTTATGTGTATCTATGTAATCGATTATTAACCTTTGTGATATGTGTTCCTGTTCTTAGTTAGATATGTTTTTGAAGTGCATGTCTCTGTTTAATACTACTAAATGAGAATTGTCTATCGTGTTGTAAACTGAATTTTGAATATCGTGTTGTAAACTGAATTTTGAAGAGCTATCTTTTATTCTCTTTCTGTTTTCAACATTACATGCTCATTAATAGAGTGCCCGAAGGGCACCAACCTGTGCTAGTATGAGTGTATTTCTGCACGTCTTATATTTTGAAGATTCACTTTTGATGAATTCTGTGATTTGGTGAACATTTTGTGGGGATGTTATTTGTTCCGTGAGTTATCTTAATCTTCCTTTAAACACTTTGGTGACGTCTTTTCAATTAGGACACCGATCATTTTTAGGCTAGATTATTTTTGATCTCTCAGACTATCACATCACATTATATTTGATAGGAGAGTGATAACGTTATTTCTATCTATGTTTTTGGTCTTAGTTTTTTGATAACTCTTGAGGTGTGTTGGGAGAAGGCTATCGTTTCGAAATTTTTTGGAGGCGCCCATTCACCCCTTTTGGTCACTACTCTCGGTTCAACAGATGACCATCTCTCGCCATGTTCTTGGAAGTGCCCCACTACGTGTACCTAGTCCTCAAGATCCTAGGGCTAGGAGGGGCTTTTCTCTATAAAAAGTGATGTCGCCACTTTGCACACATGTGAATAGGATAGCCTCGCCTTGGGTGAGGCCAAGACGACGTTGACCATGGGAATCAAGATCCCGAGCTCCACGCCATCTACATCAAGCTTGGCTCCCTCTCCAGCTGAATACAAAAGTGTTTAGCTCATGGATGTTGGCCCTTCCAAAACGGCATTGATCGGGGCAGCATTGGATCCTAAATAGGAAAGCGCACTCATCAACTTCCTTCGCTCCAACGCCGACATATTCGCCTGACAATGCTCTGATATGCCCGGTGTGCATCGGGAGCTGATCGAGCATGAACTTCATGTTCATCCGACATCCTAACCGGTCAAGCAGAAGATGTGCAGATTTGCTAAAGATCGCAAAAAAGCCATCAAAGAAGAAGTTACCCTCTTTCTAGCGACAAGGTTCGTAAAATAAGTTCATACCGATTGGCTAGCTAATCCAGTCCTTGTAAAAAAAGAAAAATGGGAAATGAAGAATGTGTGTTGACTACACTGATCTCAACAAACGATGTCCAAAAGATCCTTTCCCACTGCCGCACATCGATCAAGTTGTCGATTCAATTGCCGGTAGTGCTCTCTTATACTTCATGGATTGCTACTTCGGCTATCATCAAATTAGCCTGATGGAAGAAGATCAAAATAAGACAACATTCATCACCCTATTCGGTGCCTACTACTACAAGCCAATGTCTTTTGGACTGAAGAATGTGGGGGCTACATACTAGGGGGCCATTCAACATTGTTTGGGTGATCAAATCAGACACAACATTGAAGCTTACATTGATGGTGTTGTTATTAAATCCAAAAGGCTAGAAGATCTCATCACTGACCTTCAAGAGACTGTGAACAACCTTCACAAATTCCGATGGCAACTCAACTCGGAGAAATGTGTATTCAGGGTGCCGACTAGAAAATTGCTTGGGTTCATCGTTGGCAGTCAAGGAATTGAAGCCAATCCAAAGAAGATTTTGGTGATATTGAACATGGTAAGACCCAGCAGCATCAAGCACATTCAACGTCTGATGGGCTGCATGACTTCTCTTGGTTGGTTTATTTCACGACTAGGAGAGCGCGGGATGCCGTTCTTTAAACAGCTGATGAAGGAAGACTTTGTCAGGATGCTAGAGGCCGATTGAGCATTCTCTGACCTCAAGAATTTCTTATCTTCTCCGTCGGTCCTCGGCGCGCCAACCGCTGGTGAGACGCTCCTTCTCTACATCGCCGCCACAACTCACGTGGTTAGTACCACTTTGGTCGTCAAGTGTCCTAAGGAAAGACACGCCTATCTAGTTCAAAGACTCGTGTATTTTATATCTGAGGTACTTGGACTAGCAAAAGTTCGATACCCTCAGGTATAGAAACTCCTATACATTGTCCTCATCACCACTCAGAAGCTCAAGCATTATTTTCAATCCCATTCGGTGGAGGTGATCACTGAGTTTCCTCTCAGTGACATCCTGCGGAATCGGGACGCAACTGGTCAGATTATTAACTGGGCCGTTGAACTAGGGGAATACATCCTCGACTTTAAGCCTTGCACTACCATCAAGTCCCAAGCTCTCCCTGACTTTGTGGCCGAGTGGACAGAGATCCAACTCTCGCCAACGAATGACCTTCAAGAGCACTAGATTATGTATTTTGATGGTTCTCTCAGTATTGAGGGAGTAGAAGCCAGAATTCTTATAATATCTCCTCAAGGTGAAAGATTGAAATACGCCCTTCGAGTATTATTTATGGCGTCAAGCAATACAACCGAGTATGAGGCTCTCCTCAACGACCTCCACATTGATGTCTCCCTTGGGGTACAAAGGCTAATGGCATATGGAGATTCCAAACGGGTAATCAGCCAAGTCAACTGTAGGAGACTGGAATAAGCAACTAGAGGGGGGTGAATAGGCGCTTGAACAAATTCTTACGAATTGATGATCTTTTCAAAACACCCAACGCACCTCTAAAAGAACAAACGGATGCAATTGAGTTAACACTTCCAAATTGTAGATAAGACTAGTGTTATCACCCCTTGTCTGATATGATGTGAAATGATAGTATGAGAGATCATTAACACAAATAATTAAACATGCGGCAACCTGAAATGAAAACTATTCATAGATAAAATCCTAGATAAAACTAGTGTTATTACTCTCCTATCATAAAAAATGTGATACGACAGATTGAGAGATCACAAGCACTAAAAATAAACTAGCCTTTAAAAAACAACCAATGTCTTAAATGATAAGACACTAACTCAATGCATAAAGTCAGATTAATATTACTCACAAATCAGATCAACTCTCTTTGTATGCTACGCACTAGGATGAAGAAACATACCAAGAAAATTACTAGTTCGAAACAACTAGCTCTGACAGCAAACAAACCAAAAGATAATAATTTTTTCTACAAGTTCTGATTGAAATCAACAAAAATTGTATGTGTTTCAGGAGACAATGACCAGCACACATATCAAGAAAGTGAAGTTGTAGCGTTGAAATTTGTAGCAAAGCTTTTGATACACAGGCTATCAATCGAACAAAAACTAGCAACAAAAAAACATGAATATCTTGCACAGGGCAAGATGGAACAAAATGCTAGCGATGCTATTTTCCTGTCTTAACCATTTACTATTTGATGCTATTCAAATCCTACATGCTACAGTTTGGCCAGGAACTGCTCTAGCGCATGCAACAGGAAACAACAACTGCATACACGATGGCGCAGTTGTCTAGCGGTGGTGCTCTCTGCCCGGCGGCGATAAAAAATCCTGGCGGAAAGAAATAGAGAAAGAAAACTGTTGAAAGAGGAGTTTCTAAACAAAAATGATGCAAACAATACTTCTCTGAAGAAAAATGATAAAAAATGATGCAAGCAATTTTCAGTATTGGATTGTTTCTCCTCAAAAATTCAGCCTAAACCCCAAGGTATGGGGTCCCTTTTATAGGCATCCCTACAAAGAAATTCCCAAAATGCCCCTAGGGTTTAAATACAACGAAATACCTAAAATACCATTTGGTATTTGCCAGAATTAAAAATTCAAAAGAATACGCAAAGTCTACACCTATTTTATTACAACATTTAAACCTACTCTTTTGGTATTTTTTAGAATTACAAATTCAGAAAAACACTAAAAGATTACATCTAATCAAACTACTATACTGAAAAATAAATTTTTTTAGCCGAAACCGACAAAGCCCTCCACATCGTCGACACGTGTCACCACTATATGAACTCGACCGCCAGCAAGTCTCTCCTGCTCTCGATCCCTCGAGCCGCCCAGTCACTTGCACTGGTGTAACATCCCAAATTTAAAAATAAAATAAAAATGAGGGAAATAATTTTTCAGAATTAAAAAGGGATTATTTATTTAGAAACAAAGGTTAAAAGAACCCAATTAAAAAAAAACAAGGAGAAATATTTCAAATTTGAACCTGAAAAATTTATGATGGAATCTATAAGCCAAGAAATGTTTTTAGGAATTTTTTCAAAATTTTAGCAACAGTGCTTCAAGCCTTAAACAAATAATTGATTTTCTAGAATTATTTTAAATCGAAAACACTTTTTAAATCCTGTTGGGCCGCAACCCCCAATTCACCCCAGCCTGGCCCAGTCCAGCACCCGTGACGCTGCCAGGTGGGACCACCCTATCAGCACGCCCTCTTCCTCTCCCACTCGCACCCGAATCGGACCCGCTTGTCAGCCGCTCCCTCCCTGCCTCCGCTGCTGACAATCGTGGCCCACATGTCGGCACCATTTTCCCCTCCCACGCGCCACGCCTCACCCTAGCCCACTTGCCATCCACCCCCGTCTCTCTAACCACTCGGGCCCACTGGTCGGTGCCATCCCTCTTTGTGCTCGCCCGCCGACAGGTGGGGCCCCCCTGTCGGATCCATCTTCTTCGATGGAATCCCTCCCCCCTTCCATACCGGCGTCCCATTCCAAAAACACGCCGTCGGCCACCCTTTTTTGCCAAATCAAGCCCGGGATCTTGATCCCCTAGCTCTGTCGATCCCCTTCCACCCTTAGCCGACACGATTTCATCTTCATGGCAAGCTCTCACGTGCATGGCAACCTTGCCGGAAGTTGGAAGGTAGAGCCTCGGCTTTCCTTCAGTTTTCTTGCCATATCATCGCCGGCAAGCCCCCTATAAGAATCCTTGACCCCGACGCACTCCAGCCCTCGCATTTTAGCTCTAAACCCCGCATTCCCAAGCGCCCAACCCTCTCCTTTGCGCCGCCACCTCTGTTCTGGCTCTGGCAACCTCTCGCTGGCGCCACAGAGCCCGCTACCCTCGCCGATTCCACCGCCAGGACCGTCTTCACGTCCACTACCCCGGCATCGCCTCCGTCGGGTCGAATCGCCGCCGAATCGCCGTCGCCACCATCAACACGAGGAGCCCACCACCCCTTCTCATCACCGATAACTGCCGGTCATCCTTCGCCGCTATCTCCGGTACCATAGTCATCCCCTTATTCCCCTGGTTCGGTTTTAGCTAGCAGCACCACCGGTAGCCCTCGCCCTCATTGGAGATTGCTCGTCGTCGCGTCGCCAGAGTCGGGGACGAAGGCCTCGGCCTTCCCCGTGCCGCGAGCATGCCGAATGGCACCCTGGCCGAGCGATCCCGATCGAACGACCAGGATTAGATCCCATCGGGATTTAATCGGAGCCATCGATCGACGCCTGAGGGGTATCATGCACCGTGGGCCGTCGATCGTCACTTAAACACCCCCGCCTCACCGCCGACCATTGGATCTAGATCCAACGGTCCAGATCGGGCTGGACCACGCGCACAGTGCGCGGGTCTATGGTGGGCCTGGCTCACCATGGACCCAATCCTGTTTTGAGTTTAAATAAAAAATCCAAAAAATTGTTTAAACTTAGAAAATTCATAACTTGCTCATTTTAACTCCAAATTTCACCATTCAAATTTTGTAAAATTTGTCTCTTTATTGTCTACACATTTATGCAATAAAAACAGTATGTTTATTTTGCACATTTTATTCTTATTAAATAATAATTCAAAAATCCTTTTTGGATAAATGATTATTTCATGTAATAATAACTCAGAACCCTCTAAAATTTCCTTAAAAATTGATATATTAATTTCAGAGGACATAATCACTTCATTTCACTATTTTAATGCAATAAAAATAGTAGGGTTGTTTTGTACATCTTAATTCACATTTAAATGGGAAAATAAAAACCCCTTAGGGTAAATACTTAATCCAATTTATAAAACTCAGAAGCCTTTAAAAACTAATCTTAAGTACTTAGGTAATAGTTTCATAGAATTTAAGATTTTATTTCCTTTAATTCATACAACAAAGACATGTATGCTTGCCTTGGTGATTTTTGGATTGTTTATTGATTATCGTGTTTACTCTTCGTACCGGAAGACTACAACGCCGACGAGAATCCAGAGTTTTACCCCAATTTTCCACCTTCACCGTTTGCGGAGAAAGGCAAGTCACAACCCCCATTTTGATCATAATTGAGCCCATGTCTTATTTAAATATTGCTAAAACACATATGACGTATTTGCATTAGTCTAATCTCAAGCCCTAAATTATATTTATTAGATCCCCGTCCTTGTGTGTCAACCCAAGCCATGCTTATTAAGACTGAACTCCTTGTCACTCTTACAATATTATATTAGCTAGTGTCCAATGTATCGACACAACTGCTATAGGATAAAAGAACGGGTCGTAGATAGTTGGATTCTACTATATGATTTCCCCTGTCATTCTCGTCTCTGGATTCTGTTGGAGTTTGGCTATGTTATAAGTATGGTGGGTTCCGGGTGCAAGCTAGGGCATTGGTTGGTCGCACCCGGGGGACTATAAGGACCGGTCTGCGAGATCTGTTGCAAAACAAACTCGTACTAACCACAAGTCTAGTGGGTAAGTCCTAACTAGAGGTATGGATCGTACCAACTTGAAGCACCATAGTGGAGGGGGCAAGGGGAAACCTGCGGGTGACTTGTACCGACGAGGCTCAAGGGGGGTATTGTCGCGCCCCGATTTAATAAATCAGGACTTTATTGAAATTCCATAGAAAATCAATAAAACAAGACGTTCATCATGCGACCACGTACAATACGGACAATCATTCACGGTTCGTAGACCGCATTAATACAAAAGTGAATAAAGGTGAAGAGAAACTAATAAAATAAGGGTCCTAGATGAACGCCTCCTTCCAGTCTCGCCTTGACTGGGTCGCTACTCCAGACCTTCATCCTCCTCGTAGTAGACAGGCTCTGATGTTGTAAGTCAACGGGGTGAGTACAGATGTACTCAGCAAGCCACCGAATGCAAATATAATGCAAGGTAATAACAAGGGAGATAGTGGCTAGTTTAGCGGAAGCAGCATAATTGTAAAGCTTTAAATGAGAGCAAATTATTAGTACGGAAAAGTAAACATGTGCATGTGTATCATCATCTTCTAACTCGAGGGGTACAGTCAGCCCCACCTCGCTCAACAGTCCTTACGTGCCATGAATAACTTGAACATTCAAACAATTGTAACTAACTGCGAGTAGTCACACAACCCGCCCTTGACCGTGGGCTCGGCTTTTCGAAAAGATTAAATTACTCTGATCAGAGATGTACCACTGTACCCACAAGGCACGCACTCATCACCTACACCGAAGTGTAACGAGATGACCCATCACACGGGAACTCGTGCCAAAACCTTCCATATAGTCCTCCTCGACTCAATAGCACCCTCTTATGGGTTTCATATGGTGTCCCGACGCATCGGAGCCCCACCATACCCCCCCTTGAGCCTCGTCGGTACAAGTCGCCCGCAGGCTAGCCCCTTGCCCCCTCCTCTATGGTGCATCGAGCCGGAGTATTCCATACTTCCAGTTAGGACTTACCCATTAGACTTGTGGTTGGTACGGAAGTGCTTTGCAACAGATCCCGCAGACCGGTCCTTATAGTGCCCCGGGTGCGACAAACCAGTGCCCGAGCTTGCACCCGGAACCCACCATACTTATAACCTAGCCAACTCCAACAGAGTCCAGAGACGAGAATAACAGGGAAATTCATATACAGAATCCAGCTATCTACGACTCGTTCTTTTAACCTATAGCAGTTGTGCCGGTACATTGGGCACTAGCTAATATTTTTATAGTAGAGTGACAAGGAGTTAAGGCTCAATAAGCATGGCTTGGGTTTGCACACAAGGACGGGGATCTAATAAATATAAGTGTAAGGCTTGAATATTTGACTAATGCAATATTAACCTATGGGTTATAGCGATAAGTTATTAAAACATGGGCTCAATTATGATCAACTGTTTCCACAGAGATGGTCGATGACTTGCCTTGCTCAGCAAATGGGGATGGAGGAACCTCGGGGTAGAACTCCTGCTCCTCGATGAACTCGTAGTCTTCTCGATACGGAAAAGTAAACAATATATTCACATTCAATAAAACAGATAAAATTCACCAAATAAAGAACATTCATTGTTGTGGGTGAAGTAATATTTATTATTCTGAGTCTTTACATATAATAGTGAATTTTAACCTTTTTAGGATTTTTCATAATTTATTTTGTTGGAATAATAATTTATTCTAAAGGGGTTTTTATTCATTTATTTATTAATAATATTTTGGGCAACAGAAACATACTGTTTTTATTGCATTAATGGGTAGAGAATAATTTTCTGGTTTTAACAAAATTTGAATGGTGAAATTTGGAGTTAAATTGAGCAAGATATGAATTTTCAAAGTTTAAATCAATTTTCTGGATTTTATTTAAACTAAAAACAGTCTCTGGTCCACGGTGAACCAGGTTCACCGTGGACCCGTGACTATGCGCGTGGACCCGAGCGATCTGGGCCGTTGGATCTAGATCCGGCGGCCAGATGCGAGGCGGGGGGGGGGGGGTTTAAATGAAAACGAACGGCTGTGATTAAAACGTGGCGAACGGTTACACGTGGACGCCTGAGATCGCTCGGAGGTTTTAAGTGGCGATCAACGGTTGCGATCGTCCGATACCCCTTCGATCAGATCCGAGGGCTTGGATTAAATCCAGAAGGGATTTAATCGTAGCCCTCCGATCGTGATCGGACGGCCACGACCGCGTCCGGCACGGCACGACACCAGGGGGCACGTACCCCCCTTCGTCTCCGGCGACGGCGGGTTCGGGTGCGATGGCGACGACGGCGGCGAGCGCCTAAAGACATAGCTAACGGCAAAAATGGAACGGGGAGGGGAGGGCGATCATGACTGTACCTTTGACGGCGACGACGGAGGTCCGGAGGTGACCGACGGCGAGCGTAGACGGCGGAGGGGTTTCGGGTGCTCGACGGCGACGACGATCCGGGGGTCTTCACGGCCGATGGGGTGGTGGCCGAGGATGGGTGAGCTCCGGTGGTCACGACGGTGGCGGTGGCTAGGGCAGGGGAGGTCCGAGGCGAGGGCGAGGGCTCGCCGGAGGCGAAGCAGAGCAAAAATGCCAAAAAGAAGGTGGCGGCGCTCTGTTCTCGCTCGGCTTGGGTTGCTACGGTGTGGACTGAGCGCGGTGAGGGTGAGGGTATAAATAGGGGCTCGCCGGCGCCCAGATGGCAAGGAATGCCGGAGAACCCGAGGGGCTCCTTCCTTTTCCGGCGAGGTTCCCAAAAGCTTCGGATAGCCTTCCATTCGCGCGAAATCGTGACGGCAAAGAAAGGAAAGGGGGCGGCGGCAACCAGGGATGGTGATCCGGGGCAAATCCGGGCGGCTGGTGGCGAAACAGGAAGGAGATCACCGGAGAAGGGAAAGGGGATCCCCTTCCCGGGAGGAAGACGATCCTGACAGGTGGGCTCCACCTGTCAGCGACCGAACCAGAAAAGGAAGGGCCGACAGGCGGGCCACGGCAGTCAGCGGGCGAACGCGGGCGCACGGAGGCTGACAGGTGGGGCCGAGGCGGGGTGCGAGCGGGAGGAGAGAGGGGGGGGGGGCGGCGCCGACAGGCGGGACCCTCTGGTCAGTGGCTCACGAGTGGGCTGGGCCGGGCTGAGGGAGGATTCAGGGTTGAGGCCCATTAAGCTTTTCAATTCTTTTCTGATTTAAAATAATTCCAGTAATTCATTTATTTGATTAAGGGTTGAATCATTGTTGATAAAAATTTGTAAAAATTCCTAGAATTATATTTTGAACTCTAGTTCATCTCATAAAATTTTCAAGTCCAGATTTTGAGTATTTCTCCCTGTTTGGCTTTATTTGAGTTCTTTTGTGATTTCTTCTTCAATAATAAATCCAAAAAATGATTTAAATATTATTTTCTTTTTATTCCTTTTTAATTTCTGGGGTGTTACAATCCTATCCCCCTTACAGAGAATCTCGTCCTCGAGATTCGGCTCAATCCTCGAATAATTCAGGATGCTGTGCCTTGAGTTCATCTTCTTTTTCCCATGTAGCTTCCTCTACTGGATGATTGCTCCACTGCACTTTGCAGAAGCGGATGACTCTACTCCTGGTGGTCCTTTCTTTGACTTCCAATATCTTGACCGGCTTTTCCACATAGGTCAGATCCTCTTGGACATCCAACTGCTGAAGGTCCACTTGTTCCGTGGGGACGCGGAGACACTTCTTGAGTTGAGACACATGAAATACGTCATGCACTCCAGCCAATGAAGGTGGTAACTCCAACTGATATGCGACTTCGCCTTGGCGTCGAATAACGGGAAATGGTCCAACATATCGAGGGGCCAACTTTCCTCTCATGTTAAACCGTTGAGTCCCACGAAGAGGTGTAACCCGAAGGTATACATGGTCTCCTTCTTCAAAGGCTAGATCTCGACGACGATTGTCGGCGTAGCTCTTCTGTCGCGATTGGGCCGTCTTGAGTCTGTCTCTGATGATCCGTACTTTCTCTTCAGCTTCACAGAGAATGTCGGTTCCGAATACTTGGGATTCACCAGTTTGGTCCCAAAGGAGAGGCGTTCTGCACTTACGTCCATATAGGGCTTCAAAAGGAGACATCTGAAGACTGGCTTGGTAGCTATTGTTGTATGAAAATTCTGCATATGGCAAGCTCTTGTCCCAAGTGGCTCCAAAATCCAAAACACATGCTCGCAGCATATCCTCTAGTATCTGATTTACCCTTTCTGTTTGTCCATCTGTCTGAGGATGGTAGGCGGTACTGAAATTCAATCTCGTGCCCATCTCCTCTTGGAGGTTCTTCCAAAAGCGAGAGGTGAACTGACTCCCTCGGTCAGACACTATCTTCTTGGGCACTCCATGAAGACATACTATCCGGGCCGTATATAGCTCTGCTAGCTTAGGGCCACTAAAGGTCGTCTTGACGGCTATGAAATGAGCTACTTTTGTAAGCCTATCAATGATCACCCATATCGAATCATACCCCAGCTGGGTCTTTGGTAATCCGGTGATAAAATCCATACCGATCTCTTCCCACTTCCATTCCGGCACTTTAAGTGGCTGCAACAATCCTGCAGGTCTCTGATGTTCAGCTTTTACTCTTCTGCAGGTGTCACATTCGGCGACGAACTGGGCAATCTCTCTCTTCATGCTAACCCACCAATAGCGTTCCTTCAGATCCTGGTACATCTTGGTACTGCCGGGGTGAATGGAGTACAATGTCTCATGGGCTTCTCTTAGGATAAGGGTCTTTATTTCAGGTTTATCCGGCACACATATCCGAGTTCCAAACCATATGGTGCCATTCTCGTCCTCTGAAAATCCGGGGGCTTTTCCTTGTCTCATATTCTTCTTAATGGCAGCTATATCCGGGTCCTCTGACTGAGCTTCACGAATCTGCTCAAACAATACAGGTTGGGTCTCCAAGGTGGCTAGATATGCTCTGGTGGTCAATCCAAGATTTAAGTTTTCCATCTCCTTACATAACAAGGGTGCGTGTTCTTGAATCATCATGGCCGTGCAATATCCCTTGCGACTTAAGGCATCAGCTACCACATTTGCTTTTCCTGGGTGGTAGTGAATACCTAAATCATAGTCCTTGATCAATTCCAGCCATCGTCTTTGCCTCAAGTTCAGATCTGGCTGTGTGAAGATATACTTCAAGCTCTTGTGATCCGTAAAGATCTCACAGCGATTCCCAACCAAATAGTGCCTCCAAATCTTGAGGGCGTGCACTACGGCGGCTAATTCCAGATCATGGGTCGGATAATTTAACTCATGAGGTCTCAACTGACGGGAGGCATAAGAGATAACTTTCCCATCTTGCATAAGAACACATCCCAATCCTTGGCGAGATGCGTCGCAATAGACATGGAAGTCTTTGCGGATATCCGGTAGGGTCAGTATAGGTGCAGATACCAAACGAGTCTTGAGGGTGCGGAAACTTTCCTCGCATTCAGGAGTCCATTCGAACTTCTCTCCTTTCTGCAACAACTTGGTCATTGGCTTGGCTATCTTCGAAAAATTCTCGATGAATCTTCGGTAATATCCGGCCAATCCCAGAAAACTTCGTATCTCAGATACGTTCGTGGGTGGCAACCAGTCCGTAACTGCTTCTACGGTGGCAGGGTCTACTGCGATTCCTTGTGCAGAGATGATGTGTCCAAGGAACTTTACTTCTGCCGTCCAAAACTTGCACTTACTGTACTTGGCATACAATTGGTGTTCCCTTAACTTTCCTAAGGTTAACCGGAGGTGAGTCTCGTGCTCCTTCTGGTCCTTGGAATAGATAAGGATGTCGTCTATGAAGACCACGATGAACTTGTCCAGATATTCCATGAATACCTTATTCATCATATTCATGAAGAATGCAGGGGCGTTGGTCAATCCAAAGGACATAACCGTACACTCATATAAACCATAATGGGTAGTGAAGGCCGTCTTGGGTATATCTTCTTCTCGAATCCTCAACTGATGGTAACCAGACCGTAGGTCGATCTTTGAGAATACCGTGGCTCCTTTGAGCTGGTCGAAGAGGTCATCGATCCGAGGCAACGGGTACTTATTTTTGATTGTTACCTCATTCAAGGCGCGATAATCCACACACATACGCTTTGCCTTGTCTTCTTTCTTCTCGACAAAGATGACGGGAGCACCCCACGGTGATGTGCTTGGTCTGATATAACCTTTCCTTTCAAGATCCTCCAACTGTTGCTTCATCTCAGCTAACTCATTGGCGGCCATCCGGTATGGTCGCTTATAAATAGGAGTTGTTCCGGGCACCAAGTCAATCCTGAACTCGATGTCCCTCTTAGGTGGCATCCCTGGTAGATCCTCTGGGAATACATCTGGGTACTCACTGACTACTGGTATCTCCTCCAAGGTAATCTGATGTAGTCTTGCCCTTCCGGCCTTCATGCTGGGCATCTGGAATGTGACCATAATCCCTTCTTCATTAGTCACCGTTACTTTTCTCTGGGCACATTCTATCACACCCTGGTGTTTATTTAGCCAGTCCATCCCTAGAATGAGGTCCAAACCTTGACATTCTATTAGAATGGGGTCGGCCCAAAATATCGTGCCTTGGATATCTACCCATATCCTTGGACTAAAGGAACAAGCGAGGGTTTGCTTTCCTGGGGTAGCTATTAGTACTGGCCTGGGTAGTTCACTTATGTCCAGTGCATTATTTTCCACAAAAGCAGTTGATATAAAGGAGTGGGTAGCTCCGGTGTCAAATAATACCACTGCAAGCGATGAATGAACCATAAACTTACCCATGACAATCTCTGGTGCAGCCTGGGCTTCTTCGGCGGAGACGTGGTTCACTTTGGCGCGGACGGCGGGGTTGGAGGTGACTCCTTGAGCTCTCTTGGGATGGGGGCACTGGTGGGAATAGTGTCCCTCTTGGCGGCAGTTGAAGCATACCACAGGCTTGCCATGCCTGTCTCTCAGGACCTCCGGCTTCTTGGCCGGGGCGACTGGGGCGGTAGGTGCGACTGGAGCGGTGCGTAGTTGGCTGGCTCCGGCGTTGGCAGCTGGTGGCGCCGGGCGATACTCTGGCCGGGGGTGGTACTGTGGCGCTGGTGGAGGTGGAGCAAAGCGGGGTCTTTGGGCTATGCCCTGATTCTGCCTGAAGGCAATCATGCGCTTCTTCTTCAGGTCGACCTTATTTTGTTGGGTCTCCTGCATGATAGCCTTGTTCACCAACTTCTGGAAGTTGGCGAAGTCTCCAGAGATAAGCTGTAGAGACAGCTCATCCTTCAGTCCCCGGAGGAACTTAGCCTGCCTGGCCGCATCCGTACGAACCTCTTCAGGTGCGTACCTGGACAATCTGTTGAACTCATGTAGATATTCTGTTACGGACCTGCTCCCCTGCTGCAGGTCCCTAAACTCCTGTTGCTTCTGAGCTACAATGCCGTCGG
Source organism: Zizania palustris (assembly GCA_019279435.1). Taxonomy (NCBI): domain Eukaryota; kingdom Viridiplantae; phylum Streptophyta; class Magnoliopsida; order Poales; family Poaceae; genus Zizania; species Zizania palustris. The sequence goes on along the minus strand of JAAALK010000287.1, from coordinate 78,364,724 downwards.
GGATGTGAGCGGCACGGAAAGCAGCTGAGAACTCTGCCCAAGTGTGGGCGTGGCCCTCGGGCAGAGTCTCGCGGTGGTTGTCCCACCACTCAGCGGCGGGACCATGTAGCTGGTGGGTGGCGAAGGCCACCCTCTCCTGCTCAGTGCAGGTTAGGAGATCGAGTTTCTTCTCGATCGCCCGCAACCAATCCCCAGCCTCCATGGGGTTGGTGGTGCTTGAGAAGGTCGGTGGGCGGACTCGGAGGAACTCCGAGAGCTGAGTTGCGGGAGCGGGAGCTGGTGTGGCGGGGCGGGGCAGCTCGGGCTGTTGGTGGAGGCGGAAGAAGTGAGCTTGCTGCTCTTGCATTTGCTGCTGCTGCTGCTGCATCTGGTGCAGGAGGGCTGAGACCAACTGGTTTTGAGTGGCCATCATTTCAGCCACGGTGGGGTGGTTGGCGACCGGGGCCTGCCTCTGCCCGGTGGCTCCCCATTGTGGCAGGTTGCCACTCTCCCCTCCGTTCTGAGGAGCGTCTGATCCCTGGGTGTTGGTCATCCTGGAATTTCCAATGTACACATATTTATTCTGGGTGAACTTCTTTATATTTATTTCAAAAGAATGCCGTTCTTGTGGTTACATTCATTTATTATCTCATTCATGCCTTATATTTTGACATGAATGCTAATACAATCAAGCAAAAATGAAAATAACAATCAATCGTAAAAACTACGTCTATGGCAGCTCAGGGGACGGCTCGATCTCGGGCTCGTGGGAGACGGGCGGGGTCGAGGAACTGGACGGTCCGGCGGGTGGTGCACTGCGGGAGATCCTCTTGGGCCTCACTGTGGGAGTCTGAATGGGTTTCTTCCGGCGAGGCGGAAGAGGTGCGATCTCCTCTATGTCCTTCTTCAACTCTCTGAGCTGCTGACGAAGCTGGGAATGGACCATGGCGCCCTGGCGCAGAAGCTCATTCTGACGTCTCAACTCCTCTACCTCAAGGGTCAACAGCGGGCTCTGCTCAAGCTGACGACGGAGCTCGGCGTTCTCCCTGGTCAGGTTCTCCGAAGTGTGGCGGTAGAAGTCGATGGTGTCGTGCTGGCTGTCTGCGTCGAGAACGGCCTCTGTGTGGAGGTTGTCCATGGCCTCCAAAAGTCTCATCGTGCGGGTGATGGCGGAGCTGCTCTGGGTGAGGGGGCTGATGTAGATGCTGCGGTGACTCCCGGGTGTGCGCATGGGCATGAAGCGGTAGACGGTGTCGCGGAGGTGGCAGTCGTAGACCAGTCGAAGCTCGGCGAGGGACTGGAGAGCGGCTCGCTGGCTGGCCACCACGAAGGAAGGTCCTCCAACTCCATGGGTGTAGAAGGGTGGCTGCGTGGAAGAGGGGCGGATCACAACCGTGACCTCGCAGTAGCTCTCGTTCGCATCGGGAAAAATCCCGTGGAACGCAGGCTCATGGGGAAACCCCAAAAAGTCGACGAGCACGCGAAGCTCGCGGATGAATCCGGCCTCGTCACGAAGAGTCCAGCTCATGGTATGAACCGGCATCTACAAAAGAGAGAAAATTTTTGTGAAAATTTTAGAAGATGAGAGGATAAGTAAGCTTTTGTAAAATATAGTGAATAAGTCCTAGGGTCAGGTCTGTTTGGCTTCCTACAGTCAAGTCGGCTCTGATACCATCTTGTCGCGCCCCGATTTAATAAATCAGGACTTTATTGAAATTCCATAGAAAATCAATAAAACAAGACGTTCATCATGCGACCACGTACAATACGGACAATCATTCACGGTTCGTAGACCGCATTAATACAAAAGTGAATAAAGGTGAAGAGAAACTAATAAAATAAGGGTCCTAGATGAACGCCTCCTTCCAGTCTCGCCTTGACTGGGTCGCTACTCCAGACCTTCATCCTCCTCGTAGTAGACGGGCTCTGATGTTGTAAGTCAACGGGGTGAGTACAGATGTACTCAGCAAGCCACCGAATGCAAATATAATGCAAGGTAATAACAAGGGAGATAGTGGCTAGTTTAGCGGAAGCAGCATAATTGTAAAGCTTTAAATGAGAGCAAATTATTAGTACGGAAAAGTAAACATGTGCATGTGTATCATCATCTTCTAACTCGAGGGGTACAGTCAGCCCCACCTCGCTCAACAGTCCTTACGTGCCATGAATAACTTGAACATTCAAACAATTGTAAACTAACTGCGAGTAGTCACACAACCCGCCCTTGACCGTGGGCTCGGCTTTTCGAAAAGATTAAATTACTCTGATCAGAGATGTACCACTGTACCCACAAGGCACGCACTCATCACCTACACCGAAGTGTAACGAGATGACCCATCACACGGGAACTCGTGCCAAAACCTTCCATATAGTCCTCCCCGACTCAATAGCACCCTCTTATGGGTTTCATATGGTGTCCCGACGCATCGGAGCCCCACCATACCCCCCCTTGAGCCTCGTCGGTACAAGTCGCCCGCAGGCTAGCCCCTTGCCCCCTCCTCTATGGTGCATCGAGCCGGAGTATTCCATACTTCCAGTTAGGACTTACCCATTAGACTTGTGGTTGGTACGGAAGTGCTTTGCAACAGATCCCGCAGACCGGTCCTTATAGTGCCCCGGGTGCGACAAACCAGTGCCCGAGCTTGCACCCGGAACCCACCATACTTATAACCTAGCCAACTCCAACAGAGTCCAGAGACGAGAATAACAGGGAAATTCATATACAGAATCCAGCTATCTACGACTCGTTCTTTTTAACCTATAGCAGTTGTGCCGGTACATTGGGCACTAGCTAATATTTTTATAGTAGAGTGACAAGGAGTTAAGGCTCAATAAGCATGGCTTGGGTTTGCACACAAGGACGGGGATCTAATAAATATAAGTGTAAGGCTTGAATATTTGACTAATGCAATATTAACCTATGGGTTATAGCGATAAGTTATTAAAACATGGGCTCAATTATGATCAACTATTTCCACAGAGATGGTCGATGACTTGCCTTGCTCAGCAAATGGGGATGGAGGAACCTCGGGGTAGAACTCCTGCTCCTCGATGAACTCGTAGTCTTCTCGATACGGAAAAGTAAACAATATATTCACATTCAATAAAACAGATAAAATTCACCAAATAAAGAACATTCATTGTTGTGGGTGAAGTAATATTTATTATTCTGAGTCTTTACATATAATAGTGAATTTTAACCTTTTTAGGATTTTTCATAATTTATTTTGTTGGAATAATAATTTATTCTAAAGGGGTTTTTATTCATTTATTTATTAATAATATTTTGGGCAACAGAAACATACTGTTTTTATTGCATTAATGGGTAGAGAATAATTTTCTGGTTTTAACAAAATTTGAATGGTGAAATTTGGAGTTAAATTGAGCAAGATATGAATTTTCAAAGTTTAAATCAATTTTCTGGATTTTATTTAAACTAAAAACAGTCTCTGGTCCACGGTGAACCAGGTTCACCGTGGACCCGTGACTATGCGCGTGGACCCGAGCGATCTGGGCCGTTGGATCTAGATCCGGCGGCCAGATGCGAGGCGGGGGGGGGGGTTTAAATGAAAACGAACGGCTGTGATTAAAACGTGGCGAACGGTTACACGTGGACGCCTGAGATCGCTCGGAGGTTTTAAGTGGCGATCAACGGTTGCGATCGTCCGATACCCCTTCGATCAGATCCGAGGGCTTGGATTAAATCCAGAAGGGATTTAATCGTAGCCCTCCGATCGTGATCGGACGGCCACGACCGCGTCCGGCACGGCACGACACCAGGGGGCACGTACCCCCCTTCGTCTCCGGCGACGGCGGGTTCAGGTGCGATGGCGACGACGGCGGCGAGCGCCTAAAGACATAGCTAACGGCAAAAATGGAACGGGGAGGGGAGGGCGGTCATGACTGTACCTTTGACGGCGACGACGGAGGTCCGGAGGTGACCGGCGGCGAGCGTAGACGGCGGAGGGGTTTCGGGTGCTCGACGGCGACGACGATCCGGGGGTCTTCACGGCCGATGGGGTGGTGGCCGAGGATGGGTGAGCTCCGGTGGTCACGACGGTGGCGGTGGCTAGGGCAGGGGAGGTCCGAGGCGAGGGCGAGGGCTCGCCGGAGGCGAAGCAGAGCAAAAATGCCAAAAAGAAGGTGGCGGCGCTCTGTTCTCGCTCGGCTTGGGTTGCTACGGTGTGGACTGAGCGCGGTGAGGGTGAGGGTATAAATAGGGGCTCGCCGGCGCCCAGATGGCAAGGAATGCCGGAGAACCCGAGGGGCTCCTTCCTTTTCCGGCGAGGTTCCCAAAAGCTTCGGATAGCCTTCCATTCGCGCGAAATCGTGACGGCAAAGAAAGGAAAGGGGGCGGCGGCAACCAGGGATGGTGATCCGGGGCAAATCCGGGCGGCTGGTGGCGAAACAGGAAGGAGATCACCGGAGAAGGGAAAGGGGATCCCCTTCCCGGGAGGAAGACGATCCTGACAGGTGGGCTCCACCTGTCAGCGACCGAACCAGAAAAGGAAGGGCCGACAGGCGGGCCACGGCAGTCAGCGGGCGAACGCGGGCGCACGGAGGCTGACAGGTGGGGCCGAGGCGGGGTGCGAGCGGGAGGAGAGAGGGGGGGGGGGGGGGGGGGGGGCGGCGCCGACAGGCGGGACCCTCTGGTCAGTGGCTCACGAGTGGGCTGGGCCGGGCTGAGGGAGGATTCAGGGTTGAGGCCCATTAAGCTTTTCAATTCTTTTCTGATTTAAAATAATTCCAGTAATTCATTTATTTGATTAAGGGTTGAATCATTGTTGATAAAAATTTGTAAAAATTCCTAGAATTATATTTTGAACTCTAGTTCATCTCATAAAATTTTCAAGTCCAGATTTTGAGTATTTCTCCCTGTTTGGCTTTATTTGAGTTCTTTTGTGATTTCTTCTTCAATAATAAATCCAAAAAATGATTTAAATATTATTTTCTTTTTATTCCTTTTTAATTTCTGGGGTGTTACAGGTATGGTGTTGGCCCGAAGTGACTGGGGCACCATATGAAACCTATAAGAAGGTGTTATCGAATTAGTGCGTTCCATGCTGAAGGTTTTGGCATGAATTTCTCGTGACAGGAGTCATTTAACACACCGGGGTGTGCGGGAAACAAGTGCCTTATGGGTACAGTAGTACATCTCTGATCAGAGTTTAAATCTTTTCGAAAAGCCGAGCCCACGGTCAAGGGTGGGTTGTGTGACTTCTCGCAATTAGTTTACTTTTGTATGAATGATCGTGAGATTCATGGCATGTATGGACAGTTGAGCGAGGGTGGGCTGACTGTACCCCTCGAGTTAGATGATGATGCATTATACATGTTTAATTTTCTATACTAAATAATCTGCTTACATTAAATGCTTTACAAATATGCTTTTCCGCAAAAGTAGCCACGACCTTCCTTGTTATTACCTTGCATTATAATTGCATTAGGTGTCTTGCTGAGTACGATTGTACTCACCCCCGTTGACTTACACCACCAGAGGTGGTCTACTATGAGGAGGGTGACGGTCTAGAGTAGCGACCCAGTCAAGGCACGAGACTGGAAAGTGGCGTTCATCTAGGAAATTTGTTTTATTAGTTTCTCTTTTATTTAACTCTTTTGTAATAATATGGTCTACGAACCATGATTGATTGGTGTATTGTACGTAGTCGTGTGATGAACGCCTTGTATTTATTTATTTTCTATGGAATTTCAATAAATTCCCGGTTTTATTAAATCGGGCCGTTACAACTGGCCTCCCTTTAGCTGACTTGGTCAACATGGTGCCTTGATCATAAGTTCGTTCATGTCTTGCTTCATCTCCAAGTGTGTTCTTGAGATCATCCTCAACTTCACCCGGCCTCCTTGACCATCTGGCATCAAGCTCTCTGCTTAACCCTGATCACCTACCGTTGACAGTTGACTAGCATCCCAACCTTGCACATATGATACAAGCAAACACGAATTTCCACGCAACCCGTATCATCACACACACCGATCCCATCAGTGCAACCAATCAGGCAAACACGAACAACCAAACTGAGAAACCAAGTGGGGTTTTCATTGTGGTTGTATCTTTGTGATGAGTGATTGAAAAGTTTACCTGTTTCATGGTCTGGACGTGTGTTTGCTGTCTGGGGTTCACTGATGGGATCAGTGTGCATCTTGCTTGGAGATTCCTGTTTTGCTTGTCTCATGTTGTGCAGGGTTGATATGCGAGTCAACTATCAATGGAGGGTGATCGGCGTCAAGCAGGGAGCTTGATGCCAGACGGTTAAGGATGCCGGGTGAAGTTGAGGACGATCTCAGGTGTACACGTGAAGATATAGCAAGACATGGACGGACAAATGATCGAGACAGTGTGCTGACCATGTCAGCGAAAGGGAGGCCAGTGCAAGTGACAAGGCGGCTCGAGGGATCGAGAGCGGGAGAGACTTGCTGGCAGTCGAGTTTGCGGATTGGTGACACGTGTCAGCAATCCGGTGCGCTTTGTCGGTTTCGACTCAAAACCATTAGATCAAGATCCAAGGATCCTGAAGTGTAGTCGTAGTCGCTATGAAAGCTTCGAATCGGGACAAACTACCTTTATATAGGATTTTACATTTTTAGCCCCGTGGGTCTTCGCGTCTGTAAAAAATCCTAGGGGTATTTGTGTCTTTTCTTGTTTTTAAATTGCCTATAAAAGGCCCCCTAGTCCTAGGGTTTCTACCAACTAATCTATTTAAAAAATCCGAGTTCACTTTACCAATTTTAGAATTTTGTGCCCTGTTTTGTGTTCCTCCGCCGCCAGAAACCTTTCAGCGTCGCCGTTCGATTTGTTGCCTTCGATTTTCAGCGATGTTTGTTGTTTTGTCATCTCCAATTTTCTCCACCTAAATCACTCTGCCCATGGTTCTATCGATTTTTCCCTGGTGTTACTGTGTGCTTCGGCCTGCTCATGTGTAAGATTTTTTGGGGCCACCAAGAAGTCTAAGCGCTGCAGTAATTTGATTTACTATTTCTGCGCACAACCATGGCTAAGTGTTTAGCGTACTGAGTTTTTTCTGTACCGCCTCAATTTTTGAATTTTACTGTAGAGAGTGTGTTTCTTCGGTGCACCAAATTGTTGTTCTTGCACTTCTTCTCAAGAATCACTAGTGTGAGGCCATGCCTTGAAAATTCACCAAACATAACAGAGCTTCTACATTTGATTCCGTATGCTATTCCTTGCTGATTCTGTGCACTTGCAATCTGAGTAAATCCCTTGCTATTCAGGACAACAGCTCAAGTACTATTCTAGGATTTCGTACTGCACATCTACACTGCTTCATCAACATCTCCTACTGCTACAACAGGTAAAAAATAATTTATTTTATTTTTGCAGTCTACCTGTTAATTTTTGATGATATGCTAGTTGACGTATGATGTTCAGTATACTTCATTTGTGAGTCTTATATTTTTAGCCTATTTAATGTGATGCGATTAAATGCCTATGAACTATGTTTGCCAAGAGCCTAATGAAATATTTGTGATCAATTGAAATACTTGTTGATTTGTTGTCTGATATGTGTTTGGATTTAATATGACTGTAAGCACTGTGTTAGTGCCTTTTCAATTAGGACACTGTTTGTGTTTTGTAGATTAGATTATTTTTAGTGCTTGTGATCTCTCAAACTGTCGCATCATATCATATCTGACAGGAGAGTGATAGCACTAGCTTTGTCTAGATTTTTGCTGTGAAAGTTTATTTTCTTCTGCTTATTCATTTAGAGGAGCATTGGGTGTTTAGAAAGGCCATCAATTCGTAAGAATTTGTTGAGGCGCCTATTCAACCCCCTCTAGTCGCCTGTTTCGGTCCTACACAAACAGATCAGGCAACCTTGTCAATCACTCATCACTAAGATAAAACCACAGTGCGAACCCCACTTGGTTTCACAATCTCCCCTTTGATGAGTGCATTGATAACTCCAAAACGAAACAAGATGATATTTTCAAGTTCAGCACACAAGTGACCATAAAAACTCAGAAAAGAGCTAAAACATGTCACTTGATAAAATATCTCGGCAAAAACAAGCCATGAATTCTCCCCCTTTGGCAATGCAAGCATCAAAGTGATAAAAATGACGCAAAGAGATGTGTGAGGGTGAAGTGTAAATGCAAGCTTATGAAATATGAGTAGCAACAATTACAGTACAAAACAAGCATTTGCCTTGAATATTGTCTAAAAGTACTGATTGACAAGCTCAGGTGAATACTATCCAAACAAAAGTATGAGCAAGCATTTTTAGGTTTTAGCAAATAAAAGCTTCACCATTCAGACTAGCAAACAAGACATGGTAAGGCATGAAATGCAAAAGCTAACAAATACTACCTCGATAAGCATTTCCAAACACAGGGAGCTTCAACAAACTTGTTATGGAATTAATTCAAGCTTTATGATTCCTTTTTCTTTTAGTGATAGGGATTATTTGCATGTCAATCTTATGCTAACCAACCAAGCTAAGCCTAGTTCAAGACCATCAGAAGCTTAAATAATTGGTCTCGGCATACACTACAATGTCCCAGTTCATACCAAAGTGCTATGGTAAGCAGTCTAGAACAAGGTAGTGCGACAAAGCAAACCCACCTGGATCTTTTCAATTTCAGAACAAAAATACATGGATATCAATTTTGATGATTTTTTTAATTTTCATCACAATGTTTCCATGAAAAGCTTTGAAATGTTCAAGTTGCGTGTTTGCATCCAAATAAAAAGAAATTAGTTACTAGGTATGTAAAAGATAGCAATCACACTCAACCTACACATGCTAGTTACCAGACTAAGAAGTGATCATGTTTTAAATTTTCACAAATAAAAGCCATGCTCATAATAGATATCAGACGTATTCATATGACAAAGACAATAATTCAAAGACATAATGAATCATGTACATGTAAAAGCAGTTAATCACTTGACAAAAGCTTATGCAGTGATATACAATTCTCCCTCAAAAGATGCCACAAGGATGACAAACACCAAGCTCTCCTCTCAAAAATGCAAAGCGTGAAGCATCAAGAGGCTTGGTAAAAATGTCTACAAGCTGGTTCTCGGTATCAATATAGGACCTTGGATTGCGGTGCTGCAAATGCCTTGTGCAAGGTATGCCAGGCAAAAAAATCAAGAACAAAACAACCTATGTAGATAAATAAAATGAAGAAAATCGTGGCTTCACGATGACAGATGCTAGCAGTCACTGTTCAAGCTACTGCAGAAAACATGCAAGTGAAGCCTAGCAAAGAAATTTACTTAGGACCGATCAACAAAAGACAGGTGTAGGTCACCCTAGAATAGGGTTTCCTCCATGGTCACCGGTGACTCGCTGGTGGTCTTCAAGCCAAAAAGCTTCCTCGTGATAGTCTTCACCTTTTTCGACATCCTATTCAAAACAAGCACAAATGAGCATTTATTAGTACGGAAAGTTAGAACTTATGAAAAAGCATGTTATATGAAATATATTTAACATACACAATGCATGTATGAAAACAATTACTTGTCAATTATCATCAGAATCAGGATCAAATTGTCCCTTTCTTCCCAAAGCACGCCATGTTACTTTTTTATTCTTATGTTGTTGTTTCCTTTTCTCAGGAACTGCTACATCATTAGAATCGCCAAGAAAAGAATCTGCTAGAGAGTCTGGCTCTACATTAAATGAAGTCGGCAATTCATCATCTTTGTAAACCTCATCAACCTTTTCAACCTCCAATTGATAAGCACTATCACTAGGGCTGTGTAGACGTCCCCGAGGATTCACTTTGTAGACTACCCACCAAGCACTTAGTTTTTCACATGGGTACGACATATAATACACCTGCTCGACTTGGTGAGTAAGGACAAAATTATCGCAACCACATAGTCGTTCCGCATGTTTGACTTCAACCATCCCAAATTAGTTTTCACGAGTACCATGTTTAGGGTCAAAACAATCACAATCGATGAAGACTACTTTAAGCTCCTTATTCCCAGCAAAGTTGTACTCGATTATATTTTTGATGATTCCATAATACATAGTTTTGTGTCCTTAGCCATCAACGAACCTTGTAGCAACTCTAGTATTAGTTGTTGCCGCTAGAGGTCGATATGCTTAAAAAATAGTTGAATGGAAGCGGAAACCATTCACATCATATCGACCGTAACTTTTGACAGTAATACTTTCGTAAGAGAGCCGTCGCAAGTCTATATTATAAGATAATTAACCTAATAGATTAAAATAATATGTGTCACAAAAGGTAAGGATTTACATGTTGTCAGAACTAAGTGAGGAAACTAGGCCCTCTATTTATTCCTTCTCGACGCAACTTATCTAATTGCTTCTCCATTGGTTGACGACTAGACATCAAGTACTTTGAATCAAAAATACTGTCACTATAACGAATAGGTAAACAAATAGGTATAAAACATCGTCGGTAAAATATAAAACTAAAAAGCATTCACTTACGCAAAATATTATTCCATCTTTTTCATATCTTAGTACATGTAGAGCAAGGCATATGTCCGTTCTTCCTGAGTTACATAATATGTCGTGGAAACACCAACAGTTATGCCCTTCCACCAAAAAATTTGAACATCACTACAAGGATTGTCTTCATCCACATGGTACCGCATAGCAGGTGTGTTGACATTGTGATGCTCAACGAAGTTTACACTAGTGAAGTATGCTATCTCTTTCAATTTAAACTCTTCCGCAATGCAACCTTCAACTTTGTCCTTATTATCAGCCATCGTTCTAAGCTTCTTTAGGGACCTTTCAATGTGATACGTTCACCTATATTGCACAGGGTCACCTACTTTAGCTTCATATGGAAGATGAACCAATAAATGTTGCATTGGATTGAAGAATCCTAGAGGGAATATTTTTTCCAATTTACATAAAAGCACCGATATCTCTTTCTCCAACTTCTCCATCATATCTTTCTTAATTTCTTTAGCATAAAGTTGTCTATAAAAATGACTCAGCTCAGCTAACGCCTTCCTCACATCATCATTCAAGTACCCACGAAACATTACAGGAAGGAGTCTTTCCATTATTATGTGGTAATCATGATTTTTCAATCCATTTAATTTCCCTATCTTCAAATTCACAGCTCTTCTAAATCCCGCAGTGTAACCATCTGGGAATTTCAAATTTTTCAACCACCTCATTACTTGTTTCTTTTCTTTAGATTTTAAACAAAATGGGGCACGTGGCTTGCCACCACTATTTGTCAGCTCAAGGGTTGGTTGATTACAAATCTCAGCTAAATCTCTTCTCGTCTTTAGATTATCTTTTGTCCTATCCGCAAAATCCATACATGTACTTATAATGCTTTCACCAACATTACGTTCCTGATGCATAACATCAATGTTGTGCATCAGAATCAGTGATTTGACATACGACAATTCCCATAAGCCACATATGTGCGTTGTAACGCCCCGATTTAATAAAACCGAGAATTTATTGAAATTCCATAGAAGATCAATAAATACAAGACGTTCATCACACGACTGCGTACAATACGCCAATCAATCATGGTTCATAGACCATATTATTACAAAAGAGTTAAATAAAAGATTGTTGGACCGGAACCGGCGACCAGAGGGGGGGTGAATGGGATCTTTTAAAATTTCTGGCTAAAAACTTAGCCTTCAGTTCTGTTCTGTCTTCTGCGGAACAGGCTTCGAACACTACCTTCGAAGGTCTGGTTCGGAGGTACTTCGACAGCTCCGAACACAGGCTTCGTAGGAGCAAAAGTTCGAAGCCAAGAAGACTTCGCTCCACGAACAACCCTCGAAAATCTACTCCGCTAAGTCAGTGCAGGCTCCGCACACGAGGTGCTTCGAGCAGGCTTCGCACTTCACCCTTCGCAAGAGTGGACAGCCCTCTGAGGACTTCGACCAAGTACTTGGCGACAGCAACTGGTGCTGGGCTTCGTACGCGAAGGTCTACACGCACACACAACGGACTACGCTAAGGGCTTCGACACAAGAAGCACTACGGGAAACGATCAGGGCTTCGCTAGTAAGCAACGAGGTCTTGCCTCGTGTTACACAGAGCGACAGCACACTGAAAAACACACTTCGCGAGAAAAACACCCTTCGCCAAGACAGGCTTCGGTGAACTAAAAACTAGCGAGGTATGCAACGCGAGCTCAAGCAAAAGCACACAGAAGCAGGGCTTCGCCGCTTGAACAAGGAACACAAAATATATTGAACTCTGGATGAAAACCAGCGAGGTCTGTGTATACAGGAGCTCAACAGTAAATGCTCAAAGTGTTGAATGTTACCTACCGAGCCCCCATATTTATAGCCCACGGCTTCATCCTAAGGAAGTGACTACATTACCCCTAGGGTTTACATTCGTTTTGTCTCTACAGAACTAAGGGGTACAAAAGGTAGTCCACCTTTATTTTGGAGGCTTCTCTGTCAGCTGCAGAGGGGACAGTGTCAGCCTTTTTCAGAACAGACAGTGTCAGCCTTTACAGTGTTGACTTCTGGAACCTCCCTTCGCACCGGAGGGTGCGGTAGCTTCGGCGAGAAGCCTGCAGCCTGTTGGCCTTCGCTCCGCCGAAGAAGTCCTTCGATACAGTGACGGTTTTAAGCCGAAGCCGTCAAAGCCCTTGGGCCTTCGCACCACCACCTCCGGAGTGGATCACCACGGCTTCGCAGCTACTCCCAGCTCGAACACCATCCGTCCGTGTACCGAAACCATGCATGGCCGAAGCACCACAAGTCATCCTCACTCCGAAGCCCCACCTTCGGAGTACCACCCTTCGAAGTCCCTCCTTCGTCCAAGGCCTTCGCATGAAACATTCCATGAGCACTCTGTCGCAGTGCCTCTCCCCGAGCACATTCCTCGACGAGCCTCACCCGGACCATGCCTTCGATGCGCCTCGACTTCTGAGACCTTCGTCGGGTACCTTCGAGTGTCTCCCTCCGGTGCACACTTCGAATTCCATGCCTCCGCAGAGGACTTGGTCCACCAACTCCGAAGTCACTCCATCCGGAGTACCTTCGAAGTGTCTCACCTCCGAGGACTTTGTCTCGGAGTACCTTCAGCCGGAGCCACGCTCCACACTCTCTGCCTTCACCTGGCACGCCTCGACCCGAGGACCGACCCGGACCACCTTCGCAGCCACCGTGACGGAGCTTCCTGCTCCCCTGGCATCAAGCCTCCCGCTTGACCCAGGTTCACCCGGCTCGAACCCTGTCCGTCACCTCCGAAGTCCCTGCGCACCACAGACAAGCAAACAAGTGTATCCAGTACTCCGGAGACCTCTCCGGGTTAGCAACCTCCGGTACACACTTCGGTGTACTGCCCAAAGTACCGAACCCTTCGGTACACACCCAGTCATCGTGTACTGTCGGACCCCTCCGACGAGCACACTCCGCTGCACAGCTGCAGCAAGCAAACACCGAACACACTTCGGTGACACCACCTCCGAAACACCCTTCGGAGGTACCACCTCCGAAGCCCCTCCGGAGGTACCCTTCGAACAGAGGGTAAAAGACTGTCAATCACTCATCACAACGCCGAAACCACCCTTGGTTTCTCAATCTCCCCCTTGATGAGTGCATTGACAACCAAATTCAATTCCAAGAAAAAATGAAAAACTTTCAGCACACAAGTGACCATAAAAACTCAGAAAAGAGCCAAAGCATGTCACTTGATAAAAGAAATTTTCTCCCCCTTTGAGAAAGAGTAAAAGCCCCTTTGGCAAATCTCCCCTTGATAAGAACTCCCCCTGAGTTAAGCAGATTTTCTCCCCCTTTATGTCAAAAATCTCTCCCTCTTTCGAAATTATGCCGTCTTGCGGCAGGGAACAAAGCAAATCTCTCCGGAATTACTCCCCCTTTGTCAATGCAAGCATCAAGGAGCATGTAAAAGATGCAAAGCTTCGAAATGAATAGAATTGCAAAGACATATAATGCAAAAATATGCCAACAGTAACATCAATGATCATGTGCTCAGCTCAATTTAACATTCTGTGAAACAAGATGATGGCATGTGATTTTGACATTTTGAGATAAAAGCATCACCACTTAATCATAGCAGCTAGACATGTGAAGGCAAGGACTGCACAAAGCTAACAATTTCTACCCTAGACAGACAAGTCTTGTTCAAAAAGGAGCTTTGAAAGCCAACTTGATGATTAATTAATTTTGTTGTTCTTTTCTTAATGCCAGGGGTTATTTGTTTGTCCACCTTATACTTTCCAATCAGGCCAAGCCTAGGCATGAAAGCCATCTGAAGCTTAAGGCAGTGATTTTGGCATACACTACACTATCCCAGTTCAAACCAAAGTGCAATGGTAAGCAGTCTAGAATAGAGTAGTGAGACAAACAAACCCTCCTGGATCTTTTCATTTAAACCAGACAAATCATGGATTTCTGATTTTGATTCAGGTGAATTAAATATTTTGATGAGTATCCATGAATACAGAACACATTTTTCAAGTTGCAAATTTTAGCATCCAAGGAACAGTGTCTTGCTGTCAAGTAGATAAAAGATAGCTAAAAGCAGTCCTGTCTAAACAAGCTAGATACAAGAAGGTGCAGTGAGCAAGTTTTGATTTTAAAAATAAATAACATGCACAATCAATGTTCCAGACATATTTCATAGAGCTGAGCTGTCATGATTTCTTTGAATTAAAAGCAGGCATATAATAGCAAAAGATGTAAATGCAATTCCACACATAATGAGCATATGCAAGGCAATTTAAAATCAGCTCCCCCTCACAAAATGCCGTAGGGATGACAAATACCAAGTTCCCCACGCAAGTAAGCAAATCGAGAAGCATCGAGGGGTTTTGTAAAAATGTCGGCAAGCTGGTGTTGGGTATCAACATACTGAAGTTCAATATCACCCTTCTCATTGTGATCTCTGAGAAAATGATACCGTACATCAATGTGTTTGGTTCTGGAGTGCTGAACCGGGTTGTTTGCAATACAAATAGCACTAGTGTTATCACAGAAAAGTGGAACACTCTTATAATCTAACCCGAAATCCCGCAAAGTGGAAACCATCCACAAAATCTGAGAGCAACAGCTAGCTGCAGCAACATATTCGGCCTCAGCCGTCGATTGAGCAACACTAGACTGTTTGCGGGAAGACCAGCAAACCAGAGACGTACCCAGAAAATGACAAGTACCAGAGGTACTCTTTCTATCAATTCTACACCCAGCAAAATCCGCATCTGAATAACCTCTAAGACATAAAGATGAAGACGATGAATACCATATGCCAAATTCAAGGGTGTGTTTGAGATACCTTAGAATGCGCTTAACCGCTTGGCGGTGCGAAGCTCGTGGTGAAGCCTGAAACCGAGCGCACAGACATACTGCGAAGTGTATGTCCGGCCTCGTGGCAGTCAAGTAGAGGAGGGAGCCGATCATGCTTCGGAACTCCTTCTGATCTACGGCTTCTCCATCTTCGTCAGGGTCCAATGCTACAGATGTAGCCATTGGAGTGGCGAGGGGCTTCGCATCGGACATGTCGAACTTCTTGAGCAGGTCCTTGGTGTACTTTGTCTGGTGGACAAAAGTACCTTGTTTGCTTTGCTTGATTTGCAAACCAAGGAAAAAGGTGAGTTCACCCATCATCGACATTTCAAATTCCCTGCTCATGGTATCTGCAAACTCGGCAACCAAAGCATGAGAGGAGCCACCAAAGATGATATCATCCACATAAATCTGCACTAGGAGGAAATCTTTGCCATGCTTGAGAGTAAACAAAGTTTTATCAACAGAGCCCATCAAATACCCTCGCTCAAGCAGAAAAGACTTAAGTCTATCATACCAAGCCCGAGGGGCCTGCTTGAGTCCATAAAGAGCCTTATGAAGTTTAAGGACTTTATGTGGGTACTTGGGGTTTTCAAAACCAGGGGGTTGTTTTACATAAACATCTTCACCTATGAAACCATTAAGAAAAGCACTTTTGACATCCATTTGATAGAGTTTGAATCCCCGGGATGTCGCAAAGGCAAGCAAAATCCTAATGGCCTCAAGGCGAGCAACAGGTGCAAAAGTTTCAGTAAAATCAATCCCTTCTAGTTGAGAAAAGCCCTGAGCTACAAGTCTAGCCTTGTTTCTAACAATTGTCCCATCCTCCCCTTGTTTATTTTTAAAAATCCATCTTGTTCCAATGAAATGAACATTAGGTGGAGGATCAACTAAAGTCCAGACTTGGTTTCTCTCAAAATTTTCAAGTTCCTCATGCATGGCATTGATCCAACTAGAATCTGAAAGTGCATGACTAACATCTAAGGGCTCGAAAGAAGCAACAAAAGCAGCATTAGTGAAATGGGCATGAGAACGTGTTACCCTTTGATCAAGCTCACCAATGATCTGCTCGGGAGGGTGCATCCTTTGGACATGATGTGGAGCCTCGCGGCGGGATGCGGTCTCCCCCTCAACTTGTGCGTTGGTGTGGTCCAAGATGACCGATGTTGAGGTAGTCGCTTCGGGACCTCGTGCCGAAGTAGTAGAAGCGGGGTCAGCTTCAGGGGTCGATGTCGAGGGTAGTAGGGGATCATCCTCGAATTCTCCGGGATCTTCTTCTTCGAATAAGGTCTGTTCCATGTCGTGTTCATTTGCCTGTTCAAAAGCAGAACTAACAGAGGGGGTTGGTTCATCAAAAGTCACATCACATGACTCGATGACAGTGTTAGTTTCTAAATTATAAACACGATAGGAATGACCATGAGTAGTATAACCCAAAAAGATCCCGTCAGAAGAGCGCGACTCAAATTTATCCAAGTTACCACGTTTTAGGATAAAGCAGCGACAACCAAAAACTCGAAGATGAGTAACCTTGGGCTGTCTCCCAAAACGCAGCTCATAAGATGTCAAATTTAAAATTGAGCGCAAGAAAATTCGGTTTGAGATGTAACATGCTGTGTTCATGGCCTCAGCCCAGAATTTTCTAGGAGTCTTATGCTCATCAAGCATCGTCCTAGCCATCTCAATCAAAGTGCGGTTTTTCCTCTCAACAACACCGTTCTGTTGAGGAACCCGCGGAGCAGAGAATTGATGTTCTATGCCATGCTCCATGCAAAAGTCAACAAAGAGACTATTTTTGAACTCAGTGCCATTATCGCTTCGAATGAATTTTAATGCACCAGGGAGTTCAGTAAAAAGTCTCAAAGCCAAGCTCCGAAAGTGTGAAAACACTTCATCCTTGCTGGCAAGAAAGAAGACCCAAGAGTAGCGAGAGAAATCGTCGACAATTACTAGAACATACCACTTGCCGCCTAAAGAACTAACCCGAGAAGGACCTACAGTGTCCATATGGAGAAGTTCTCCGGGCTGTTCAGTCATCACTGTGGTGACTGGCGAATGCGAAGCAGCAATCATTTTTCCATGTCGACATGGAGCGCAAACTAAATTCTTCTCAAACTTGAGCTTGGGCAATCCTCGGATCAAACCTAGGGCGCTCAGACGAGCGAGCAACTCAAAGCTCATATGCCCTAGTCTCCTATGCCACTTCCAAAGCTCAGAAGTCGAATGTGCAACAAGACAATGAGAAGAACCAGACGACTCTGAAAAATCAGCTCCAAAAACTCTCCCAACCCTAAAGATCTTACACACCACAACGCCATCAGAATTGAGCACTTGCGAAGTATCGCGATGAAATCGCACTTCGAAGCCCTCATCAAGTAACTGAGATACAGACAGTAAATTGTATCCCAGGTTTTCAACCAAAGCAACATCTTTGAGAGTGAAGTTCGCGTTAATTCTTACCACACCTTTACCTTTCACTCTACTGCTTCGATTGTTTTCGAAGGTGATATGTTCCCTTTGCTTGGTTGTGGTGAGGCTGGAGAACCATGCTGCATCTCCGGTCATGTGGCGCGAACAACCGGAGTCCATGATCCACGTGCCCTCCAAGCCTCGACCTGTCGCCTACACATGATGAAAACGTCTCGATCGCTCAGTGCTGGGGTGAGTAAAATAATGACGAGGCATCCAGCACTGAGTGACACGAGTAGTAGGCACAGTAAAAGTAGACGGTCTACGCACAAGAAAATCAGCATGATGCAAAGTGCGAGGTCTACCTACATGCAAAGAACGCAAAGCATGACGAGGTCTCCTACTCTGACGAGGTACAAAGCTACTCGCCCGAGGTCTACCACCATATGGAACATGGTGAACACCTCGAGGAGCAAAACCTCTCCGAGAAGCACGAGGAGCCTCGAAAACAGGACGAGAGTAATATTCAGACTCATGCATACCTAAAGATGGGTAATGCATGTCCTGATAGCTCATCGCCTGTGCACGTCGCTCATCCTTGATGCGACGGAAACAGAAACCAATCAAATGACCCGCCCGCTGACAATAAGAACAATGAAACACTCTTCTGGGGGCACTCTCATGGGTCATAGGAGCAACTCTCACATGCTCCTTGGGCTTCTTCTGAGTGGTTTTCTTGGGAGGATTTTTCTTGGCAGGAGGAGTGGTTTTCTTTGGTGGATGGGTAGGCTTTTTGGCTGATGGGGTATCCAACAGAGCTCTCTCTTTCTCTAGGGTGGTGGGAGAGGTAAAAACAGTTTTGGTCTTACTGTCTGAAGCTATCCTCTCAAAACCCAAACCTAGAGCAACCCCGGCTCTGTCAGCACACAACTTGGTCTTGGCCAAGAGCAAATCCATCCTACCCTTCCCTTCAGTGCATTTGTTCACCACAGAAAGAAGGTATTCATTTTCTGACATGAGGTTCTCAGCTCGCTCTCTGACAGTGCCTAGCTGGTCCTTAAGGGTAATGCATGTGTCACACACAGGCTGCACATCCTTAGAACAACCGGCCCTCTCCAATCTAGCCTCCAAATCATGAACATGCTTATCACGTAAATTAATGCTATCGCGCAATAAAGAGCAGTTCATGCAATCAATAACATCATGAGGTCTAGAATCCACCTCCAAAAGCTGCTTCTGTGCAGTCTCAAGCTCAGAAAGAGTTTGAGCATGAACAGAACGCAACTGAGCAAGCTCACTCATGACAACAGAACATGATTCACATTCAGCATCATCGAACTTAGACTTAAGCATGGCATATTCAGTAGAAACAGATTCTAGCCTAAGTCTAAGGTCTTTTCTTTCTCTAGCGGCTTGCACAAGTAATCTATCCTGACCAAGTACTACTTCATTCAGCTCATCTAATTTAATTAGAAGCTGGTCAGATGATAGGTTTACCTCAGATGAGTCAAGCTCATCGCCGCTGTGATCGCTGTCGGCCATGAAGCAAAGGCCGGTGAAGTCACGTCCCTTCTTGTCCTTCTTGTCCTCCTTCCTTGGGGACTCCTCCTCCTCAGAGCTCGACTCCTCAGTTGAGGAAGTGTCGATGTCGCTGAGAGCAGCAACAAAGGCTCTGGAAGCGGCCTTGGCTACCTTTTTAGCCATCTTGCCGCGCTTGCCCTTCACAAAGGGCTTCCTCTCCTTTTTGTGGAATTTGGGGCGGTCACTCTCATCTCTCTTCTTGACCTTGGGGCAATTTGCCTTAATGTGAGAGGTGTCGCCACATTCATAGCAGCCACTAAAACCACTTCTCCTCTGATCCCGTCTCTCATGATGAAAGCGGGTGAACCTCCGGGCAATGAGAGCAAGCTCATCATCAGCTAGAGTGTCCACCTGCTCCTTTGTGACGGAGACCAGGGAGGACAAAGCAAAACCATCTGCAAGAACACAAGTGCCTGATGTGCTTGGTTCTGCAGGGGTGCCACGGCTAGTGCTAGAAACCAATGCCAATGGCTGTGGCAAAGAGCTTCTGTGCACAGCAAGAGATGCCTTGGCAATCTCTGTGGACTTCAGCTTGCTAAAGAGTTCATCACAGGTTAGAGTGTCATAGCCTGTGGACTCCTCAATGCTGGATATCTTCACTTCCCATATGCTACGGTCAAGAGCATAGAGAAGTTTGATAGCCCTATCATGATCACTGTAAGCAAGCATCCCGTTGGATCGCAAGTTACTCACTATCGCGTCAAAGCGAGAAAACATGGCATCTACAGATTCACCTGGTGCCTGCACAAACAGCTGATACTGTTGATTGTAGGTGCTTTGGCGCCTGGCCTTAATCTGAGCAGAGCCCTCATGAAAGACAGTGAGTGTTGTCCAAATCTCCCTAGCAGTCCTAAGGTGCTGCACCCTGTCGAACTCACTCCGACTCAAACCAATGAACAGTATGTTCCTTGCCTTCGAGTTGGCAATATACTGATCTTTTTCAGTTTGAGTGGTGCGGGTATCAGGGATGGAGTATTGTGAGTCTACAATCTCCCAAATTGCATTTCCTTGGCTTAATAAGTAAGCCTCCATGCGCACCTTCCAGTATGCAAAATCTGTCCCATCGAACAGAGGAATTTTACTGCCTCTATCCATGTCGCCAACAGATCACAAAACCGGTTAAGGTCAACTGGTGATCTTAACCCGCTCTGATACCAATTGTTGGACCGGAACCGGCGACCAGAGGGGGGTGAATGGGAGCTTTTAAAATTTCTGGCTAAAAACTTAGCCTTCGGTTCTGTTCTGTCTTCTGCGGAACAGGCTTCGAACACTACCTTCGAAGGTCTGGTTCGGAGGTACTTCGACAGCTCCGAACACAGGCTTCGCAGGAGCAAAAGTTCGAAGCCAAGAAGACTTCGCTCCACGAACAACCCTCGAAAATCTACTCCGCTAAGTCAGTGCAGGCTCCGCACACGAGGTGCTTCGAGCAGGCTTCGCACTTCACCCTTCGCAAGAGTGGACAGCCCTCTGAGGACTTCGACCAAGTACTTGGCGACAACAACTGGTGCTGGGCTTCGTACGCGAAGGTCTACACGCACACACAACGGACTACGCTAAGGGCTTCGACACAAGAAGCACTACGGGAAACGATCAGGGCTTCGCTAGTAAGCAGCGAGGTCTTGCCTCGTGTTACACAGAGCGACAGCACACTGAAAAACACACTTCGCGAGAAAAACACCCTTCGCCAAGACAGGCTTCGGTGAACTAAAAACTAGCGAGGTATGCAACGCGAGCTCAAGCAAAAGCACACAGAAGCAGGGCTTCGCCGCTTGAACAAGGAACACAAAATATATTGAACTCTGGATGAAAACCAGCGAGGTCTGTGTATACAGGAGCTCAACAGTAAATGCTCAAAGTGTTGAATGTTACCTACCGAGCCCCCATATTTATAGCCCACGGCTTCATCCTAAGGAAGTGACTACATTACCCCTAGGGTTTACATTCGTTTTGTCTCTACAGAACTAAGGGGTACAAAAGGTAGTCCACCTTTATTTTGGAGGCTTCTCTGTCAGCTGCAGAGGGGACAGTGTCAGCCTTTTTCAGAACAGACAGTGTCAGCCTTTACAGTGTTGACTTCTGGAACCTCCCTTCGCACCGGAGGGTGCGGTAGCTTCGGCGAGAAGCCTGCAGCCTGTTGGCCTTCGCTCCGCCGAAGAAGTCCTTCGATACAGTGACGGTTTTAAGCCGAAGCCGTCAAAGCCCTTGGGCCTTCGCACCACCACCTCCGGAGTGGATCACCACGGCTTCGCAGCTACTCCCAGCTCGAACACCATCCGTCCGTGTACCGAAACCATGCATGGCCGAAGCACCACAAGTCATCCTCACTCCGAAGCCCCACCTTCGGAGTACCACCCTTCGAAGTCCCTCCTTCGTCCAAGGCCTTCGCATGAAACATTCCATGAGCACTCTGTCGCAGTGCCTCTCCCCGAGCACATTCCTCGACGAGCCTCACCCGGACCATGCCTTCGATGCGCCTCGACTTCTGAGACCTTCGTCGGGTACCTTCGAGTGTCTCCCTCCGGTGCACACTTCGAATTCCATGCCTCCGCAGAGGACTTGGTCCACCAACTCCGAAGTCACTCCATCCGGAGTACCTTCGAAGTGTCTCACCTCCGAGGACTTTGTCTCGGAGTACCTTCAGCCGGAGCCACGCTCCACACTCTCTGCCTTCACCTGGCACGCCTCGACCCGAGGACCGACCCGGACCACCTTCGCAGCCACCGTGACGGAGCTTCCTGCTCCCCTGGCATCAAGCCTCCCGCTTGACCCAGGTTCACCCGGCTCGAACTCTGTCCGTCGCCTCCGAAGTCCCTGCGCACCACAGACAAGCAAACAAGTGTATCCAGTACTCCGGAGACCTCTCCGGGTTAGCAACCTCCGGTACACACTCCGGTGTACTGCCCAAAGTACCGAACCCTTCGGTACACACCCAGTCATCGTGTACTGTCGGACCCCTCCGACGAGCACACTCCGCTGCACAGCTGCAGCAAGCAAACACCGAACACACTTCGGTGACACCACCTCCGAAACACCCTTCGGAGGTACCACCTCCGAAGCCCCTCAGGAGGTACCCTTCGAACAGAGGGTAAAAGACTGTCAATCACTCATCACAACGCCGAAACCACCCTTGGTTTCTCAAAGATAAACTAATAAAATAAATCCTCTAGATGAACGTCTTCTTCCAGTCTCGTGCCTTGACTGGGTCGCTACTCCAGACCGTCACCCTCCTCGTATTAGACCGCCTCTGGTGGTGTAAGTCAACGGGGGTGAGTACAATCGCACTCAGCAAGCCACCGAATGCAAATATAATGCAAGGTAATAATAAGGAAGGTAGTGACTTGTTTTGCGGGAAAGCAGATTTGTAAAGCATTTAATGTAAGCAGATTATTAGTACAGAAAATTAAACATGTCCATGCATCATCTTCTAACTCGAGGGGTACAGTCAGCTCACTCTCGCTCAACAGTCCTTACATGCCATGAATAACATAACCATTCATTCATAAGTAAACTAACTTCGAGAAGTCACACAACCCGCCCTTGACCGTGGGGTCAACTTTTCGAAAAGATTTAAACTCTGATTAGAGGTGTACTACTGTACCCACAAGGCACTTGTTTCCCGCACACCGCAGTGTGTTAAATGACTCCTATCACGAGAAGCTCGTGCCAAAACCTTCAGCATGGAATGCACCAATTGGATAACACCCTCTTATAGGTTTCATATGGTTTCCCAGTCACTTCGGGCAACACCATACCCCCCTTGAGCCTCGTCGGTACAAGTCACCAGCAGGTTGCCCCTTGTCCCCTCCACTATGGTGTTCCAAGTTGGTACGATCCATACCTCCAGTTAGGACTTACCCACAAGACTTGTGGTTAGTACAGAAGTGCTTTGCAACGGATCCCGCAGACCGGTCCTTATAGTGCCCTGGGTGCGACCAACTAATGCCCTAGATTGCACCCGGAACCCACCATACTTATAACATAGCCAACTCCAATAGAATCCAGAGACGAGAATAACAGGGAAATTCATATAGTAGAACCCAACTATCTCCGACTCATTCTTTTATCCTATAGCAGTTGTGTCGATACATTGGACACTAGCTAATATAATATTGTAGAGTGACAAGGAGTTTAGGCACAATAAGCATGGCTTGGGTTTACACACAAGGACGGGGATCTAATAAATATAGTGTAAGGCTTGAGATTAGACTAATGCAATATTATCCTATGAGTTATAGCGATAATTTATTAAAACATGGGCTCAATGATGATCAAAATGGGGGTTGTGACTTGCCTTGCTCCGCAAACTGTGAAGGTGGGACCTCGGTGTAAGACTCCGAATCTTCTACGGTGTCGTAGTCTTTCGATACGAAAAGAAATAAACACGACATTCAATAAACAATCCAAAATCACCAATATAACATACATGTTTTTGTTGTCTTAATTAAAGGGAAGGGAGCCTTAAATTCTATGAAATTACTACCTAATCATTTGAGATTAATTTTTAAAGAGGTTTCTGAATTTTATAAATTGATATAAGTATTTTCCCTAAAGGGTTTTTATTTTCCCTTTAAGAGGTGAAATAAAAAGGTATAAATCAACCCTATTGTTTTTATTGCAGTTTTAAAATAGTGAAATGAAGTTATTAGGTCTTCTGAAGTTATTATATAAGTTTTTATGATATTTTTAGAAAGTGTTGAATTTTTATTACATGAATTAATTATTTATCCTAAAAGGCCCTTTGAATTATTATTTAATAAGAATAAAATGGGCAAAATAAACATATTCTTTTATTGCATAATAGTGTACAGAATAAAAAGACAAATTTTACAAAATTAGAATGGTCAAATTTGGAGTTAAATTGAGCAAGTTATGGATTTTTAAAGTTTTAAACCATTTTCTGGATTTTATTTAAATCAAAAACAGACTCTAGTCCACGGTGAACTAGATTCACCGTGAACCAAGTCCTATGCGCGTGAACCGGACATGTGGCTGCGGTAGGATTTAGATCCAATGGTCGATGCACGCGCGGGGTTTATAAATGAGATCCGACGGCCAGGACCGTTGATACCGCTTCGGCGAGATCTAAGGGCTCAGGTTAAATCCCACGGGGTTTTAATCCGTGCCCTCCGTTCGCGATCGTGCGGCCCAGATGCCGTCTAGCATGACACGCACAGAAGGGGTTAAACGGCCTGGCTAAGGTCTAAAATGGAAAGAGGAGGCTACGGGGAGCTTAGGCGTACCGGCGGTGGCGGCGAAAGGTGATCGACGATGCCCGGCGACGAGGAGAGTGCGGCGATATCCTTCGGGATCGACGGCGATGAGGTGCTCCGGCGGTGATCCGGCCCAACGGAGGTGGGGCCGGGGCAGAGGGCGTAATGGCGGTCCTGTTGGTGTCGTCGGTGAGGGCGGCGGTGTCTCGGGGCACCGGCGAGGGCCTGCCGGAGCCGAAACAGGGGAGGCGGCGCAAAAGGCACAAGTGACGCTCGGGAAGGAGTGGGCGGGGTAAAATTGTGAGGGCGGAGGTGTGGTAAGGCCAAGGCTTTTGTAGGGGTCATCAGTGGCGTATTAGGCAGGGCAATTCAAGGGAAATCAGGGGGGGTTTCCAAAATGGCGCCGACGAGGTTTCCATAGGCTCGGGTAGCTTCCTTACGGGGTGAAACCGCGTCGGCTTATGGGGAAAGGGGTCGCCGGTGGATGGGAAAGGGGATTTGGGTGCCAAATTTGGCACGGGGGCCGGCCGGCGGTGAAAATGGAAGGGGGTCTCACCAGGGATGGAAGAGGGAGATCCCCTTCCTTCGAAGACGACGAATATGACAGGTGGGTCCTACCTGTCATCGGCCGAGCGTGAAACAACGGCGCCAACAGGTGGGCCCCAGCGATCAGCAGCTGAACAAGGGGGAGGGAGAGGCTAACAAGCGGGCTGACCGGGCACGGGCTGAAGAGAGAGGAAGGGGGCGGGGCGCCGACCAGTGGGTCCGGGACATCAGCGATGGAAGGGGGGGGGACGCGAGCGGCTGCCGCGTGGGTTCGAGGCGGGGCGTGTGCACGGAGGAGAGAGAGGGGCAGCGCCGATAGGGTGACCCCACCTGTCAGTGGCTGAGGTGGCTGGATTGGGCCGGGATGGAGGGGAATTGGGGGTTGCGGCCCAACAAGAATTTAAATGTATTTTCAATTTAAAATATTTCCAAAAAATCAATTATTTGTTTAAGGCTTGAAGCATTGTTGTTAAAATTTTGTAAAAAATCCTAAAAATATTTCTTGGCTTCTAGATTCCACCATAAATTTTTTAGGTTCAAATTTGAAATATTTCTCCCTGTTTTGCTTTAATTGGGTTCTTTTAACCTTTACTCTAAATAAATAATTCATTTTAAATTCAGAAAATTTATTTCCCTCATTTTTATTTTGTTTTTAAATTTGGGCTGTTACAATCCTATCCCCCTTACAAAGAATCTCGTCCTCGAGATTCGAAGCGATCCTCGAGAAAACTAAGGGACGGGGTTCTATTGGTGCTCCGGACTAGGAGAAGGTGATGCTTCAGAAATAGGCAGAGTGTTCTCCGGAACTGGGTTGATTGGGGTTACGTTGAATAGGACTTCTGACGTACCTTGGACTTCTTGAGCGGAGATGTGATGAACTTGAGTACGTCCCATCGGGCTTGGAACGGAGGATGACGCCTGCTTGGGGTAGGGGCACATGTTGGAGAAGTGACCCGCTTGGCGATAGTTAAAGCATATTATTGGGTTGCCATTCCTGTCCCTCTTGTATCCGGTAGCTTGCACTGGAGCTCTTCTGGCTGGCGGTGCTTGGGGTGGGATGCCCGAGCTTGGCCCTTCAAGGGTGGTCCATGGCTCGACAAGGGTTGGGGCTTGAGGCAGGATCACCAGGCGTGGCTTCTGCACCATTCCTTGTTGCTGACGGTAGGCGATCATTCTTCGCTTCTTCAGGTCCACCTTGTTTTGTTCGGTTTCCTGAATGATAGCTTTGTACACCAAGTTCTGAAAATTGGCGAAGTCCCTAGAGACCAACTGAAGGGAGAGTTCGTCCTTCAGTCCCTGAAGAAACTTGGCTTGGCAGGCTGCGTCCGTGCGCACTTCCTCCGGTGCATACCGGGCCAACCGGTTGAATTCATGCAGGTACTCCATAACGGTTCTACTCCCTTGATGCAGGTCCCAGAATTACTGCTGTTTCTGGGCTACCACGCCATCTGGGACATGGGCGGCCTGAAAAGCGGTGGTAAACTCAGCTGTTGACACAGAAACGTGCCCCCGCACTTAGGTCAGTCCGGTGATCCAAAAGTGCACGGATACTTAGGGATGGGCCTAAGTGTGACGTAGCACCGACGCCGCGTTCTGACTACCCTTAATAGTGATAGGGGGGTGGAGTCGCCAGACAACCAGATTACAAGAAATAATCCAATTAGACGAAAGAAATATATTAAATGGGTTAAAATAAGCAAACCAGTCGGAGTCCTCCTGGTTCGAAGTCTATAGCGAAGGGTGCGCCGAAGGGTACCTTAGGCGTCTGGTGTGAAGTGTTCCACCGAAGGGTGCTTCGGCGTTCGGACTGATCCGGCCGAAGGTAAACTCCGATCGGATCTGGACACGGTGATCACCTCCGAACAGTGGGGTTCGGCGTGTGATCTTCGATGCAGCGAAGTACAGAAAAGTGACATGAAGGCTACGCGCGGGTGCAACTTCGTCTTGGTGCAGAATGTGTTCGTATCGGAGCTTGCGACGAAGTGTGCTGATGAAGCCTGCTGCCGAAGCTTGCTGTCCTGTCGAAAGGCGTCCTGGAGACCTCCGGAACCGATCTCTCAGCTCCGGACACCTCCGACGAAGGGGCTCCGAACGTGCGAACCTGCAACAAGGGAGAGCGAAGTACCAATTCGGCCTTAGGACCGAATTTGCGAGGTGTTGCACGGGTGGTGAAGGTAGCAATCTATTACGTAGATTAGCGGATACTTCACAGGCGAAGTAACAAGGCGATAGCAATCTGTTACGTAGATTAACGGGGACTTCACGGGCGAAGTACCAAGGCTTACCACTGTTCCGTAGTGGCAGACGGAGGGCTTCCAAGCAAACCCATGAAGAGGTACAGAAAAGTAAAGGTAAAGTAAAGGTACGATCAAAGCATGGCTCTAGTTTGTTTGTGTTGGGGGGTCCTCTCTACGCCGGCCAGGCCTCTATATTTATAGAGGGTTAACTCTAATCTAATCTGCTATTAATTAGGCCAGATAGGGATAAAGCTTGAGCTGGCAACACGTAAATCTCTATCTCTACCGAGGTGGGCTTCGGTCAGGCCCACCGAGGCCTGCTCCTCGTGCCGAAGCTTCGGTAGTGTGGGCCTCCGAAGGTTCCCGAAGCTTCGGCAGCGTGGGCCTCCGAAGGTTCCCGAAGCTTCGGCATCGTGGGCCTCCGAAGGTACCGAAGCTTCGGCAGCGTGGGCCTCCACATGTGTATTTTCGGCCCAAATCACCAAAAATTGATATTTTGATAATCTAGCCATTAATTCCATTTTTTGCTATCAACACATGCCCCCCTGCCTTTTAGTGAACTAGTGAACTAAAAGCACAACGAGCTTGAGACGATACTGCTCATATCGGCTTTTTGACATTTTATGATGTTTTCCACACACTCGGGAAGTATGTTTTTAAGTACCTACCATTCAAAGCCCTTCAAAATCGCTCTCCCTGCAGGGATTCCAACACGTATGCGTTGCCGGGATTGATTTCGGCTACCTTAAGAGGACCTTCCCAACTAGGCGACCATTTCCCAAATTTGGGACTTTTCGTGCCTAAAGGCAAAATCGTCTTCCATACCAAGTCTCCTATTTGAAACGATTTTGGTTTAACCTTCCTATTGTAGGCTCTAGCTACTCTCTTCTTGTCTACCTCTATGGCTTCTAAAGCTCTTAGTCTCTTATCGGTCACTTCCTCCAGATTGTCCTTCATAAGAGCTTCATATTCATTGACCGATAAACCGTCTTGCTTCAATACTCTTAAGGAGACAAGATCTACCTCTACAGGTAGAACAACCTCTTGTCCATATACTAACTTATATGGACTGACCTTGGTGGCACCGTGCTTCACAATCCTACAAGCCCATAACGCCTCAGAAACTCTACAATTTTCTTCTTGATAAGCTTAATCACGGTTTTATTACTAGACTCGGCCTGACCATTGGCCTGAGCATAGTAAGGTGAAGAGTTTATTAACTTAATGCCATAGTATTCGGCAAAGTCCCTTACTTCTTTTGAAACAAATGAACTACCTTGGTCCATAGTAAGAGTTTGAGGGATGCCGAATCTATGTATGATGTGCTTTAAAATAAAATCACGTACCTCGTTATGGGTCATGTTCTTGAGAGGTATGGCCTCGGTCCATTTGGTGAAGTAATCTGGTGCCATCAACACGAACCAATGCCCTTTTGAGGAAGGAGGATAGATCTGGCCTATGAAGTCTAGACCCCAACCTCGAAACGACCATGCTTAACAATAGGATTGAGTAATGAGGTAGGAGCTAATTGGATGTTGCCAAACTTCTGACATGCCTCACACCCTTTGTAGTACTTGAAGCAATCTTCAGTCATAGTCAGCCAATAAAAACCCGCTCTTTTGAGCATCCAACTCATCTTTTGGGCCGACTGATGTGTGCCACAAAGCCCCTCATGGACTTCTCCCGTAGCTACCCGGGACTGCTCATGGTCTAAACACTTCAATAGCACTCCGTCAATGGTTCGGCGGTACAATGTGTTGTCTACCAACATGAATTTGAACGCTTGTCGCCGAACCTTCCGATCAACCCTTCGGCTAGGGTCTTTCAAATACTGGACGATTGGGATTCTCCAATCGCCCTTACAGATTTCAGATGGCTTCGCTGGTTCACCTTCTGGAAGAACATCTAAAACACCGACTTCGGGGTGCCCCCCGAGCCATTTCAGCTTCTGCCGAAGCCCGGCCGAAGTGTCCGCTCGAAGTGTGCTGGGCCGAAGCCCTTCGGAGGGTTCAGACCCTGGAGAGCCTTCCCCGTCTGAGAGACTTCGGACTATAGAGTTCGGCATGCTGGACCCCTCGGTGGGTGGAGCACTCCGATCCAGGAGCTCCAGCATGCGGTGGCCTACGGTGACCTGAGGGCCTCGACCCGAAGGGTACGCCTGTCCAGCATCGGTTTGGCAAATGACAACACATGTGGTGGATAGAAGATAATGCCGTAGCTTGGTGCAAACATAATAAAGTGATAAACATAATCGCTCCATGAATGCGTACCTGGTTTCGGCGTCCAGCAGGCGACGGCTTAGAAATGTGATGATGTACTCCTTCCCCTCCACCTCTTGGGTCAGCGCGACTCCAATTACGCTGTCTTCAGCGGCGATGTATAGCCGAAATGGAAACCCGACCTTGGGTGCTCTCACCACGGGTGGTGATGACAAGCATTCTTTGATCTTCTCAAAAGCACTTTGCTGACTTGCCCCCCAAGTGAACTCGACTTCATTTTTTAGCCGGAGTATGGGGACAAAGGCATCAATCTTGCTGGATAAGTTGGATATAAAACGACGCAAATAGTTCAACTTGCCTAAAAACTTTTGCACATCTTTCTTGCATGCCGGCGCTGCAACGTTCCTAATCCTCTCAAGTCTCTTAGGATCAATCTCTACACCTCTCTCATGAATCATGAAACCTAAGAACTTACCTGCCGACACGCCAAAAGCACACTTAAGTGGGTTCATCTTCAACCCATACTGCCACATCCTATCGAAAGCAACCCTCAAATCGGCTAAATGGTTTCCCATGTCGTCCGATTTGACCACGACATCATCGATGTAAACTTCTAA
The DNA here is from genome assembly GCA_019279435.1 of Zizania palustris. Taxonomy (NCBI): domain Eukaryota; kingdom Viridiplantae; phylum Streptophyta; class Magnoliopsida; order Poales; family Poaceae; genus Zizania; species Zizania palustris. Next base: position 78,334,652 of record JAAALK010000287.1, on the reverse strand, counting down.
CATGACTCCTAACAAATCGTGAAAGATCAAGTTTATAGCGCGCTGATATGAGGCACCAGCATTTTTCAACCCAAAAGTCATGACGACCCATTTGAATAAACCAACAAAACCAGGGCATCAAAAGGCAGTCTTATAGACGTCCTCTTCGGCCATAAAGATTTGATTGTAACTGGCATTGCCATCAAAAAAACTTAGGACCTTGTGTCCTGAAGCATCGTTGATCAACATATCGGCTATTGGCATTGGATACTCGTATTTTGGAGTGGCTCTGTTCAGATCCCTGAAATCAATGCATACCCATATCTTGCCGCTCCCTTTCTTCTCTATAGGCACAATGTTAGCAACCCATTCCGCGTACCTGCATGGCCTAATAAATTAAGCCTTAAGTACCCGCTCTACTTCCTCTTTAACTCGGTCATAGACGGCCGAATTAAAGCGACGGGGAGGCTGTTTATGAGGCCTAAATCCAGGCTTGATGGGAAGCCGATGCTCCACGAGCTCGCGGCTTAGCCCTGGCATTTCGCCATACTCCCATGCGAAACAATTGAAATACGACCGAAGTAACTTTATTACTTTAGCCTTTACATCGGGCTGTAAATGTTGATTTACAAAAGTCGGCCTTGGGATGCTACCATCGCCTATATCAACCTCCTCCAAGGGGTCGGCCGACGCAAAACCCTGCCCTAACTTTTCTACTTCGCTAAAGTCCTTGATGGCCTCGGCAATACCGTCTTTACTAGACCGATACTGCTCCACGCGGGACTTTAGTCAATCTAGATTATCCTTGCTAGACATGACTACTAATACAAAAATAGCCGTGCTACTCCAGCCGGCTTTACAGACACTGGTACAAACCGTCCTCCGGATACACTAGCAAAGTCGTAATCTGAAAGATCTCTACCTGATATACACTCTACTTTGTTATGGACGGCGTCAACCGACACATCGGCCAAAGCTACTTGTGCCGAAGTGTCCGCGGGGATGACCTCCACCTCATCGCCGTCCCACTGTACCAAGCACTGGTGTAGGGTAGAGGGGATGCAATAGTTCGCATGGATCCAGTCGCGTCCGAGTAACACACTATAGTTACCTTGTACGTCGACGACGAAGAACGCTGTTGGCAATGTTTTGTTGCCCACCGTCAACTCCATAGAGAGTACTCCCTTGGCTTCGGAGCTCTCGCCGCTAAAACCGTTGAGCATCAAGTTGGTCTTCTTCAGGTCGTCTTCGTCCCTGCCAAGTTTCTTCAACAATGAATAAGGAATTAGATTAACCGTGGCGCCGCCGTCAACGAGCATCCGGGAAATCAGCTTCCCATTGATGTGACCCCTGAGATAGAGGGACTTTAGATGGCGTGCCGAGTCCTCGGTCTTCTCGAAGATAGCGCTGTGCAGACCGAGGTTCAACTGAGCGATATCGGCCTCGTCCCGTGGTGGTGCAAACTCGGCGGGCAATGTGACGATGTTGATGTCCATCGCCTGAGGTGCGGGCCCTCGGAGACGGGCAAGTAATCATCGTCAAGCATGTCATCCACGTCGTCGCTTGGACTGGGAGCCAAGTTGTCCATCTCAACTGGCTTCTCTCTCCATACCTATTTTGTGGCTGGCCGAGGGCAGATCTCTTCGAAGATAGCGTCACGTTCGGCCTCAGCTACCTTCTCACGCATCTCCTGTGCCCGCAGCCTTTGTAGACATCTTTTCTCTGACTTGGATATGCCCGAAGGAGCCCAAGAAGGCTTCGACTTGGTGCCTGGAGCTACTGTTTGACCCTTGTTAATTCTGGCCAAAGTGTGCCCTTCGGCCTTGGGCATCCTGTGTTCGAAGGGGGCTTCGCTGCGAACCCCGTTGAACGGATTGGCCTCGTTCGGCTGATCGGACCCAACTTTGGCATGGAGCCCGGCCGAAGCATGCGGCTTACCTCCGTTAACCTTCAGCGGCGAAGTCTTCGGGATTGGGACTTCCTGAGACCCAACTATGATAGTTATGGCTTCGGACTCCCTGGCTTCGGCCTTTGCGTGCTCGCACCCTTCGGCTTCGCTCTGTAGGGCCCAATTCGGAGGTATCACAGATAGTCTATGGACGATGCCCCCCTCCGCTGCGTTTGTTTTCCCCTGCCATCCATAATACTCCGAAGGAAAACAAGGCATAGGGTTAGTCTACGGAGGGTACCCTGACCCAAATACGTGCGGAGCCCACGGGGTTCCCGCCCAGTCATACGGCGGAGGCATCGGAGGTTCTAGCGGCCTCACCCACTGCGAGCCGAACCCGTTGCTTGGACGGTGGTTTGGCCAAGTTGAAGGCACCTCGGACCATACTAGCGAAGGGTCCTGCCAGGCCGGAGGTATGTTCGGCCAGTACGGGCCGAAGCCTCCCATCGGAGGAGTCCACCACGGTGCGAGGTTCGGCCATTGGGGGCCAAAGCTGTCGCATGGGGGACCCGACCACAGGGGTGCGAAGTTGTCGCATGAGGGGTTCAGCCATTGTGGCTCGGAACCACTGTGTGAAGCACCAGGATACCCCGGCTCGAAGCCCTCGTGCGGAGGGTTCGCAACCTTCGGTCCGAAGGTACCCTTTGAAGGTTTTGGACCCTTCGGTTGTTTTGGCTAAGCGTGCGGGCCTGCTCCTCTGGCCCTCTTCTGATGTTTGTTCAACAGCATGTTATATGTCACCTTCGGCCTCTTGCGAGCCTTAGTCGAAGGGGTATTGATGTTCTGTTTCCACACTCCTACCTCGGGGTTCTTCGGCACGAGTGTGCGAGTACGTGGTTCCCCAACAATCACTTCTTTTCCTTTAGCAGACTCGGCCTGTTCTGGCCGAATCAACACCTTCTTCTCGCCTAGGTCAACGGCGTTGACTGGAAAAGGATCTTTATCCAGCTTCATTTTTGGATCATGGTCTATCTTCAATCGTCCTTCTTCTATGGCCGATTGTATCTGCCGTCGAAAAACATTGCAATCATTAGTATTATGAGAATGCGAATCATGCCACTTACAGTATGGATGCTTTTTCAACTCGTCGGCAGGTGGGATAACCTGACCCTTAGGTAACCTAAGAAGCTGACTTTTTAAGAGGAAATCAAATATTTTATCACATTTAGTCACATCGAACGAGTATTTGATCTCATTAAGTCTATTCTTTGTGGGGGATGGTCGAAGTTCGGAGCAAGTGACAGGTTTGTTTTTAGCGTTTGTAACCCATTCGGTCGCGTACATGTCGGCCAAATCCTCCTCCTCTGATTCCTCCTCATCAGAGCGTTCCATGATGTGGATCTCGGCCCTAGGTTTGCTGAACGTCTTAATGAATTTTTTATCTTTGGCTCGGCCTTCTTGGACCAGAGCCTGCTGTAGGACTTGGCTAACTTCTAAAAAGTTCTGGTTATCTAATTTTTCTTTAAGTTCAGAATGCAACCCGTTAAAAGCTAATTCAGCCAAATCCCTTTCTGAAATATTAAGACTAAAACATCGGTTTCTGGTATCTCTGAAACGCTTGATATACTCAGAGGCGCTCTCACTAGATTTTTGTTTAGCCGATGTCAAATGCGAAAGCCTAAGTTCTGTTTCACCCGTGTAGAAATAATCATGGAATTTCTGTTCTAAATCGTCCCACATGTGGATGGAGTTCGGCGGGAGCGCCGAAAACCAAGTGAAACCCGTGCCGGATAGCGAGAGAGAAAATAGTCTAACCATTACGGCGTCTATCCCGCTAACCTCTCCACACTGCGCCAAAAATTGACTAACATGCTCTAGTGTGGTCCGGCTGCCCTCGCCATCGAATTTAGTAAACTCGGGGATCCTATAGCCGCGAGGGTAGGGCACTGTATCAAGATGATCGGGGTATGGTTTGCGATAAACCCTAACCCGTCCCTTGGGCACGAAGCCGGCACACTCCCTAAACAGTGCGCGGATCTGCTCATCTAAATCATCTTGGTAGCTCGTTTGCATGCGCCTCTCATGTGGGGGCGCGACACGCGGTGGGATATCGGTGTGTCGGCCATTTGCTTCTTCCCTACGTGCTATTTGTATAGCGTGCTCGTGTCCCAGCGCCTGCGTGTGTGGCGCAGGTAGCGCGGGTATTGGCGCAGGTGTTGTGTGATATGCAGTGTTAGTTTGTCCATAGGTATAATGATTAGTCTCGGCCATAAGTGGTGAGGCCGGAGACATGTTCGTCGGAGGTGTACTAGCTATAGGAACCGGGGTTGCGGCCTTAGTGAAGCCGAACCTTCTAAGAGTCGCCTCTACTTGGGAGCTGACTGCCGAATCTAAACGGTTGGCTAGCAAAGCGCTAACGGCCTGATCTACCGCGGCTATTTTTTGCTCAATTTTTAAAGAAGATAAACGAGGCGATACCGGTGTTACCTGGACCTGAGCGGGATCGGGGGTGACGATGTCGCGCTTGACGAAGCCTGCGCGTGTCTTGATGTAGCCTCCAAGCATCATGTCTTGGAGCGCCTTTAGCCTTGCCTCAATCTCTGCTCTGTCTTCTGCGGGGATATCTTCGAGAGTAGGGGACATTATGTTGGGGCTATCGATATCCGCGCCTCCTGTTGTGTCCATCGGCGGTGTAGACGTAGTAGTCGAGGTAGATGTACCGGTGGCCGATGTAGACGTACTCATCATGTTGGCGTAGCTCTTCCCCAGCGGAGTCGCCAGAAAGTGTGTTGACACGGAAACATGCCCCCGCACTTGGGTCAGTCCGGCGATCCAAAAGTGCACGGATACTTAGGGATGGGCCTAAGCGTGATGTAGCACCGACGCTGCATTTCGACTACCCTTAGTAGTGATAAGGGGGGTGGAGTCGCCAGGCAACCAGATTACAAGAAATAATCCAATTAGACGAAAGAAATAGATTAAACGGGTTAAAATCGGCAAACTAGTCGAAGTCCTCCTGGTTCGAAGTCTATAGCGAAGGGTGCGCCAAAGGTACCTTCGGCGTCTGGTGCGAAGTGTTCCGCCGAAGGGTGCTTCGGTGTTCGGACTGATCCGACCGAAGGTAAACTCTGAACGGATCTGGACACGGTGATCACCTCCGAACAGCGGGGTTCGACGTGTGATCTCCGATGCAGCGAAGTACAGAAAAGTGACGCGAAGGCTACGCGCGGGTGCAACTTCGTCTTGGTGCGGAATGTGTTCATATCGGAGCTTGCGACGAAGTGTGCTGATGAAGCCTGCTGCCGAAGCCTGCGGTCTTGTCGAAAGGCATCTTGGAGACCCCCAGAACCGATCTCTTAGCTCCGGACACCTCCGGCGAAGGGTCTCCGAATGTGCAAACCTGCAACAAGGGAGAGCGAAGTACCAATTCGGCCTTAGGACCGAATTTGTGAGGTGTTGCACGGGTGGCGAAGGTAGCAATCTATTACGCAGATTAGCGGATACTTCACAGGCAAAGTAACTGAGAAACCAAGTGTTGGTTTCGGTGCAAGTGATGAGTGATTGACAGGCTGTTACCTCTGGTTCGAAGGGGTACCTCCGAAGGGGGTTCGGAGGTTGGACCTCCGAAGGGTGTTCGGAGGTGGTTTCACCGAAGGGTGTTCGGTGGTTTGGTTGCTGCAGCTATTGCAGCGGAGTGTGCTTGTCGGAGGGGTTCGACAGTACACGATGACTGGGTTTGTATCGAAGGCTTCGGTACTTTGGGCGGTACACCGGAGTGTGTGCCGGAGGTTGCTAACCCGGAGAGGTCTCCGGAGTACTGGATACGCTTGTCTGTTTGTCTGTGGTGCGCAGGGACTTCGGAGGCGACAGACAGGTTCGTAGCAGGTGAACCTAGGTCAAGCGGGAGGCTTGATGCCAGGGGAGCAGGGAGCTCCATCACGGTGGCTGCGAAGGGGTCTGGGTCGGTCCTCGGGTCGAGGTGCGCTAGGTGAAGGCAGAGAGTGCGGAGCGTGGCTCTGGGTGAAGGTACTCCGAGACAAAGTCCTCGGAGGTGAGGCACTTCGAAGGTACTCCGAATGGAGTGACTTCGGAGTTGGATGGATCAAGTCCTCTGCGGAGGCAAGGAGTCGAAGTGTGTTCCGGAGGGAGACATTCGAAGGTACCCGACGAAGGTCTCAGAAGTCGAGGCGCATCGAAGGCATGGTCCGGGTGAGGCTCGTCGAGGAGTGTGCTCGGGGAGAGACACTACGACGAAGTGCTCATGGAATGCTTCGTGCGGAGGCCTTGGACGAAGGAGGGACTTCGAAGGGTGGTACTCCGAAGGTGGGGCTTCAGAGTGTGGTTGTCTTGTGGTACTTCGGCCATGCATGGCTTCGGTACACGGACTGACGGAGTTCGAGCTGGGAGTAGCTGCGAAGCCGTGGTGGTCCACTCCGGAGGTGTTGGTGCGAAGGCCCAAGGGCTTTGACGGCTTCGGCTCAAAACCGTCTCTGTATCGAAGGTTGACTTCGGTGAAGCGAAGGCCATCTGGCTCAAGGCTTCTCACCGAAGCTATCGCACCCCTCGCGTGCGAAGGGGGCTTCAGAAAGGTCAAAGGCTGCAAGTCTGACAGTGTCTGCTCTGCAAAAAGCTGGCGCTGTCCCCTCTGCAAAGGCTGACAGAGAAGCCTCCAATAAAGTTGACTACCTTTTGTACCCCTCAGTTCTGTAGAGACAAAACCAATGTAAACCCTAGGGGTAAAGTAGTCAATTCCTTTGGGTGAACTGTGGGCTATAAATATGGGGGCTCGGTAGGTAACATTAAACACTTTGAGCATTTACTGTTGAGCTCCTGTACTAGCCACACACTTCGTTGTATTCATCCAGAGTTCAATTTTATTGTGTTCCTTGTTCAAGCGGCGAAGCCCTGCTTCTGTGTGCTTTTTTGCTTGAGCTCGCTTTACATACCTCGCTAGTTGTAGTGCACCAAAGCCTGTCTAGGCGAAGGGTGTTTCGTGCGAAGTGTGTTTTTCAGTGTGCTGTCGCTCTGTGTAACAGGAGGCGAGACCTCGCTGCTTACTAGCGCAGCCCTGATCGAAGCCCGTGCGTTTATCGTGTCTGTGTACCTAGCGAAGTCCTCATAGTGTGCGTTTAGACCTTCGTGTACGAAGCCCAGCACCAGTTGCTGCTGCCAAGTACTTGGTCGAAGTCCTCAGTGGGGTGTCCACTCTTGCGAAGGGTGAAGTGCGAAGCCTGCTCGAAGCACCCTATGTGCGGAGCCTGCACTGACTTAGCAGAGTAGATTTTCGAGGGTTGTAAGTGGAGCGAAGTCTTCTTGGCTTCGAACTTTTGCTCCTGCGAAGCCTGTGTTCGGAGCTGTCAAAGCACCTCCGAACCAGACCTTCGAAGGTAGTGTTCGAAGCCTGTTCCGCAGAAGACAGAACTAAAACCGAAGGCTAGTTTTTAGCCAGAAATTTTAAAAGCTCCCATTCACCCCCCTCTGGTCGTCGTTTCCGGTCCAACAACCTACGAAGCTCACCCCTCCCTAGGATCCTAACCGATTTTGTGATCTGTTGGCGACATGGATAGAGGCAGTAAAATTCCTCTGTTCGATGGGACAGACTTTGCATACTGGAAGGTGCGCATGGAGGCTTACTTGTTAAGCCAAGGAAATGCAATTTGGGAGATTGTGGACTCACAATACTCCATCCCTGAGACTCGCACCTCTCAAACAGAAAAAGATCAGTATAATGCCAACTCCAAGGCAAGAAACATACTGTTCATCGGTTTGAGCCGGAGTGAGTTTGATAGGGTGCAGCACCTTAGGACTGCTAGGGAGATTTGGACAACACTAACTATTTTTCATGAGGGCTCTACACAGATTAAGGCCAGGCGCCAAAGCACATACAATAAACAGTATCAGCTATTTGTGCAGGCACCTGGTGAATCTATAGATGCCATGTTTTCTCGTTTCGATGCGATAGTGAGTAACTTGCGATCCAACGGGACGCTTGCTTACAATGATCATGATAGGGCTATCAAGATTCTCTATGCTCTTGACCGTAGCATATGGGAAGTGAAGATATCCAGCATTGAGGAGTCTACAGGTTATGACACATTGACCTGTGATGAGCTCTTCAGCAAGCTGAAATCCACAGAGATTGCCAAGGCATCTCTTGCTGTGCACAGAAGCTCTTTGCCACAGCCATTGGCATTGGTTTCTAGCACTAGCCGTGGCACCACTGCAGAACCAAGCACATCTGGCACTTGTGTTCTTGCAGATGGTTTTGCTTTGTCCTCCCTGGTCTCCATCACAAAGGAGCAGGTGGACACTCTGAATGATGATGAGCTTGCTCTCATTGCCAGAAGGTTCACCCGCTTTCATCATGAGAGACGGGATCAGAGGAGAAGTGGTTTTAGTGGTTGTTTTGAGTGTGGCGACACTTCTCACATCAAGGCCAATTGCCCTAAGCTCAAAAAGAGAGATGAGAGTGAGCGCCCTAAATACCACAAGAAGGAGAGGAAGTCCTTTGTGAAGGGCAAGCGCGGCAAGGTGGCTAAGAAAGTAGCCAAGGCCGCTTCCAGAGCATTTGTTGCTGCTCTCAGCGACATCGACACTTCCTCAACTGAGGAGTCGAGCTCTGAGGAGGAGGAGTCCCCAAGGAAGGAGGACAAGAAGGACAAGAAGGGACGAGACTTCACCGGCCTTTGCTTCATGGCCGACAACGATCACAACGGCGATGAGCTTGACTCATCTGAGGTACCTCTATCATCTGACCAGCTATTAATTAAATTAGATGAGCTGAATGAAGTAGTTCTTGGTCAGGATAGATTACTTGTGCAAGCCGCTAGAGAAAGAAAAGACCTTAGACTTAGGCTAGAAACTGTTTCTACTGAATATGCCATGCTTAAGTCTAAGTTTAATGATGCTGAATGTGAATCTTGTTCTGTTGTCATGGGTGAGCTTGCTCAGTTGCGTTCTGTACATGCTCAAACTCTTTCTGAGCTTGAGACTGCACAGAAGCAGCTTTTGGTGGTGGATTCTAGACCTCATGATAATGTTGAATGCATGAACTGTTCATTATTGCGTGAGAGCATTAATTTACGTGATAAACATGTTCATGATTTAGAGGCTAGACTGGAGAAGGCCGATAGTTCTAAGGATGTGCAGCCTGTTTGTGACACATGCATTACCCTTAAGGACCAGCTAGGCACTGTTAGAGAGCGGGCTGAGAACCTCATGACTGAAAATGAATACCTTCTTTCTGTGGTTAATAAATGCACTGAGGGAAAGGGTAGGATGGATTTGCTCTTGGCCAAGACCAAGATGTGTGCTAACAGAGTAGGGATAGCTCTAGGTTTGGGTTTTGAGAGGATTCCTTCAGACAGTAAGACCAAAACTGTTTTTACCTCTCCCACTACCTTAGAGAAAGAGAGAACTCTGTTAGACACTCCTTCAGCCAAAAAGCCTACCCGACCACCAAAGAAAACCACACCTCCTGCCAAGAAAAATCCTCCCAAGAAAACCACTCAGCAGAAGCCCAAGGAGCCTGTGAGAGTTGCTCCTGTGACCCATGAGAGTGCCCCCAGGAGAGTTTTTCACTGTTCTTACTGTCAGCGGGTGGGTCATTTGGTTGGTTTCTGTTTTTGTCGCATCAAGGATGAGCGACGCGCTCAGGCGATGAGTCACCAGGACATGCATTACCCATCTTTAGGTATGCATGAGTCTGAGTTTTACTATCGTCCTGCTTTTGAGGCTCCTCGTGCTTCTCGGAGAGGTTTTGCTCCTCGAGGTGTTCGCCATGTTCCATATGGTGGTAGACCTCGGGCGAGTAGCTTTGTACCTCGTCAGAGTAGGAGACCTCGTCATGCTTTTCGATCACTGCATGTAGGTAGACCTCGCACTTTGCATCATTCAGATTATCATGTGCGTAGACCGTCTACTTTTACTGTGCCTACTACTCGTGTCACTCAGTGCTGGATGCCTTGTCATTATTTCACTCACCCCAGCACTGAGCGATCGAGATATTCTTATCATGTGTAGGCGACAGATCGAAGCTTGGAGGGCACGTGGATCATGGACTCCGGTTGTTCGCGCCACATGACCGAAGATGCAGCATGGTTCTCCAGCCTCACCACAACCAAGCAAAAGGAACATATCACCTTCGGAAACAATCGAAGGAGTAGAGTGAAAGGTAAAGGTGTGGTAATAATTAATTCAAATTTCACTCTCAAAGATGTTGCATTGGTTGAGAACCTGGGATACAATTTGCTGTCTGTATCTCAGTTGCTTGATGAGGGCTTCGAAGTGCGATTTCATCGCGATACTTCGCAAGTACTCAATTCTGATGGCGTTGTGGTGTGTAAGATCTTTAGAGTTGGAAGAGTTTTTGGAGCTGATTTTTCAGAGTCATCTGGTTCTTCTCATTGTCTTGTTGCACATTCAACTTCTGAGCTTTGGAAGTGGCATAGGAGACTAGGGCATATGAGCTTTGAGTTGCTCGCTCGTCTGAGCGCCCTAGGTCTGATCGGAGGATTGCCCAAGCTCAAGTTTGAGAAGAATTTAGTTTGCGCTCCTTGTCGTCATGGAAAAATGATTGCTGCTTCGCATTCGCCAGTCACCACAGTGATGACTGAACAACCCGGAGAACTTCTCCATATGGACACTGTGGGTCCTTCTCGGGTCAGTTCTTTAGGCGGCAAGTGGTATGTATTAGTTATTGTCGACGATTTCTCTCGCTACTCTTGGGTCTTCTTTCTTTCCAGCAAGGATGAAGTGTTTTCACACTTTCGGAGCTTGGCTCTGAGACTTTTCACTGAACTCCCAGGTGCATTGAAATTCATTCGAAGTGATAATGGCACCGAGTTCAAAAACAGTCTCTTTGTTGACTTTTGCATGGAGCATGGCATAGAACATCAATTCTCTGCTCCACGGGTTCCTCAACAGAACGATGTTGTTGATAGGAAGAACCGCACTTTGGTTGAGATGGCTAGGACGATGCTTGATGAGCATAGGACTCCTAGAAAATTCTGGGGTGAGGCCATGAACACTGCATGTTACATCTCAAACCGAATCTTCTTGCGCTCAATTTTAAATTTGACATCTTATGAGCTGCGTTTTGGGAGATAGCCCAAGGTTACTCATCTTCGAGTTTTTGGCTGTCGCTGCTTTATCCTAAAACGTGGTAACTTGGATAAATTTGAGTCGCGATCTTCTGACGGGATCTTTTTGGGTTACACAACTCATGGTCATTCTTATCGTGTTTATAATTTGAAAACTAACACTGTCATCGAGTCATGTGATGTGACTTTTGATGAATCAACCCCCTCTGTTAGTTCTGCTTTTGAACAGGCGAATGAACACGACATGGAACAGACTTTATTCGAGGAAGAAGATCCCGGAGAATTCGAGGATGAACCCCTACTACCCGCGACATCAACCCCCGAAGCTGACCCCGCTTCAACTACTTCGGCACGAGGTCCCGAAGCAACTACCTCGACATCGGTCATCTTGGACCACTCCAACGCACAAGTTGAGGGGGAGACTGCATCCCGCCGCGAGGCTCCACATCATGTTCAAAGGATGCACCCCCCCGAGCAGATCATTGGTGTGCTTGATCAAAGGGTAACACGTTCTCATGCTCATTTCATTGATTCCGCTTTTGTTGCTTCTTTCAAGCCCTTAGATGTTAGTCATGCACTTTTTGATTCTAGTTGGATCAATGCCATGCATGAGGAACTTGAAAATTTTGAGAGAAACCAAGTCTGGTCATTAGTTGATCCTCCACCAAATGTTCATTTCATTGGAACAAAATGGATTTTCAAAAATAAAAAAGGGGAGGATGGGACTATAGTTAGAAACAAGGCTAGACTTGTAGCTCAGGGCTTTTCTCAACTAGAAGGGATTGATTTTACTGAAACTTTTGAACCTGTTGCTCGCCTTGAGGCCATTAGGATTTTGCTTGCCTTTGCGACATCCCGGGGATTCAAACTCTATCAAATGGATGTCAAAAGTGCTTTTCTTAATGGCTTCATAGGTGAAGATGTTTATGTAAAACAACCCCCTGGTTTTGAAAACCCCAAGTACCCACATAAAGTCCTTAAACTTCATAAGGCTCTTTATGGACTCAAGCAGGCCCCTCGGGCATGGTATGATAGACTTAAGTCTTTTCTGCTTGAGCGAGGGTATTTGATGGGCTCTGTTGATAAAACACTGTTTACTCTCAAGCATGGCAAAGATTTCCTCCTAGTGCATATTTATGTGGATGATATCATCTTTGGTGGCTCTTCTCATGCTTTGGTTGCCGAGTTTGCAGATACCATGAGCAGGGAGTTTGAAATGTCAATGATGGGTGAACTCACCTTTTTCCTTGGTTTGCAAATCAAGCAAAGCAAACAAGGTACATTCATCCACCAGACAAAGTACACCAAGGACCTGCTCAAGAAATTCGACATGGCAGATGCAAAGTCCCTCGCCACTCCAATGGCTACATCTGTAGCATTGGATCCTGACGAAGATGGAGAGGCAGTAGATCAGAAGGAGTTCCGAAGCATGATCGGCTCCCTCCTCTACTTGACTGCTACGAGGCCGGACATACACTTCGCAGTGTGTCTGTGCGCTCGTTTTCAGGCTTCACCACGAGCTTCGCACCGCCAAGCGGTAAAACGCATACTCAGGTATCTCAAACATACCCTCGAATTTGGCATATGGTATTCAGCATCTTCATCTTTATGTCTTCGAGGTTATTCCGATGCGGACTTTGCTGGGTGTAGGATTGATAGGAAGAGTACCTCTGGTACTTGTCATTTTCTGGGTACTTCCTTGGTTTGCTGGTCTTTCCGCAAACAGTCTAGTGTTGCACAATCAACGGCTGAGGCCGAATATGTTGCTGCAGCTAGCTGTTGCTCTCAGATTTTGTGGATGGTTTCCACTTTGCGGGATTTCGGGTTAGATTATAAGAGTGTTCCACATTTCTGTGATAACACTAGCGCTATTTGTATTGCAAACAACCCGGTTCAGCACTCCAGAACCAAACACATTGATGTACGATATCATTTTCTCAGAGATCACAATGAGAAGGGTGATATTGAACTTCAATATGTTGATACCCAACACCAGCTTGCCGACATTTTCACAAAACCCCTCGATGCTTCTCAATTTGCTTACTTGCGTGGGGAACTTGGTATTTGTCACCCTTACGGCATTTTGTGAGGGGGAGCAGTTTTAGATGGATGTGCATTTGCTAATTGTGGGTTGAAATTGTATTTACATCTTTTGCATTTATATGCCTGATTATAATTCATGAAATCATGACAGCTCAGCTCTTTTAATTAATCTGAAACATTCATGTGCATGATGTTTTCTTTTCCAAATCAAATCATGCTCACTGCTTAGTCTTGAATCTAGCATGTTTAGGCAGGACTGCTTTAGCTATCTTTTATCTGCTTGATAGCAAGACTCATTTCTTTGGATGCTAAAAATTGCAACTTGAAAAATTGTTCTACATTTTCATGGATATTCATCAAGTGTTAAACAAATTGATTCACTTACTTCAAATCAAAAACTCCATGATTTGTATGCTTTAAGTGAAAAGATCCAGGTGGATTTGTTTGTCGCACTACTCTATTCTAGACTACTTTCCATTGCACATTGGTCTGAACTGGAATAGTGTAGTGTATGCCAAAATCATTGCTTTAAGCTTCTAATGGCTCTTATGCCTAGGCTTGGCCTGATTGGAAAGTATAAGGTGGACAAACAAATAACCCCTGGCACTAAGAAAAGAACAACAAATTTCTTTGATCATCAAGTTTGCTTTTCATGCTCCATTCGAACTAGACTTGTCTGTCTAGAGTTGAAATTGACTAGCTTTGCGCAGTCCCTGCTTTTACTTGTCTAGTTACCTTGACTAAGTGGTGATGCTTTTATTTCAAAAATGATCAAATCACATGCTTCATCATGTTTTTAGAGAATGTTAATTTGAGCTGAGCCCATGATCATTGGTGTTATTATTGGCATATTTTTGCTTTATATGTCTTTGCAATTCTGCTCATTTCCAAGCTATGCATCTTTTTCATGCTCCTTGATGCTTGCATTGCCAAAGGGGGAGAGACTTGCTACGTTCTCTGCCGCAAGGGGGTATAATTTCCAAAGGGGGAGAAAATTTGACATAAAGGGGGAGAAGGTTCTTTGTTGCAAAACGGGGGAAAACTTAACTCAGGGGGAGTTTTTATCTTGAAGATTTGCCGAAGGGGCTTTTACTCTTTTGAAAAAGGGGGAGGAAAATTCTTTTGTCAAGTGACATGATTTGGCTCTTTTCTGAGTTTTTATGGTCACTTGTGTGCTGAAATTTTGTGAAATTTTCTTGAACTTGAATGTGGTTGTCAATGCACTCATCAAGGGGGAGATTGAGAAACCAAGTGTTGGTTTCGGTGCAAGTGATGAGTGATTGACAGGCTGTTACCTCTGGTTCGAAGGGGTACCTCCGAAGGGGGTTCGGAGGTTGGACCTCCGAAGGGTGTTCGGAGGTGGTTTCACCGAAGGGTGTTCGGTGGTTTGGTTGCTGCAGCTGTTGCAGCGGAGTGTGCTTGTCGGAGGGGTTCGACAGTACACGATGACTGGGTTTGTACCGAAGGCTTCGGTACTTTGGGCGTTACACCGGAGTGTGTGCCGGAGGTTGCTAACCCGGAGAGGTCTCCGGAGTACTGGATACGCTTGTCTGTTTGTCTGTGGTGCGCAGGGACTTCGGAGGCGACAGGCAGGTTCGTAGCAGGTAACCTGGGTCAAGCGGGAGGCTTGATGCCAGGGGAGCAGGGAGCTCCGTCACGGTGGCTGCGAAGGGGTCTGGGTCGGTCCTCGGGTCGAGGTGCGCCAGGTGAAGGAAGAGAGTGCGGAGCGTGGCTCCGGGTGAAGGTACTCCGAGACAAAGTCCTCGGAGGTGAGGCACTTCGAAGGTACTCCGAATGGAGTGACTTCGGAGTTGGATGGATCAAGTCCTCTGCGGAGGCAAGGAGTCGAAGTGTGTTCCGGAGGAAGACATTCGAAGGTACCCGACGAAGGTCTCAAAAGTCGAGGTGCATCGAAGGCATGGTCCGGGTGAGGCTCGTCGAGGAGTGTGCTCGGGGAGAGACACTGCGACGAAGTGCTCATGGAATGCTTCGTGCGGAGGCCTTGGACGAAGGAAGGACTTCGAAGGGTGGTACTCCGAAGGTGGGGCTTCAGAGTGTGGTTGTCTTGTGGTACTTCGGCCATGCATGGCTTCGGTACACGGACTGACGGAGTTCGAGCTGGGAGTAGCTGCGAAGCCGTGGTGGTCCACTCCGGAGGTGTTGGTGCGAAGGCCCAAGGGCTTTGACGGCTTCGGCTCAAAACCGTCTCTGTATCGAAGGTTGACTTCGGTGAAGCGAAGGCCATCTGGCTCAAGGCTTCTCACCGAAGCTATCGCACCCCTCGCGTGCGAAGGGGGCTTCAGAAAGGTCAAAGGCTGCAAGTCTGACAGTGTCTGCTCTGCAAAAAGCTGACGCTGTCCCCTCTGCAAAGGCTGACAGAGAAGCCTCCAATAAAGTTGACTACCTTTTGTACCCCTCAGTTCTGTAGAGACAAAACCAATGTAAACCCTAGGGGTAAAGTAGTCAATTCCTTTCGGTGAACTGTGGGTTATAAATATGGGGGCTCGGTAGGTAACATTAAACACTTTGAGCATTTACTGTTGAGCTCCTGTACTAGCCACACACTTCGTTGTATTCATCCAGAGTTCAATTTTATTGTGTTCCTTGTTCAAGCGGCGAAGCCCTGCTTCTGTGTGCTTTTTGCTTGAGCTCGCTTTACATACCTCGCTAGTTGTAGTGCACCAAAGCCTGTCTAGGCGAAGGGTGTTTCGTGCGAAGTGTGTTTTTCAGTGTGCTGTCGCTCTGTGTAACAGGAGGCGAGACCTCGCTGCTTACTAGCGCAGCCCTGATCGAAGCCTGTGCGTTTATCGTGTCTGTGTACCTAGCGAAGTCCTCATAGTGTGCATTTAGACCTTCGTGTACGAAGCCCAGCACCAGTTGCTGCTGCCAAGTACTTGGTCGAAGTCCTCAGTGGGGTGTCCACTCTTGCGAAGGGTGAAGTGCGAAGCCTGCTCGAAGCACCCTGTGTGCGGAGCCTGCACTGACTTAGCAGAGTAGATTTTCGAGGGTTGTAAGTGGAGCGAAGTCTTCTTGGCTTCGAACTTTTGCTCCTGCGAAGCCTGTGTTCGGAGCTGTCAAAGCACCTCCAAACCAGACCTTCGAAGGTAGTGTTCGAAGCCTGTTCCGCAGAAGACAGAACTAAAACCGAAGGCTAGTTTTTAGCCCGAAATTTTAAAAAGCTCCCATTCACCCCCCCTCTGGTCGCCGTTTCCGGTCCAACAGTAACAAGGCGATAGCAATCTGTTATGTAGATTAACGGGGACTTCATGGGCGAAGTACCAAGGCTTACCACTGTTCCGTAGTGGCGGACGGAGGGCTTCCAAGCAAACCCACGAAGAGGTATAGAAAAGTAAAGGTAAAGTAAAGGTATGATCAAAGCATGGCTTTGGTTTGTTTGTGTTGGGGGGGTCCTCTCTACGCCAGCCAGGCCTCTATATTTATAGAGGGTTAACTCTAATCTAATCTGCTATTAATCAGACCGGATAGGGATAAAGCTTGAGCTGGCAACGCGTGAAACTCTATCTCTACCGAGGTGGGCTTCGGTTAGGCCCACCGAGGCCTTCTCCTCGGGCCAAAGATTCGGTAGCGTGGGCCTCCGAAGGTACCGAAGCTTTGGCAGCGTGGGCCTTCGAAGGCTTCCTGGTCGAAGCCCATGGGCTAGCTGGAGACCTTCGGAGCCCATAGCTCGATGGGCTTCGACCCTATAGGGCTTCGGTCAGACCCTGGACATGTGTATTTTTGGCCCAAATCACCAAAAATTGATATTTTGATAATCTAGCCATTAATGCCATTTTTTGCTATCAACATCAGCCCATGAAATTTCATGGCCCTCGGGCTGAGTCTCACGGTAATTATCCCACCACTCCACAGCGGGTCCTTGGAGCTGGTGAGCGGCAAATGCCACTCGCTCCTGCTCGGAACAGGGCAGAAGGTCTAGCTTCTTGCCGACGGTCCTCAGCCAGTCTCCTGCCTCCATTGGGTTGGTGGTGCTGGAGAATATTGGAGGCCGGACACGTAGAAACTCTGAGAGTTAATAGACTGGTGCCGATGCATGGACGACTGGGCGGAGGGGAGGCTCGGGTTGCCACTGTTGTTGGAGATGGATCAACTGCGCCTGCTGCTCTTGCATCTGGTTTTGTTGTTGTTGCATCTGAGTATGGAGTGTGGCGATCAGCTGGTTTTGGTTTGCCATCATCTCGGCTAGTGTGGGATGATTGGCAATGGGGGCCTGCCATTGGCCGGTTGCTCCCCACTGAGGCAGATTGCCAGAGTTGCTTCCGTCATGCGGGGCATCATATCCTTGGTTATTGACCATCCTGAAGTTGGAGGGTTCAAAAGAAAGTGTAAATATTTAAGGGGAATCCTTTTATTGCCCAAAATGAATGTTTTGACCTAGATACTTACATCTTTTATTTTAAATCTCTTATTAAATTTTGCACTCATGCCTTATATTCTGACATGAGCGGCACTACAAGCAAAACAATCAAATAGAAACAAACAACCGTAAACTACGTCTAAGGCAGCTTGGGGGAGGACTCAATCACTGGCTCGGCGGAGAGGGTCGGTGAAGGGGTGGTGGCGCTGGAGGGCCCGGCGGAAGAGGTACTGCGCGAGATCCTCTTGGGCCTAGATGAGGGGGTCCTAATCGTCCTCCGCTTGCACGACGGAAGGGGAGCAACCTCCTCGAGATCCTTCTGGAGCTCCTCGATCTAGTGACGCAGCTGCGCGGTGTCGGTGACGCCCTGGCGTAGAAGCTTGTTCTGACGCCTCAACTCTTCTACCTCGGCGGCCAAGTGGCGCCCCTGCTGAACCTGATGGTGAAGATTGACATTCTCGTGGTTCAAGCTCTCCGACGAGTGACGGTAATAGTCGATGGTGTCGTGATGGCTGTCGGCATCGAGGACGACCTTTGTATGAAGACTGTCATGGCCTCCAAGAGTCGCATGGTGCGGGCGATGGCGGAGTTGCGTAGGGAGAGTGTGCTGACGTAGATGCTGCGATGGCTTCCTGTGGTGCGCATGGGCATGAAGCGGTAGGCGGTGTCGAGAAGCTGGCCATCGTAGACCAACCGCAGCTCGGAGAGGGCCTAGAGAGCGGCGCGCTGGCTGGCCACTACGAAGGAAGGTCCACCGACTCCATGGGTATAGAATGCGGGCTGCATGGTGGATGGACGGATGATGACTGTGACCTCGCAATAGCTCTTGTTCACATCGGGAAAGATCCCATGGAACGTGGGCTCGTGCTCAAATCCGAGAAAGTCAACGAGCATGCGAAGCTCGCGGACGAACCCAACCTCATCGCGGAGAGTCCCACTCATGGTATGAACCGACATCTACAAAAGAGAGAAATTTTTGTAAAAACTCTGGAAGACGAGGTCTGTTTTGTAAGAAAATATGATTAATATAATTCCTAGGGTCAGGTCTGTTTTGCTTGCTATAGTCAAGTCGGCTGTGATACTATCTTGTAACGCCCCGATTTAATAAAACCGGGAATTTATTGAAATTCCATAGAAGATCAATAAATACAAGACGTTAATCACACGACTACGTACAATACGCCAATCAATCATGGTTCGTATACCATATTATTACAAAAGAGTTAAATAAAAGAGAAACTAATAAAATAAATTCTCTCGATGAACGTCTTCTTGCAGTCTCGTGCCTTGACTGGGTCGCTACTACAGACCGTCACCCTCCTTGTAGTAGACCGCCTCTGGTGGTGTAAGTCAATGGGGGTGAGTACAATCGTACTCAGCAAGTCACCGAATGCAAATATAATGCAAGGTAATAACAAGGAAGGTATTGGCTTCTTTTGCAGGAAAGTAGATTTGTAAAGCATTTAATGTAAGCAGATTATTAGTACAGAAAATTAAACATGTACATGCAACATATTGTAACTCAAGGGGTACTGTCAGCCCACCCTCGCTCAACAGTCCTTACATGCCATGAATAACACAAGCATTCATTCATAAGTAAACTAACTTCGAGAAGTCACACAACCCGCCCTTGACCGTGGGCTCGACTTTTCGAAAAGATTTAAACTCTGATCAGAGGTGTACTACTGTAACCACAAGGCACTTGTTTCCCGCACACCGCAGTGTGTTAAATGACTCCTGTCATGACAAGCTCGTGTCAAAACCTTCAGCATGGAACGCACCAATTGGATAACACCCTCTTATAGGTTTCATATGGTTTCCCAGTCACTTCGGGCCACACCATACCCCCCTTGAGCCTCGTCGGTACAAGTCACCCGCAGGTTGCCCCTTGCCCCCTCCACTATGGTGTTCCAAGTTGGTACGATCCATACCTCCAGTTAGGACTTACCCACTAGACTTGTGGTTAGTACGGAAGTGCTTTGCAATAGATCCCGTAGACCGGTCCTTATAGTGCCCCGGCTGCGACCAACCAATGCCCTAGCTTGCACCCGGAACCCACCAAACTTATAACATAGCCAACTCCAACAGAATCTAGAGACGAGAATAACAGGGAAATTCATATAGTAGAACCCAACTATCTCCGACTCATTCTTTTATCCTATAACAGTTGTGTCGATACATTGGACACTAGCTAATATAATATTATAGAGTGACAAGGAGTTTAGGCTCAATAAGCATGGCTTGGGTTTACACACAAGGACAGAGATCTAATAAATATAGTGTAAGGCTTGAGATTAGACTAATGCAATATTATCCTATGAGTTATAGCGATAATTTATTAAAACATGGGCTCAATGATGATCAAAATGGGGGTTGTGACTTGCCTTGCTCCACAAACGGTGAAGGTGGGACCTCGTTTTAAGACTCCGGATCTTCGACGGTGTCGTAGTCTTCCGATACGAAAAGAAATAAACACGACATTTAATAAACAATCCAAAATCAACAATATAACATACATGTTTTTGTTGTCTTAATTAAAGGGAAGGGAGCCTTAAATTCTATGAAATTACTACCTAATCATTTGAGATTAATTTTTAAAGAGGTTTCTGAATTTTATAAATTGATATAAGTATTTTCCCTAAAGGGTTTTTATTTTCCCATTTAGAGGTGAAATAAAAAGGTATAAAGCAACCCTATTGTTTTTATTGCAGTTTTAAAATAGTGAAATGAATTTATTAGGTCTTCTGAAGTTATTATATAAGTTTTATGATATTTTTAGAAAGTGTTGAATTTTTATTACATGAATTAATTATTTATCCTAAAAGGGCATTTGAATTATTATTTAATAAGAATAAAATGGGCAAAATAAACATATTGTTTTTATTGCATAAAAGTTTAGAGAATAAAAAGACAAATTTTACAAAATTAGAATGGTCTTATTTGGAGATAAATTGAGCAAGTTATGGATTTTTAATGTTTTAAACCATTTTCTAGATTTTATTTAAATCAAAAACAGACTCTGGTCCACAGTGAACCAGATTCACCGTGAACCAAGTCCTATGCACGTGAACCGGACACGTGGCTGCGGTAGGATTTAGATCCAACGGTCGGTGCGTGCGCGGGGTTTATAAATGAGATCCGATGGCGAGGATCCGTTGATACCGCTTCGGCGAGATCTGAGGGCTCAGGTTAAATCCCGTGGGGTTTTAATCTATGCACTCCGTCCGCGATCGTGCGGCCCAGATGCCGTCCGGCACGGCACGCGTAGAAGGGGTTAATTACCCCTTCTTCTCCGGCTCCGGCGACATGATGGCGGGGGATACCGACGACGACGATGACTAAACGGCCTGGCTAAGGTCTGAAATGGAAAGAGGAGGCTACAGGGAGCTTAGGCGTACCGGCGGTGGTGGCGAAATGTGACCTACGATGACCAGCGACGAGGAGAGGGCGGTGGAGTCCTTCGGGATCGACGACGACGAGGCGCTCCGGCGGTGATCCGGCCCAACAGAGGTGGGGCCGTGGTAGAGGGCGTAATGGCGGTCCTGTCGGTGTCGTCGATGAGGGCGGCGGTGGCTCGGGGCACCGGCGAGGGCCTGCCGGAGCCAAAATAGGGGAGGCAGCACAAAAGGCACAGGTGACGCTCGGTTTCCATAGGCTCGGGTGAGAAACCATGTTGAAGAATGTGGTTTTGATATTCCAGATGTGATGAGTGATTGTCAACGGAAGTCAAGAGGAAGAGAGATGAAGACCTGCCGAGTCTGAGGCGCATGTGACTCAGGTACACGGGCAGTGAGCGACGGCCGGGCAGAGGAGCTGCGGAGTCGGGCTGGCCCAATCCGGGTACATGGCTAGGAGCGGCAGATGATCCACCGGTCTGTTGACTGGGTTTGACTCAGGTACACGGGCGGCGAGCGATTGCCGGGCTGAGGGAGCTGCGGGGTCGGGTCGGCCCAATCCGGGTACCCGGTGTGAAGACGGTGGACGCTTTGTCAGTTTCGGCGTAAAACTGACAATCTATCATTAATTCGTTTTTAGGATATTAATAATTAGTTTTTAAGTTTAGAATATTTTTATTCGAGTCAGTTAATTTTTTTAAGAATATTTTAGTAATTTTCGGAATTTATTTTAGAGTTAGGTTATTTTACCCGAGGGTAAAGTAGTCTTTTCATGTATTAGGATTTGCCTATAAATAGGCCCCTATCCCCTTCGGGATAGATGACTGTTTTTCTTATATTAATCTACAGTCCACAAAATTGGGTTATCTGCAAGTTTTTCGGATCTCCAAAGTTCATCCGCCGTCGTCATCGTTAATCCTTTTTCCTTCGTGTGGAACTCGCCGGCGCAGCAGGAGATCACGGCGCAAGAAGCTGTGCGCCGAGGCAGTCCGAGGCATGTGGCAACCGCGACATCAACAGGTAGAACGCGCCTGAGTCTTCAGCGGCTGCAGTTTTTGACTTTCTGCAGTCCTGCATCAGCCACAGCGAAAAGCAGCTGGCCTCGGTTTGCGTGAATTGATAATCAATAAAAGGCAGGATAGCACGCTGGCTGTTTTTGCCTTTCCGCTGCTTGCCGCACGGATTCAAAAGAAGGTGGGACCCATTTTTATGCACACGGCTGAGAAAAGCAAAGTTGTTTTTTGTCTTCCTCAATGTGCTAGTGCATCATCGTGCATGGAAACTTGCCCTCGTGGGCCCCGCCGGTGTTGCAGCCAAGCTTTGGCAGCACTGCTTTCAGACGTGCAGCAGGCTAGCGGCGACGTGAGAAGCCAGCGGCAGCGCAGTGCATGCAGTAGTTTTTTTTGCCGGATCTTCTGCGACGGGCGGCGATGTAAACGGTTGATTTTTTCACAGCAGGTAAGTTCTAATCTAATCTCCTATTTCCTAGATAGATTAGTTAGATAGATAGTCATCTATTTTTAATCAGCCTATGAATTTGATTGTTAATCTCGTGGTTAACTTTTATCTATTAAAATATTATTAGATCTCGCACATTTTATTTAAGTATCTTCAATCGGCTCATATAAAAATATATATACATTATTAGACGAAGTAATATTTTTATTCTAGAGATTCATGAAATATTGTATGTTTATCTCTGAATTAATTTTTGAATGATCCATGTTTTATTCTTTTGATTAGTACTTTATCTCTAGGTTACAATATAAATATTTCGTGATATATCTAGGTGCTTTTATTTACTTCAGTATTCTTATTTAGTTTATTTTTAATATCATTTTAATTGGGACACCGGTTATTTTTAGGCTAAACCAAGTTAATTCCTGCAATTTGCTTTGCTAATATTATTTGACTGGCTAAGTTCTTTTGGGTGTCAGGTTTAGCATTTAGTTTAGCAAGAATTTTTAAGCGCCCATTCACCCCCCCTCTGGTCGCTACTTTCGGTCCTACAAGTGGTATCAGAGCGAGGTTAGGTTTTTGTAAATATCTTAACCGATTCAAAACCTAGGTAGTGACCATGACGTCTTCTGGTAAAATCCCATCCCTAGAAGCTTTTGGCTACACTTATTGGAAGACTCGCATGCGAGCATACCTTATGAGCCAGAGCTCGGACATATGGGAGATTTGTGTTCATCCTAGTTTCACCATTACGACTATTGCTGCGGATACTGCTGAAAATGTAATTACCCAGCATCAAAATAATAGTAAGGCGGTGAACATTTTATTTTCTGGTCTAGGTCCTAGTGAGTTCGAGCGTGTTAGCCATCTCACCACTGCTAGAGAGATCTGGGCTACCCTCCAGGCACATCATGAGGGAACAGCTCAGGTCAAGGCTAGACTATATCAGACCTATAGGCGTGAGTATGAAAATTTCTCACAGAAGCCGGGTGAGACTATTGAGGCTTTGTTTGGTCGTTTTCAATCGATTATTAACAAGCTTCGTGTTAACAAGGCTGAGGGTGATCAGCTGGTCTCGGATCATGAACAGGCTCTTAAAGTACTCCATACTTTGGACCCTAAGATCTGGGAGATCAAGGTCTCGTCTATTGTTGAGAGTGTGTCCTATGATACCTTGACCGTCGCAGAGCTTTTTAGTAAGCTCAAGGCCTCAGAGGTCGATATTCAGTTGAGATCAAATCTCACTGATTCTGGCTCAAAGACTCTGGCGCTTGCGACACCGTCTGCAGATCCTAATGTCATGAGTTGTACTGCCTTTTCCTTGATGTCTATCTCCGAGGAACAACTTGATACTCTAGGAGATAATGATTTGTGCCTATTTAACAACCGGGTGCGACGTGTCTATGATAAGCGAATGTTTAAGAGATATGGCACAAAATCCGGATGCTTTGAGTGTGGTGACCCAGGTCATTTCATCGCCGACTGTCCCAAGCAGAAGAATTACAAGAAGGGAACCGGCGGTAACTCCTACAACTCCGGCAAGTACGACAACTCCACGAAGGGCAAGCCCAAGACAAAATTCTTTCGAAAGGCTCTGAAGGACTACAGGCGTGAGAACAAGAAGCGAGACAAGACCTTCTTCGCCGAGATGGAGAAAAGATACTCCAAGAGATCCTCGTCTTCCTCATCATCTTCAAGTTCAAGTGATAAAGATATCATGATCAGGAAGGGGAAGGATAGAGACAATCCGGCGGGCCTCTGTTACATGGGCTTCAAGGACAAGCTGAAGAGTCGCTCACGTCACAGCCGAAGATCCCACAAGAGCTTCTGTTCAATGGCTCTTGGAGAGAAGAAAGAAAAGGACTCCTCCGATGACTCCGACGATGACGACGATGAGAAGGCATCTTCCTATGAACAAGAAGTTGTTAATTTACTAGAACAGAACAGTCAGGAGTTGAAGTATAGGGAGAAACTGCTTAGAGGGGCTAAGAAGAGGATAGATGAGCTTGAGAGTGAGCTTGCCACAACAAATGGCAAGATTGAGAGTCTGTCTTCTTCCCCTTGCTTGGGTGATAGTGGTGAGTGCCCTAACTGTGAGGTGCTGCTGTGTGACCTGACGACTCTTAAGTCCAGGTACACAGAGAGAGTAGATGAGAGAGACACATTGGCCACTGAGCTTGAGAGCGCTCAGCAGGAGCTAAAAGATGCTCATGCCACTATCATCACACCTTGTGTAGACTGCCCATCCCATTTAGCTAGTATAGTTGAGCTGAGAGCCAAGAGTGATGAGCAGTTGAGCGAGTTAGCTGGAGTGAGAGGTGAGTTGGAGCAGACTAAGCTAGAGCTTGAGACCTTGTCAGTTCCATCCACTGTTTGTGAGAACTGCCTATCCATTAGAATGGAGTTGATCAAGCTAAAAGCTGAGAAGTCTGTCAAAGCTGATAAAGAGTGTGAGATCTGCTTGTCTCAGGTGGAGGTGTTAGCTTCTTTGAGAGAGGAGCTAGTTGATGTTCAGAACGAGAACTTTTACCTCCGTTCTATCCTGAGTTGGATTAGTGCTAGAGAGCCACGGCTCGGCATGATGATCCAGCAGTTCAAGAGACAGGATGGTTTTGGGGTAGGATACACATATACCAAGGCTAATTTTGAGAGCGCCACTAGTCGTGCAGTGGAGTGGAGTAAGATGACTCCCGAACAGAGATATCCCAAGACTCACTCCACTGAGTCCTTTAAGGATAGTCAGCCCAAGGATGGAGTGATCCAAGAACAACCTAAAGCTCCACCTAAGAAGCAGATATGGATTCCTAAGCCTAAAACTCTTCACACCTCTCTTGATTCTTTACCTGGACCCTCTCACGTCAAAGATGATTCACCCAACACCACCAAGCCTAAGAACCCTAAGCCACAACAACATCCCAAGAAACCTACCTATCACTGTAAGTTTTGTCAGAGAGACGGACATCTTAAGGAGTTTTGCTTCAGGAGGAAGCGGGTTGAGCGAGCAGAGAGAGCTCGAGGTGGGCAGGAGCAGTTCTACCAGCATAGTGGTAGGCAGAGAGTCCCTCGACGTGGAGAGAGGCTAGAGGCCAGGCCACGTCGTGTAGGTGGTGGTAGAGGAGACGGTTTTCACTACCGTGCTCCGGATGGTGGTTTCCGTTGTGGCAGAGTTCCAGATCGTCATGGATATGGTTTTGGATCTCGTGACCGTGATTTTAGGCAGAACAGAGGACCGCGCTTTGATCCGCGCTTCAGTCCAGACTCATATGATTCCTTTTGCTTTCCTACATACGCGCAGATGGCTCGACACTGGTTCAATACTTTTACTAAACCTGGCATTGGATCGTTTGGTCCCACTCATGATTATTGATCGTTTTTTTTGGAGCTGTGTATTTTTTTTGGATATTTTGAGTCAGCTTTTCATTGGTATCAGTTTTACTTTTTTTTTGTGTGTTCATATCATGCATAATCATCAATCACATTTTGAGCTTGCTTCTGTTATATGATTAATCTGCTTTACTTTCTCTAGCTAGTATATGTTTTTGATTACTCGTCGATGATCATGTTTTGTTTCAGTTCACATGATATATCTGATATTTGTCATATGCATTGCTTTTGTACTTTAAAATTGAAAAAATGATCACCATTGCTTCTGGTAACTAGCATGTGTAGGCTGAATGCTTTCGCTATCTTTTACATGCCTTGTAGCTAGATCCTTACTTAGATGCAGATATGCAACTTGGACATCCATATGCTTTAAATATGAAAATGTGCTATAAAAATGATAAAAATTAAAAAAAATTATGCATTTTTATGATTATAAGAAAAGATCCAGGTGGGTTTGCTTTTGTCGCATTGCATTGTTCTGGACTGCTTACCATAGCACTTTGGTATGAACTAGGACGATGTAATGTATGCCAAGACTAATGTCTTAAGCTTCTGATGGTCCAATTCTGGCCTAGGCTTGACTTGGTCGGTTAGCATAAGGTTTGACATGCAAATAACCCCTGGCAGAAATGAAAAAGAAATAATCTGAAAAATTAAAAAAAAAAGATGACAAGTTTGCTGAAGCACTTTGTTTGGACAATGCTTATCTTGGTAGATATCAGTTAGCTTTTGCATATCATGTTTTACCTTGCTTGTCAACTAGACAATGTGGTGATGCTTTTGTTTGAAAAAAATCGAAAAATGCGTGCTAATGACTTTCTTTAGATATCATCTGTTACACTGATCATGTCATGTATCTTAGACAGTATATCTTTTGCTATACCTGTTAGATGTTGTAATAGCAGTCAATCATATCTAAGAAGCATGCTTTTCACACTCCACCCGCACCCGATCTGCATTCATAGCATATTTTGAGGGGGAGCTGCATTTTAGGGGGAGTTTGTATTTATGTCTCTTTAAAGTGCATTTTAGTCTCACTTGATGAGTCCAATTGTCAACAAGGGGGAGAAATTTTGGTGTTTAGAGAACATTTTTTAGCTTTATTTGGGATTTATTTCAGGGGGAGTTTCTTGTTGGTAATTCTGAGATTTCTTGTTGGTAATTCTGAGATTTGCACTTTTTTTTGAGGCTTTATTTTTGGTTAACCATAATGACCATTTTTCGTGCTTCTGTTTGGCTTTTGGTCATTAGGGTTAAACTTTTATTTTCTGTCTTCTATTTTCTTTTGTCTTTTTTTTTCTTGTTTCCATATGTTTTGCAGGTTCTGGAGATGAGCTAAAAAGGGTGTTGACAATGCACTCATCAAGGGGGAGATTGAGAAACCATGTTGAAGAATGTGGTTTTGATATTCCAGATGTGATGAGTGATTGTCAACGGAAGTCAAGAGGAAGAGAGATGAAGACCTGCCGAGTCTGAGGCGCATGTGACTCAGGTACACGGGCAGTGAGCGACGGCCGGGCAGAGGAGCTGCGGAGTCGGGCTGGCCCAATCCGGGTACATGGCTAGGAGCGGCAGATGATCCACCGGTCTGTTGACTGGGTTTGACTCAGGTACACGGGCGGCGAGCGATTGCCGGGCTGAGGGAGCTGCGGGGTCGGGTCGGCCCAATCCGGGTACCCGGTGTGAAGACGGTGGACGCTTTGTCAGTTTCGGCGTAAAACTGACAATCTATCATTAATTCGTTTTTAGGATATTAATAATTAGTTTTTAAGTTTAGAATATTTTTATTCGAGTCAGTTAATTTTTTTAAGAATATTTTAGTAATTTTCGGAATTTATTTTAGAGTTAGGTTATTTTACCCGAGGGTAAAGTAGTCTTTTCATGTATTAGGATTTGCCTATAAATAGGCCCCTATCCCCTTCGGGATAGATGACTGTTTTTCTTATATTAATCTACAGTCCACAAAATTGGGTTATCTGCAAGTTTTTCGGATCTCCAAAGTTCATCCGCCGTCGTCATCGTTAATCCTTTTTCCTTCGTGTGGAACTCGCCGGCGCAGCAGGAGATCACGGCGCAAGAAGCTGTGCGCCGAGGCAGTCCGAGGCATGTGGCAACCGCGACATCAACAGGTAGAACGCGCCTGAGTCTTCAGCGGCTGCAGTTTTTGACTTTCTGCAGTCCTGCATCAGCCACAGCGAAAAGCAGCTGGCCTCGGTTTGCGTGAATTGATAATCAATAAAAGGCAGGATAGCACGCTGGCTGTTTTTGCCTTTCCGCTGCTTGCCGCACGGATTCAAAAGAAGGTGGGACCCATTTTTATGCACACGGCTGAGAAAAGCAAAGTTGTTTTTTGTCTTCCTCAATGTGCTAGTGCATCATCGTGCATGGAAACTTGCCCTCGTGGGCCCCGCCGGTGTTGCAGCCAAGCTTTGGCAGCACTGCTTTCAGACGTGCAGCAGGCTAGCGGCGACGTGAGAAGCCAGCGGCAGCGCAGTGCATGCAGTAGTTTTTTTTTGCCGGATCTTCTGCGACGGGCGGCGATGTAAACGGTTGATTTTTTCACAGCAGGTAAGTTCTAATCTAATCTCCTATTTCCTAGATAGATTAGTTAGATAGATAGTCATCTATTTTTAATCAGCCTGTGAATTTGATTGTTAATCTCGTGGTTAACTTTTATCTATTAAAATATTATTAGATCTCGCACATTTTATTTAAGTATCTTCAATCGGCTCATATAAAAATATATATATACATTATTAGACGAAGTAATATTTTTATTCTAGAGATTCATGAAATATTGTATGTTTATCTCTGAATTAATTTTTGAATGATCCATGTTTTATTCTTTTGATTAGTACTTTATCTCTAGGTTACAATATAAATATTTCGTGATATATCTAGGTGCTTTTATTTACTTCAGTATTCTTATTTAGTTTATTTTTAATATCATTTTAATTGGGACACCGGTTATTTTTAGGCTAAACCAAGTTAATTCCTGCAATTTGCTTTGCTAATATTATTTGACTGGCTAAGTTCTTTTGGGTGTCAGGTTTAGCATTTAGTTTAGCAAGAATTTTTAAGCGCCCATTCACCCCCCCTCTGGTCGCTACTTTCGGTCCTACATCGGGTAGCTTCCTTATGGGGTGAAACCGCGTCGGCTTATGGGGAAAGGGGTCGCCGGCGGATGGGAAAGGGGATTCGGGTGCCAAATTTGGCACGGGGGCTGGCCAACGGCGAAAACGGAAGGGGGTCTCATCGGGAATGGAAGAGGGAGATCCCCTTCCTTCGAAGACGACGAATATGATAGGTGGGTCCCGCCTGTCATCGGCCGAGCGCGAAACAACGGCGCTGATAGGCGGGCCCAAGCGGTCAGCGGCCGAACAAGGGGGAGGGAGAGGCTATCAAGCGGGGCCGACCGGGCATGGGCTGAAGAGAAAGAAAGGGGGCGGGGCGCCGACCAGTGGGTCCGGGACGTCAGCGATGGAAGGGGGGGGGGGCGGGGCGCGAGCGGCTGCCACGTGGGTCCGAGGTGGGGCGTGGGCGCGGAGGAGAGAGAGTGGGAGCACCGACAGGGTGACCCCACCTGTCAGTGGCCGAGGTGGCTGGATTGGGCCGGGCTGGAGGGGAATTGGGGGTTGCGGCCCAACAAGAATTTAAATGTATTTTCAATTTAAAATATTTCCAAAAAATCAATTATTTGTTTAAGGCTTGAAGCACTGTTGCTAAAATTTTGTAAAAATTCCTAAAAATATTTCTTGGCTTCTAGATTCCACCATAAATTTTTCAGGTTCAAATTTGAAATATTTCTCCTGTTTTTCTTTAATTGGGTTCTTTTAACCTTTACTCTAAATAAATAATTCATTTTAAATTCAGAAAATTTATTTCCCTCATTTTATTTTATTTTTAAATTTGGGCTGTTACATGGGTCCAGTTATGTCCGGTTCTGAATCCTACAAATCCATCCCCATTTTCATTAAGGACCAACTCATTCAGCATATCAGTGATTTCTGTAACATTTAAACGCCTTGGTGGTCCCTTTACAACAACATTGTCCTTCTTGAAACTGTCTCTCTGTAACCTAAATGGGTGATTCATGGGCAAAAAAGCATCTATGATAATCAAAGTAATAAATCTTTCCCCCGAAGTTAAGACGGAAACAATCTGTGTCCTTAGCACATATTGGACATGTCAACCTTCCATGACAACTCCAACCAGAAAAATACCGTATGCCGGAAAATCGTTGATCGACCACAGGTACGCAACTCGAAGATTGAATTTTTGCTTTCGGTCATAGTCATATGCTTCAACTTTTTTCCACAATTGTTTCAACTCTTCAATTAAGGGCTTCAACATCACGTTCAGGCATGTTCCAAGATGCTCTGGATCAGGTATAATGAAACAAATGAACATAAATTCATATTTCATACAAAACGAAGGTGGAAGGTTGTATGGAATAGCAAATATAGGCCAACAACAGTATGATGATGTGGTTACATTGAAAGGTGTGAATATATCTGTTGCCAACCCACTGCGAGCATTCCTTGCATCCCTAGCAAAGTCTGCATCAAAAATATCTAGAGCCTTCCATGCCTCACCATCAGATGGGTGCACCATTACTTGGTTATTCTCACGTACACCTTCTTTATGCCGTCTCATATGTCTAGCGGTTTTCTTTGAGAGAAACAATCATTTCACCCGAGGTGTAAGAGACATGTAACGAAGTTGCTTATGAGCAACCTCTGTCGTTACCTTTTCATCGTCTTCGTTTACGACCTCTACGAACAATAGTTTCACCCGAGGTGTAAGAGACATGTAACAAAGTTGCTTATGAGCAACCTCTGTCGTTACCTTTTCACCGTCTTCGTTTACGACCTCTACGAATCTCGGTTTACTATATTTTAAGCATTTCACCTCATTCCTATGTTCTTTCTAGAAAAACATATAGTTATCTTGGCACACATTAATCTTCTCATACTCCATAACGAGAGCAGAAAGAATTTTCTTTGATAGGTACATGTCTTTCGGCACCTTATGGTTCATAGAAAGGATATCGCTGATCAGGTTCATGAGCTCCTTATAACAATTATTGGATAATGCAAACTTCAACTTAATGGCCACAAGACGAGTCACGAAAGCGAGAATGCTTACGGTGGTGTGCTCATGCAATGACTTTTCTGAACCTCGAAGGATGTCGAAAAACTTTTCAACCTCTAGTGTTGGAGGATCCTCAGGGTTTGTTTCAAACTCCGGCCATATAGCATCAAGCATCTCATCCATCCTATCGTCAGCCATGCTATCATCTTCTTCTTTCCACTACCAATACCATTTTTTCATGGCCTGTCTCACTATGCAAAGTCCAAACTTCATAACTTGGCACGAAACTATATTTGCAAATGTGGAATGACAACGTTCTCTTGTCTTGCCAACGAGAATTTCTGCACTTCATGCATGGGCACCTTGCGCTAGTGTTTGTTGTCAAAGAGAATGCATGGTCAACAAATTTCTTAGCGTTGATTACCCACTCCCTCGTGTGAGCTCCACTTTTCATCCAACCATTATACATCCACCGTCGGTCGTCCTCAGCCATTCTATAAGCAAAACATTCATTCAATCGAGAATGCATCATAAGTACTAGGTGTTTTACATACCACGGCCCTATGTTTATAAGAAAAGAAAGGTCCTAAACCCACCTAAGAGTGAGCGACAGAACATGGTATTTATGATGAGCCATGAGTCCGAATGAAATTTCAACAACATAACCCTGCTGTTATCCAATTGCACGCCTAATAGTGGTGCAATGGAGAACAATAAAGTTATGTCGCTGAAATCTCATTCGAACTCATGACTCATCATAAATACCACGCTCTGTCGCCCACTCTGAGGCTGTACAAAAAGAGACAATTCCAGACCTACAGATCTCACACGCATGACACGTGTGAGACATGTTGGTCCGAAACAGGTGACACATAGGTTTCGTTACACTATTTACGTTGGTGTCATATACAAAATTACATACGTGTATGAAATCATCAACAAACCATAAATTAATACTAGAATATAATTAATAACATATATAATAGCACATCACATAAAAAGTACTTGTAAAAACATACAATTAATACTGGAACATTTCTAATAGCATAATAGTCAAAGTATTGAAATTATCCCATAATATCGCATTAATTCATATATCCTACAAATTAATTGATTTTTATTTTATTAATTACTTTGTGAATTGAATGCTAATTTCCTCTTTATAAGGACAACTACTTATGACATGTATATAACAATTAATGTCATTGTGAGCAAAATGAAACAATTATCCATTTTATCACATACTACGACAAAAATCAACTTTATCAAATAATAAATTTCCACTTGACATTACAAAATGAATCAATTATTCATTATATCACATACTCCAACAAAATTAAAGTGTCTATTATACAATTAATCTCCGACCACTACGACAAAATTGTTGCTACCCTATATATAATGATCATTATATTGCAATACAGTACTACGACAAAATTCACAAATAAAAAGCGAAAAAATTGTTAAAGTAGAAAAAATTAATTGGTTAATTAGCGGCGGCGGAGGTCGGTGGGTGGTGTAGGATGGCGGGTGAAGATGGGCGACGACGGACAGCAGGCAGCGGCGGCCGACGGCGGTGCAGGAGGGCCGCTGGTACGGTGTCCGGAGGGGGCGCCGGCGAGGCACATGGGAGGGCAGAGGTCGGCGAGCAGCCAGCGGCGACCGAGGGATGGGCAGGCGTCTCGCTCGGGCGGCCGGTGGGGGTGGCAGGGCACTCGGGCTGCCAGAGATGGCGGTTGGCAGCGGGCGCGGGAGATGGTGGCAGTGGGCGCCGGGCGGGATGAGGCGCAAGCGGTTGTGCTCGGGCAGTGGTGGCGGGTGGAACGAGCTCGCTTATAGGGATTAGTCTTCCCTGTACACGCGTGGGGGTAGGTGATATTTCCATGAACATTCGTTGGCAAGCATTAAATCCGATGGAAGTTAATTAACCTCCGTCAGCTTTAATGCTGGCCGATGGAAGTTATGGCTTCTATACCGAGCGAGGAAAAAAAGTTTAGGGCCAAATTTTTCTATGCCATTATAATTTTTACAGTTTTGAAATATGCCATCGGTGTGTCACTGACATATGGGACCTACCACAGTCACTGACAGTGGCATTTTTCAAATTACAGAAAATTGTAATGGCATGTTTCAAAATTTCCTGCTTTAACTTTCCGTTGACTCCTGTAGGCTGAAGGAAGTCAATTAACTTCCGTCGGCTTTCAGAAAAGCCAGCGTAAAGTTCTGTTTTTCTTGTAGTGTTCTGAAGCAACATTTTCTCTCTGTATCGAGACCAGAAAATAACTGGAACTTCTGATACTTCCTATTGTAACTTCCGATACTTCCTATCGGAACTTCCGATCCATGGAATTTTATTGGGCATAACCTTCTATCTCCCACTTGCACAAGAACTAATTCTTTGCATGTTTTTAATCCATCCCCTTAAGTGTGTTACCCGATAGGTTCATACACTAACGACTGTTTACCGCAAACCGTTTCCGACTCACTGATCAATAGCGGTACCTAGTAGCACATATTGACCCCCGAAAGCGTACAAAATAAAATTTTCATCAATCTTGATATACTTAAGCACTAGTCCCTTTACCACACGCTGTCAGTCAAGCTCAAGGCAAGATACGTTTGACCCTTGCTGGTTAGCTCGACATTTCACTCGATCAAGTATTAATTCAAATCATAACTAACTCCTTAGTCATAGTGGCATGGCCATGCACTTTTCCAATCCAATACCTCGAGGGGCGCAGAGATGACTCTCCTATTATTAGGAGGGGTAAATTCTATCTTGACTGCTCACATCCCAAGACATGTTTCACAACACACCTAAAAACAACCCATATTACTACTGTTGGGGGAAAAATACTTCATCCTTAGGACTTTAGAGATCAGTAGCCAAAGATAATTCATCAGCTTTGAAGTCTGTGTTCATCTCCAAGATGATGAAGATTCCAAGACGAAGGGTACTTCGAAGTATCTATTCGAAGACACCCTCTGAAGGCTCCGTCTCTATAGTGGGAAACAACAAGACTGACAGGACATTTGATTTATCTATCTTCTCCGGCTAGGTTTTACTATTTTAGCCCTATTCGGGGTACCGAATAGTTTCCACTATGTCGGTTGTAATTGAGGGGTAAAAAGGTCTTTTCCTTAGAGTTTTTACCTATAAATACCCCCCCTTCTTACCCTGTAATAGGCATTGAATACTCAGTTATTCAATACATAACTTCGAACTACTTTGAGCTATTATCCTATTCGGAGGCTCGAAATAGTCCGCATCACAAACTCTTCGTTTGTTAGTTCTTAATCTTCGAGAACCTATTAGCGTAATCCTTTGTGCCAACTGTTGGCGCCGTCCGTGGGGAACCTAGTTCTAAAAGCTAGTTCTCTGCTGCTAACTGCACTTCGAAGAGCACTTGCAGAGGGAGATTTGGAGTCTTAGGATTCCGCGTACCCTTCGGTAAGGGGCTTCCTAGTGCAGCTCGAAGGCCTTTCTTTGTCTTCCCAAACAAATCGAAGTCTTCATTCTTCGGACCTCATCTTTGTTAGCCATGCCTCCCAAGCGGAGCCTAGCCATCAATCCTCCCCGAAGATCCCCTCGGACCAATAGTGCTGGACCCTCAGTAATTCCACTAACCCCCGAAGGGGTCGCTGGACTTTGAGCACCCAGAGGCCCCCGAGCCGCTCTGTGGCGCCCCGATTTATCGAAATCGAGACATTATTGAATTTCATGTGAAAAACAATAATACAAGAGGTTCATCATGCGACAATCGTACATACGACAATATTCATGGTGCGCATACCATATTTATTACATCAGAGTTTAATAGAAAAGATAATAAAAATAATTAAAAGTGCATGACGAACGCCTTCTTCAGAATCTTTGCTTGACTGGGTCGCTACTCCAGACCGTCTTCATAGTAGGCATCCTCTGTGGGGTCCAACAGGTATGAGTACGAAAAGTACTCAACAAGCCACCGCAAATGCAAATAATAATGCAGGATAATAAACAAGGAATGGTAATGGCTAACAGTGCGGAAAAGTACTTTTTCAGTTATTGCATTTAGTGTAGTCAAATTCAATCATGCGGAAATGTAAACATGAACGTTAGTAATATGATCTAACTCGAGGAGTACATTTTACCTCCTCGCACAACAGTCCTTACATGTCAAACCATCATGCACATACATATCAAAAGTAATCTAACTGTGGGATGTCACGCAACCCGCCCTTGACCGTGGGCTCACCTTTTCAAAAAGATTTAAGACTCTGATCAGAGATGTACTACTGTACCCACAAGGCTCGCACTCATCCCAAACGAGATGACCCATACCACGGGAACTCGTGCCAAAACCTCGACATGAAATGCTCCAAGCGATAACCACCCGCTCTAGGTTTCGCCGGCGCGCCGGGCCGCATCTCGGCTAACGTCGCACCCCCTTTTGCGCCACGTCGGTACAAGCCACCCGCAGGTGCTGCTTGACCCATCTCCAAATGGTGGCCTCGGTTTGGAACACTCCATACCTTAGTTAGGACTTACCCACTAGACTTGTGGTTAGTACGGAAGTGTATTGCAACGGATCCCTCAGACCGGTCCTTATAGTGCCCCGGGTGCTACCGACCAATGCCCTAGCTTGCACCCGGAACCCACCATGCATACACTCACAACCATAACTCATCACTGACAGAATTCCAAGGATAAGAAACAATGGGGATCATATAGCATAACCATATTGCTACGACTCATTTTTATACTATAGAGATCGTGCCAATACATTGGACACTAGCTAATAACATTAATCATACGGTGACAAGGAGGTTAGGCGAGATAGCATGGTTTGGGTTGCACATCAAGGTCGGGGGATCCTAAATAAATATATTGTAAGGGTTTTCATTGGACTAATGCATATATATAACCTATGTGTTTTAGCGATAGTTTAATCAAACATGGGTTCAATATGCTCAAAAGATTGGTTTGGTGACTTGCCTTGTTCAGCGAATGGGGAGGGAGGAACTTCGGGAAAGTACTCCGGCTCTTCGGTGGTGTCGTAGTCTTCTCGTTATAAATAAAGTAAATTAAAATAAATACAACATTCAATTTAAACAATACAAAACCACACAACAAGCACATAGGTTCAAATTGGTTTAATTTAAAGGAAATCAAGTTGTAAAGTTTCTGAAATTTATTTTATGAATAATTTTAAAGGAATTATAATGAAAGGTTGTCCTTTATAATAAGGGGTTTTAAATGTGAGTAGTCTCATTTTAAGTCTCCTAATAAAATTTAGTATGAAAGGTTCATGTACAAATTAGTGGTTTTCAGTATATGAACAGAAAGGAATAAGTATGAATTTTACTGAAATTTAAATAATTGAATTTACATTTTTACCCTAAGGGTATTTGAATACATATGTAAATAATCATGAAAAAGTCTAAAGTAACATACTGTTTTTATTGAACTAAAGTGTAGAGAATAAAATTATAAAATTTCTGGAATTGAAATGACAATTTTTGGAGTTCAAATGCGCCAGATATAAATTTTACAAGTTTTAAACACTTTCTGGAATTTATTTTCAAATTTAAAACACCTTGGGTCCACGGTGAGCCAGGCCCACGGTGAACCCGCGCACTGTGCGCGTGGTCCGGCCCAATCTGGACCGTTGGATCCAGATCCAACGCGCGAGAGTGAGGCGGGACGGTTAAGTGATAACGGACGACCACGATTAAAACGCGCGAAAGGGTACTACGTGGACGCACGAGATTGAGTGCGGGTTTTAAATACCGATGGACGCGCGAGATTAAAACATACCGCTTCGGTTAGATCCGATGGTGCGGATTAGATCGCGCACGTGGGGTTATAGGCGCCGTCCGATCACGATCGCACGGCCGTGGTTAGATCCGACATGGCACGGGTACTCAGCCCATGCCGGTCATCTTCTTTGACGACGGCGAGTGGGCCAGAGGCCACGACGAGCGACGGCGGCCCTAGCTAAGCCTAGAAACGGAAAGACTACGCCTAGGGAACACAGGGATACCTTAGGCGAGGCGAACGGTCGACGGAGCACGGTCGGCGGCGAGGGTAGACGATGGAGAGGTTCGGGTCCTTGGCGGCGACGGCGATCCGGCGGGGTTCGTCGACGATGGAGTGGTGGCCGAGGTTGGCGAGGTTCGTGCGGTCACAACGGTGCGGTCGGCGAGGGCGGAGGGGGACTCCGGCGATGGCGAGCGACGGCTGGAGTGTGGGCGGCGATGGTGCACTAAAAATTGAAATGCCAGTGCTCTGTTTGTTCTCGCAGCGAGAGGGCGTGGGGGATCAAACGCGGGTGGCCAAGGGGCTTAAATAGGTGTACCAGTGAGGGATAACAGGCGTCGTATACAAGGAAAGCCGAGAGGGGGTATTTACTCGCCGGCGAGGTTTTTCCATGCATGGTCTCACGATCCGGGGGTTTAAAATGCGTGCCTTAATGCTTTAAATGGCCGGCGGGCCTCGGGGAATTCAATGCCAGCGTCGGTTTAACGGGAGGGGGAGCCAGCGAGCGGATCCGAGGCGAGGTCATCGGCCGACGGAGTTAGGGGGTGTTGGCGCGAGGTGGACGACGGTCCTGACAGGCTGGGGCCACTGACCAGCGGGTGTGAGCGCACGAGCGAGGTGGCTGACGGGTGGGGTCGGGCTCGGGCGCGAGAGAGGAGTGGTGCCGATAGGTGGGGCTAGGGTGTCGGGTGCGCGCGCGAGGGGAGAAGGTTTCGCTGACGGGTGGGGTCGGGCTGTTAGTCCGAGCGCGTGGGAGGGAGTGGGCTGGGCCGGTCGGGAGAGAGAGAAAGGGAGGGGAGGGGAGAGGAAATAGATTAAAATCTTAGGGCTACTTCCAAGCTTGGTAAAAATTTGTAAAAATTCTCAAAAATATATTTTGGTCTTAGGATCATACACAAAAATTTTCATCTCCTAGTTTGGCCATTTACTCTATGTTGTAGTTCAAAATGGTAAAGGAGGGTATTAAAGGTATATCCAAAATAATAATTTCCAGGAAACTGAATTAAATAATATTTTTATTACTTTGAAAATTTGGGGTGTTACACGCTCCCACGGTGCTCCAAATCGATTACACCAGTTCCCGAGACCCGGAGCTCCCCTCCGGAGGAGATGAAGACCTTCCTGAGGACACGGCTACCCAAGTAGCACGACTTTAGGAGGAAGTAGCAAGGTGGAGGCAAGAGGCTGCCGATCGACTTCGCTCCCAAGCCTTCACTCATGCTCCAAAAGGGCCTCAAGATGGCGGTCCTAGTGATCTCCCCGAAGCTTTCCAAGTCCCGGAGGAAGCCGAGAATGCATTCTTCGATGATGAGTCTCCATTGCATCTGGACCTGCAGAAAGTGCCCTTTGACCCCAGGTTTAAGGCCTCGAAGCTGCACAAGTACTCCGGTGGGTCTGACCCCGGGGAATTTTCCTCGTTCGTATGCCTTGGCAATAGAAGCCAGTGGAGGGGTGCGTAACACTATGGTGAAGTGCTTCCCCCTCGCATTAGAAAGTGTGGCTCTCCAATGGTTCTAGTCTCTAAAGCCAGGATCGATCAAGTCATGGGAGCAGATGAAGAGGAAGTTCGTAAGAAACTTCCAGGGTACATTTGTAGCCCCAATGTCGACTGGGAGTCTGTTTCAGGTGAAGTAGCGAGCGGGGGAGACGCTTCGAGAGTATTTCACACGCTTCGCCCACACCAAGTCTCAGATCAAAGGCCTGTCTACTTCTTCGGTAGTCGATGCCACACGTGAAGGGGTGTTGAACCCAGATCTCTTTATCAAGCTTCACCGAAAGCTAGTGTCATCTGTGGCACAACTGATGGCATACTTCGAACAGTATGCCAAGGCAGATGAAGACTTCCTCCGAAGAACTGCAACACCTGTACCAGCCCTTTGAGAAGTGAAGATGGAGCCCGAAGTCCCAACCTCTCCGCAAGCCCCCCTTGATAGTCGTTTCAACGATCATAGGCGGGGAAAGAAACACTTCCGCTCCGAGGTGTTAAACATTGCACCCTTTGCCCCGAAGACGCTTGTTAATTTTCAACAGGCACAAGGTTTCAAGGCTGGTACTTCAAAGCCCCAAGAAAGAGTGGCTGGTAGGTGCCAAGGCTTCTTCTGTTGTGTGCATGGCGAGAATAGAAGCCATGACATGAAATATTGTAAGTCTGTATTAACCCTTCGGGGTGAATACCTAGGACGAAGCTCAGGGCGAGGTACTTCGGACCAAGCCCCTCCAGCAGTGCATTCGAAGCCCGTGCAAGCAGTGGCTCAAGTCGGCAACCCCGAAGCACCGATGCAACTCCCGGTGGCCAACATTATGCCACCATTGAAGCAGGAAGATCCCCAAGATCGCGACAAGCGAGTGGTCCAGCCCATCTCCGGAGGGGGTACCCTTGGTAACATGTCTAAAAGGCAGCGAAGAGAATATGTCCGCGAAGTAGGGCACATAGGGACCTTGAATTCGGCGACAGAAATGCCCGAGTGTTCCCATGTAGCTAATTCTTTTATTGCCAATGATGATACGGGGGTGAAATTCCCTCATGCCGACCCCCTCGTTATTTCAGCTGATATAGCAGGAGTTGAAGTCCGGAGGATCCTGGTGGACGGTGGAAGCTCCACAGATATACTCTTCGTCTAGGCCTTCGACTAGATGTGCATTCCCAGAGACACTGACTTCCGGCAGCTCACCCACTCCAAGGCTTCACAGGTCCTCCTCTCGATGCCCTCGGCCAGATAGGCCTCGAGGTTGCCTTCAGAGAGGGCCCCTGGCCAGGGTGGAGGAAGTGATCTTCGACGTCGTTGACACCCCATATGCTTATAATGCAATTTTTGGATGGGGAATGTTGAACCAGTTCGGGGCTATAGCACATCATAACTACTTATGTCTCAAGATGCCCACGCAAGGTGGAGTTCTCACTATCTCAAGAGACCAAGCTGTAGCCCGAAGAGCAGAGTATGGCCATGGTCCGCCATTGGACCCTCGGCAAGTGCACAGTGTGTCGGAGCACACGGAAGAGGCTTCGAAGTCTTCAAGCTCCTCGAAGGGCCCTTCCCTAAAGCCAAGCCCGGAAGGTGATGTGATCACAAAGATGATCCTGAAAGATGCCAAGGAATACCCAATACAATTCACAAAGGGCTACCTTCGGAGATAGCTACTTCACTAGAGGAGGTAGTTAAACAAAATTTAGATATCTTTGCCTGGACCGACGAAGACATCACCGGGGTTGACTGGAGAATCATCGAGCATAGTTTGCTTGTCAACCCGAAGGCTAGGCCAGTGCACCAGGGGCTCCGTAAGTTATCAGTAGAGAGGGCAGACCTCGCCAAGGTGGAGGTGGAAAAATTGCTAAGGGCTGGCATTATCAGGGAAGTAGCCCACACGGAGTGGCTCGTTAACTGTAACACCCCAAATTTTTCATAGAAATAAAAATACCATTTAATATATTTTTCTGGAAATAAATTATTTTGAAATACCTTTAATACCCTTCTAAGCTCAATTAAACCATAACCTAGAACCTAGATAAAACATCAAAACGAGGGGCTAGAAAATTTGTATGTGATCCCAAGGCCATGATATATTTTTGAGAATTTTTACAAATTTTTATCACCCTTGGAAGTAGCCCAAATATTTTAAACTAATTTTGGCAATTATTTTTATTCAGAAAAGGATTTAAACAGTAACGGGCCTCCTCCCCCCTTCTCCCTCCACCAGCCGGCCCAGCCCACTCCCACCCCGTGCCCCGTACTAACACCCGGGCCTCGCTTGTCAGCGAGCCCCTCTCCCTTCGCACGCGCGCCGACCGCCCAACCCCACCTGTCGGTTGCGCCCCGTTGCCACGCCCTCACCCCGCGCCTGCTGACTTGTGTCCACCGCTTGTCAGGACCGTCGTCCACCTCGCGCCACACCCCCCTAACTCCGCCGGCTGAAGACCTCGCCTCGGATCCGCACCGCCAGCCCCCCTCCCATCAATTCGTCGCCGGTTTAATGCCCCCCGTGGCCCGCCGACCGTTTAATCGCGTTAAGGGACGAGTTTAAGCCCCGGGATCACAGCGCCCGTGCATGGCGAGACCTCGCCGGTGAGTTAAAACCCTCCCCTCGGCTTTTCTTGCATGCGTCCCCCTTTGAACCCCACCGACGCCTCTATTTAAGCCCTTGGCCTCCACCACGTCCAGCCCGCACGTCCGATCGCATTGAGAATGAACTAGAGTGCCCCACTTTGGTTTTTAGCGCCACACCGCCACCCCCACTCCAGTCACCGTTTGCCGTCGCCGGAGTTCCCCTCTGTCCTCAACGATCGCACTGTTGTGACCACCGGCGCCTCCCCAACCTCGGCCACCCCTCCTACGTCGACGAAGACCGCCGGAACACCCTCACCGACGAGGGACCTGAAACACCTCCGCCGTTTACCCCTCATCGTCTGTCTGCACCCCCGTCGACCTCAGACCACCACAACGGTACCCCCGTGCTTCCCCTGAACATCCTCTTTCCATTTCTAGGCGTAGCTTGGACCGCCGTCGCTCGCCGTGTGGCCCTGGCACCTCGCCGTCACCAGAGAAGCACGACCAGCACAGGTAAACTACCGTGCCGTGTCGGATTCATCCCGACCGCGCGATACATTGATCCGACGGCCGAGATTAAATCGATCCCTCGGTTTACTCTGGGCCGTCCGATCTAAGCGAAGCGGTACAGTGTGAACTCATGCGTCCATTAGTATTTAAAACCCGCATCGAATTTTGGGCCATCCATCGCGTTACCGGTTCGACGTTTCTTAATCTGGCATCCACGTTAACTTAACTCCCCGCCTCACCCGTGGCCACCCAATCGCGATCCAATGGTGGATCTGGATCCGGCGCACGCGCACAGTGCGCGGG